>WEKY01040918.1:0-23982 GCA_013390045.1 Picathartes gymnocephalus
CAATCATAGTATTTTACTTGTACACCTGGATCCTCTTTATTAAAAAGGAATTTGCCTAACGATGCAGAGCAAGGTATTTTCAGTAAACGAAGATGATTTTCCTGATAGAAAGTGGATTCCAAAGGATCAGGAGGGAAATAATGCTGTACCACAGTGCTGCAAGGCCCAGACAGTGAGTGCTTGTTCTGCATGTTTTTGTACACATATTCAACTTTATGCATGTAAGGAACTCTGTTGTATTTTACATATAACTATCCATGTACATAAAATTACTGGTAAATTTAAAATGTAAGAGATTAAATTTTGGATGGAGGGGATCAATCCATATAGATTTGAAAACCTGGTGAATATATTTCTAAAGTGCTCCTCCATGGACAGAAATTTTTTCTTTGGTGAAAAATCTTTAGGATGATCAAGAAGGATTCTGTTCTAGATAGAAATAAAGTCAAATAAATTCGGGATAGCCAATGGATTTTCCATAAGTATAAAGGAGGGAAAATAATCCCATGAATGATTCACTGCAAATTAGTCACTCAGCTCAACCACACTCAAGGAAATTTTTAGTCAAAATAATTGATTATAATTCTATTAATTTTTTCTTGCTTATTCACTGTGAGAAAAATATATACCCTAGAGTAGTGATGTTCAGAATATCTTTATTTGGATGCAGCAGGAAATTCTGGTGTTATGTGTGCTCCTGAGGGGAAAATAAAGCAATCTGACAAATAGCAATAATAGGATTTTTCTGATGCTTGCACATGCATCATGCTCAAAGGGGTTAAGGAAATTAATTTTTAAAAGGAGCTTGTATTTGAAGAAAAAAGTAATTTTGGAAATCCTGAATGGAAATCATCTTTGGTTTCTTGTTTGTTTATTTGTAAAAATACATAAATGAAAAATAATGATTTTGTAAGTCTTACAAATTTGCTTGAACTGCATTTCTGGTTTTTGAGTTTTTTACCTGGAAATAGAATACAAGCATGTCTAAAATTGATAGTGCTTGTAGAATAAAGAAAGATGTAAAAGTAATCTTGCCATTGCATGTTTTCTGCATATAAAAAGAGGGTCAATGAAATATTTGGAAGAATTTTTCTAAATTCTATATAAAATTATTTGTTTGCACATACAAGGACAAAGGATCATGGTATAGAATCATCCTTTGTCCTGTTTATGAGATCTTAGCTCTGAGAGATAATAACAGACTTGTTTTAGGTTTTGGAATTCTGTGGCTTCTCATGTCTCTCTTTTTCTGTCTCTGAGACAGAAAAATCCTTCTCACAAAAACTTATTTCCTTCCAGAAAAATGTTGATGAAGAAAAAAGAATAAAATAAGAAAAAATTAACACTCCTCTTTATCCTGCCCGGAAAAATACTTTACATAGCAATGAGTCGCATAGCATGCTAATATCACCTTAATTTGAAAGTGTGTTTTGCTAATAAAGAGTTTTAATACAAGTACCCAGCAGTTTGAGTTGAGACAAAAATAAAATACACACAATTTTGTTTTCCTCAGACATTGCTAATGGAGAAGATGGGATGAAATATTTTAGCCTCTACTTTAGCATATATTGCATTGTTAATAAGGTTGTCATTTTTCTCAAGCCTCATTTTCTTCCTTACGAAAACATTCTTGGTTAGTTCTGCCAAATTTTATTAATTTGAGCAATTATTGAAGGAAGGTCAAGCTGTTGCTTTCAACCCTACTAAGGCCTTGATAATACTGTAATGTGTTAACAAAAAAAGATATTGGTGAAGTAAGTATTGGATGTGAGAAATTTTAGAGGATCTATGTATTAACCAGGTGGATTGCTAATAGGAACTCATGTTACTGGCAACTGGCCTTACACAGGATACTCATGAGATGAGAGAAATATCTCATTCCATCCTGAATACCATACAGAGTTACCTCCCTTTACCAGTGATAGCTTTTTATGCCTAAGTGTAGTTACATGAAACACCACTCTTCCAAGCCAAACCTTCTGAAGCTGTAAATATCAACAAAGTCCAGCAGACAATACTTACATAAAAATCTTCCTACATGTTAAATGTTCAGTTCCTGAACACAGTAGAGTCTTAGCTGCTTAGTGGAAATGTACACTGTTTAGTTCAAAATACAGTATAATTTGCAGCGATGGGATACATAGGTACTTATTTCTTCAAATTGAGTAGTACATTTTAGAAAAAAGGTATTTCCAAACTGAAGAAAATTTAAAATACATTTGAAGGACAAAAATGTATACCATTACTACCTTTTGTTTTGTTCTCCTGGAAAATTTGCCTTATTACATTTACTAGGTTCTGAATTTGGAGTAATATTACTTCTCAAGTGGGTCTTTTTGCCCTATTGTGATATGATGAAGAGTCCTAACAACTTAATCACATTAGCTATGATGTATATTCCCAATGATGAATATATTACATTTGTGACCACAGAATATCCATATCAATAGAGTTAATGTATATGCCTAAATTCTTTATTCTATTCAGAAGTAGGTTAATCAAGAAGGTAGCTGTAAGGAAAAGAAAAACCTTATTAAATAAGAAAATTAAATAGGGAATTCAATCTATTAATGCAAAATACAGAATATATTTGATTTTCTATTAATACTGCTATTTCTACTTTTACTAATGGGTGAAACCATTATGTTTTTGTAAATGAGTTACCAGTTATGAGTTACTGAGGTACTTTTTATATTGGTTTAATTCTGCATATACTTCACCAGTTTTGGAAGTCTTTCTGGTCAGTATGATTTAATGATTTCATGTAAAATGACCAGATTTTGAGAAGAGACTTTGATTGCCTGACATTTAAAATCATCCCCAGCCTGGGTTATTTTTGTGAGTCTATTTTATAATTCCATGAAATAAAGAAGATACAAGTTTAGTACTACTGTTCTTATATTTGTCCTTCACAAAAGGATCTAACAAAAGAAAAGGAAACTTTTCATTCAAGCACTGGTGTATACAAATGTTTTTGCTGTTGTTTGTTTATTCTATTTCTTCTGCATAAAGTTCAAAGAGACAAAGAGTGGAGCTGCTTTCTCTGTATTTTTCTCCAATATTTATAATCCTTTATGTGCCTGAGCACTGAATACATCATGTTTGTACTCAAGCAAGTAAACATCTCAGACGGAACAAGGAAAATTTCTTCATTTACCTACACTGCTCTGGCTCCCAGATGCCCTTTAGCGTGATATTTAAAGTCTATCATTATTTCCTTTCTCAGCACAATTAATCCTCTCTATCCAGTCTGTTTTATCTTCCTCCTATCTTCTTTTATATTTCAGCCTTTTTGCATTTCATTCTCTTCTCACTTTTACCATTCCTTGATATTAAAGTAGTTCTGTAGTGGCATTATTTCACTTTCTTATCGTGTCTTTTTCTTAATTTCCTACAGCTTAGCTATGTTTTATTATCTTTTATTACAGCTTGTATGATCTCATCCAATTCCAACTACTACAGAGATTTGGTGATGATATTCTCAAGAGATATAGTCTCATGAGAGTTGCAGAACCAAAAAAACATTGATGTTTTTCCCCCCATTTTATAAAGATACTTTAATGTTCTGACAGAGGACAAATATATCTGGGGTATTGTTTATTTGTTTGTTTGTTTGTTTTGTTTATTTAAAATTGACTATTGATTTTTTCAAGTAGACTGGGAAGATCTATACATTTATGCTTTACCGTAGTGCAGATTTTTATCTGATGTTCTCTGCAAGTATTTATTGCCTTTAACCTACAATAAACTGGTGCTGATGCCATATTGTGTTCAACACTAAATAGAAATTTGGTACAATTTTTGCAATTGAATGTATGCATGCTACATTATTGGAGTATCCTTGGTGTTCCTCACAGTCCTTGTAAAGCAGAAACAAATAAGGTAAGAATAAACAGCTTTTAACTGAAGACTCACGACCAGAAGTGTTTTTATTACAAAAAGAGTAGAAGTTGGTCTTATATAATACAGTAAAAACCAACTAAAATAACCAAAAAAAAGCATCAAGGAAAAAGAAAATTTTATGAAAGATGCAATCAACACTGTATAATAATATTGAATCATTGTATCTGAGTAACATATCCCTATTGTGACAATAGATACGTCCCACTGTTGTGGCTGTCCAAGACAAGTTCAGTTAGATAAATTATCAACTGTTTAGGAAATGGTTTTCTCAACTTTGTTGTAATTAAAACATACCTATTTTTAGGGTTTTTTGCATACAGTTTTAGGCAGTTCATCAAAGGACAAAAGCAGAGCTGTTGAAAAATAGTACTTTGATATTTACATATACTTTTCCATTTTTATTTAGGAACATTTCTTGGAATTTTAAAATATTAACTAGATAATCATACGGAATAATAAAGCTAATTCTTCTATTTCACCACTTTTTCAGGTTCCCAGTGTGACGTCATCCAGAAAAAAAATTATGGGAGATTCAGTTCAGATTGAAAGTCAGGACGATTAGGGAGAGGAGCTGTGAAACATGTTACATTTGTTGTAAAACAGAGCCATAATTAATGTTTGAGGAATGAAAGAATTTGTTACAGGATGAAAGGAGCAGTCATGCAATACAGATTTGGGAACTTTTGGATCACATATTCTTTCAAATACTCTTGAGAGCTGTGTATAGATGAATTTCTCACTACTCTGTCATCTGATATGCTGATGTGTATAGAAGTGTATATTAAACTAATCGTAACTAAGAACTCAGATTTCAAAATGTCTCTGTTCTCACAGAAGTAAACTGCTACGTTATATTCAAGAGAGTGTCTATGATGAGATCTCTTCTGGTGAAGATGCATGAGAGTGTTTTTCAATATGCCATGAAAAACTCCTCTGTCCCCTTAAACCAAAAGGTTGTTCACCTGAGCTATCAGCTCAATAAATATGTTTCACCACGCAGACTTACCTGTCCTGGGTATTTGATGAGGAGGGCTGATGGGTCTCAGCAGAGGTGTTCAGTGATTTGCATGTCACAAGCTCTCATCTCAACATGGAAATCAAGTCCATTTTTCACTGTCATTCTTTCCACTTTGTACTCTAACCCTCTGAAAGCATCTTCCCCCAGTGAAATTCAAACCAGCCACTCACATTGTAATTATCTGAGCAGCCTAAAGCCCAGTGATTTATTGGCTTTATTCTAGCTGGAATAAAATGTAAATCTGGATAATAGCTGTCATTTTCAGGTTCTGAGCTGGGAATATGAGATAGATTGATTTTTAACTGTCCATTTCCTTAGCTCAGAACATTATGCAGTGCTTCATTTTGGGTTGTGCTGAATGTCACTGCAGACACAACAACATCTGCCCACATCAGGGTGGCTTAGCCCTTTTCAATTGCTTTGTTCTGGCACCTCCTAGAAATTCTCCAAAAAAATAATTTTTAATTTGGGACTGAATATTCTCCAGAACAGATAATATTTAGTAAGTTGTGGGTTTTTCTCTTTTCTCTTTTTTTTTTTTTTCTCCACCTCTCCCTCCCTGACTCCCATGGCACTGAAAATTTGCAAGGTCAACTTGCCAATTATAGCATTGGTCCATGAAGCTATTATCCAAGAGAAGTAGAAAGCTGAGAAATATTAATACAACTGTTGATATCTTGTCTTCATATCAATATTTGTTTTATTTTTTTGCTGGCTCATACATGATTATGTCCTTGGTACATGGTGAAAACCCCTTTTCAGTTTTATTATGTATTAAACAGACTTCATTATGCCACACTGGGTTATTCTGTATTTGAATTGCCAATATCGAATATAGAGGATTATAGGTTGATATGGTTTCTCTGCAGTAGTGTATTATTCAAATTGGATTTTACATAAATGATAGGCAACATGGAAGAAAGAAGCTGTTAATGCTTATGTCTTATATTGATATTACTATCCTTCCTACATAAGATGTGTTAGCTAATGTACACTTCTTTTTTTTTTCTCTGAAGCAAAATTTGCCAGAAAGTAGTAGCAAGGACTCTTCATAAAGACAGATCTATGAGCATTAAAGCAAATATTTTTAAAATGCCATAGACAATATACAGTGCTCAAGGACTACTATTATCCTCGTAGATTTTTATGGAAGTGAAGGAAGTTACAGAAATAGACTACAGCTAAAAACAAATATGCATTTATGTGAATCATCAATGCAGAAAGTAGATTTTGAAAAATGAGCTTCAGTGAATGAAAACATAAGAGTCTTTTTTACAGAAAATAGAAGACTTATCTTTTCTTTCCTAAGTTTTTTAAATTAAATTTAATCTTTACATAATAATGTGAAATTTGGCCATGTTTTATATATTAAGTATATTACATATTTAGTAGAATTTATTCTGTAATTGACAAGATTAGTTTTTCATAATTAAAGCTTCCTAATCTCCACTGAGATATGCACGCACACATGAACAGTCAAAATCTATTAAATCCTTCTTCCTTTAAACATAGCCATCCTATTTCTACTGATCTCCATCTTGCATTATGCAGTGAACATAACTGTTCCTGACAAGGAGTCTGTGCAGTCAGTAGTATTCTAGTTGTTGCCAGTTCTTTGATGAAAATGTACATGTTTAAAATACAAATGATACTTCTTCAGACTTGCAAAACAGGAATATATTTTATGTAGAAGCACATCAGCTCTCTTTTTAAAATAGTAATTCATATAGTTTATCTTCCAAATATTTTTTTTTTCTTTTACAATTAATTAGAGTCCCTTTGTGTTCTGGTTTTAACTATGGTCTGGCAACAAATTGTTCTAACGCAGTAGCTCTATTAATTTTTCTATTTTCCATTTACTACTAAAAACAACTGAATTGCTAGTTACTAGGGGAATGGCTATTGTTTTAATTTGAAACAATTATTGTATAGAATGATGATTTGGACATTAGTAGAAGTTAGATTATCAGAAATCCTTTACCATTTTATTATGTGGGCCTAGATATTTAACAGTGACAGTCTGTTGTTCACACACACATTGAGTTTCTCCTAGATGTATCTGCACTTGGTAAGTTTTTGTTTTAGGTGAAGTGATGCTAGAGTTCACTGCAGTTATCAGTACTTGTTTTTACAGTAGTCCATCATTTCACTAGCACAAAGGATGTTCTGCTGGCTGATATTTCATGTTGCTCCCTGTTTACCACCTGCATAATATTTGAGAGAAAGTTCCCCACCAAGTATGTTTTGTTTGGGTTGTTTGTTTGTAGAAGCTCATTCTGTGCAATGGTAATAAAAATAATACATTATTCGGTTTGGGGGAGCTGATTGTTAAGCCCTTTGCAACAAAATAATTAATATTTTATATTCAATTATTTCAGTTTGGAGTACTGGCTCCACTCCTCTGAATCAGTTTCACCTTGCAGATTGATAACAAGTTTACACACTTTTTCATAAAATTAATATTTGATATTATTGGAAGAAAGATTCTTAATGTTCTTGTAGAAGCTGAGAATGCTATGTATGATTTCTGTGGTGAAACACATATATATAAGGAACCTCTATTTGTAGCTGTATGGACAATAAGACATAAATAGATTTTGGAAGCTGGCATCATCAGCATTTCTCCATAGCTCCAAACCAATTGTGTCTGTGGGCTGGTATGTTTTTATACTTGAGCATATTCCTCCCTTTCATACATATTTTTAGTTCTCTAGCTCTCTTAATTTTTGTTTCGGTTTTTTTTTCCAGCTTGAACATTTCAATTGCAAATGTGAATAAACAGATGAGATAGAAAGACTATGAAGAAAGTATTCTAAATATAATTTTTGTGAGGATTTGCAGATTTTCAGCCCTGTCCATTCATTTGTTAGGTGTGCTCCTTGATCTTAATCATACTTTAAAACCTCAAGTATAATCTGCCATGGTTTTGAGGTGCTTCCTCATTATAGACACAAAGTCATATACATCCATTTTTCCTGAGAAGAACATCTTCTTGAACAATTTGGAACAATCTGTTTTGAGCCCTCTATCTCATTTTCATTGTTGTTTTTTTCCTTTGGTTAATAAAGCAAGATAGAAACTTCTGCTGCTTAAAGTTTCACTCATTATATTTAAATATTTATTTTGCTATTCTTATCTTTTCTTTCTCCACAAATGGTAAATTTAGTGTATGAGACAATTTCAATTTACAGTATTGTTTAAGTCAGTAGAGATATGGGTATCTAAATTGAGTTCTGCACTACAGAAAATAAAAATCACACCTGAAAGATTATAAAAAGAATGCATTCATTTGGTTTTAGGATTTTCAGGTATTTCCATGGGTTTACTAAAACCCCAAGTGACACAGATAGGCAAGAATATAACTGTCTCCCCTTCTTTCCCTTCCCCCCACTCCTCTCAGCCCCTCCTTTCTTTCATTCATAATTCCAGCTTTTATTGCTGCAGCTTTACCTTAGGTTTTCCTAAAGTGTCTGAGGAAAGAGAACAACACAGGAAAATGGTTTTTTGCTGGCTTGATATTGACATGTGTCCTGTGCTTTTCTCTTCCTTTCATTTTTACCAAATTGTGTATCCTAGGATGTTAGAAATTTGAGAATGCTATATATTTCAATCTGGCTCTCATTCAGGTGCCACACTTTCTGGAATGACTGAATGCAAGGTAAAGTAAGCAGCTGCCCCAGGAGAATCCCACATTTTCCTTTCTTCCATTGCTTATAATAGAATTATAATGAAAAAAGAAACTCTAAAATATTATTTCTGCAAGCTGGCCTGCCATTAGGCAGGAAATTGTGAACATTTTGTAAGCATTAACCCAAATTTGAATACAGCATGACAAAAGCTGTAGGTCTTTAAAAGTTTTTATTTATTGTCTTGTAACATTTGCATTAACATAGGTTTTCAATACTAATAGACTTTGCTGCCCTAATGATTTTTAGAGTCAGATTTAATAGAGCAGTCATAGCTCACCAGAGCCGTTTACCAGAACTTTCAGTAGCACAATATTAGCAATTTGTGTTTGCTTCCCTGGTCAAAGTATGAATATTTTTATGATGGATAGATGGATAGATCAATAGATAGATAGACATACAGACATAGACAGATAGATGACAGAAGTTAAGGAAATGAGGATTATATCAACCAATCAATATCTTTGCCATTTCAGGATTCTGTGTTCTCTGGAGGACATAATAGAGTAGCAATGAGCAAATCTTTATCAGAGGAGATGATATAGTTCTGTGGGGCAACACTGATTAGGTGTGGATACAAATCTCATCTCAAAGCTTAATAGTTCTTCCAAATTGAAAAGAAAAAAAAAGAAAAACCCTCATTAAAATCAAAGCAAACAATTATTTTTAGCAGGCTTCTTCATGTCAGACTAAGTATTAAAGTTTTAAATATCACTTTAAAGGTGAAATGACATGAAAGATTTTGTTGAAGATAAAGTTAAAACTCCGAGTGAATTCTGTAAGATTAGTCTGTATGTGAAGAAAAATCCTGAGTGGAAAAGAGAAACATAGGAATCTGAATTATCCCCTTGGCGACCTGTGTGAATGATATATTTTAGCCTGAGAAGCCAATTTAAATAGAAGTACTGGCAAAAACTAATACACCAGATTTATTTATCTGACTGCTGCTTTCTCCAAATGGCAGCCTGACTTCCAAAATTACTTTCAGTTTATGAAATGTTTAATGTTGTAATATTTCTTTTTATGATGATTTAGCATAAACTGAAATCTTACAAACCAATATTTACTCAATATATTTCCTTGTGCTGAAAATTTTCCAGTCTATGGAAACCAATTTCATATATAGTGAGAGAGAAAAAAAAGTCACATCTGCTTATAACAGGAAGCTCCTCTGATTCATTTATAGATAAGTATTCTGTTTGGTCCAGAACATCAACAAGGATTTACCAAAATTCTGTCATTACTTATAGAATACTTTCTCTGGAAAATATCTTAATTTCATAAAAAAAATGCAGAGCAAGGTCTACTAACATACAATGCATATGGAGTAAAAGATAATTAATTTGTGATTGCTTATTTCTGCAATATCTTAATGCCACATCAATGTTCACAACAAGTGAAGGATAGAGAAACAAAATGTTTTATTCATGAACACATATACTTTTTACCACCTCCCCTGACATTTTTACTAACTTAATATAGTTTGACATAAGAAAAAAGTCATTTATAACTTCCAAACCTGGAAGCTTAATTTTCAGTGCCAAATATTCACCCTAGATACCTGTAAAAATTGGACTGCACCTTTAAATGTATATACCAAATGGAGTTTTAAGTGAGAAGAGTGACCATTTGGGCCCTTGTCATGACATAATCCCAGTTGGTAACTAAGTAACATGCAGCTGCTCTGCTGGAATGCAGAAGAGAATTTTTAAAAAGTACAACCTGTGAGTTGAGATAACAACTTCATAACTGAAACAAAATAAAATATAATAATAATAATAATATCAACAACAACAACAACAACAATATGGAAAGGGAGATAAATCCCAATCAGACAGATGATGCATAAGACAATTTTTCCCCACCCACCCACTGTTGCCCAGCCTGACTCCAATCACCAATCAGCAGCTTCTGGCCAAGTCCCCCCAGTTTATATATTGGGCATGATGTTCTATGATATGGGATTTCTCTTTCGTCAGTTTGGGTCAGCTTTACTGGCCATGCTCCCTCCCAGTTTCTTATGCACATGCTCACTGGCAGATGATGGAAAACCAAAAAACTCTTGACTTAAGATAAGCCCTGTTCAGGAACAACTAAGCCATCATCACTGTGTTATTGATGTTACTCTTGTACTAAATAAAAAAAATAAATAAAAAAAAAAACCAAAAAAACAAACAAACAAAATTGCACTGTACCAGCTGCTAGGAAGAAAATTAACGCTACCCTAGTAAATACCAGGACAACCCTTCATGATTATTTGAAATACAAGTTTTCAATAATAAAAGAAATACATTTTAAGAATTTGTTACACTTTCCCCTTGTAAGCTGAAACACCATGTTGTTCTTTACATCTATTATAAACACATTATATGCTTAATTATAGTAAATTAGCATTATATTTTTGTGTTTGGGTTTTTTAATAGAAAAGAAACACAATAATATATAGAAGATAAAAGGTATGTTCTCTACTTTTCTGAACAACTTCTTATTTCAGCATTTTTTTGCCATCTTATAACACTGTAGGACATTCTATATTGTATGAATGTCATGGTTTGAAAAAAAGTCATTTTTCGCCTTCCAGGATTTTTACAATTTCCTGCAGGCACTAATTTTTTACCTGCAAGGATTTTTACAGCTTCCTGTAAGTATAGCTCCCTGCAGACCTGGAGAGTAAATTAACTGGCTAATTTTAAGATAAACACTCTGTTTAGCCACCTAAGAAACTAAATCCACCTCTGTGATTCACAATTTAAGACAGGAGAAGTGCTGAGATGCTCTCCCTTACTTCCGGCTTTTGAAGAGAGCAGAGCCTACGCAGCTGGCCCGGGCTGAGTTGGGCCCGGGCTGAGTTGGGCCCAGGCCAGGCCCTCTCGGTGGGGCCCTCCCTGCTCCGAGGGGCCGGGCTGGGCCGAGGAAAGCCCACTCAGCCAGGGCCAGGTACAGCTGAAAATCCTGCCATGTAACCTGGCTGCTGAGATTCTGCAGCTCCCCCGCATCCCCCTCCTCCTCCATGGGAATGGAGTGCGACTCCGGCAGCTGCCCAGCTGAGGTCATGTGATCGGCAGGGCCCGGCAGAGGATACAACTCTTTCAGTGCACAGATGGACTCAGAAGAAGAAAGGACACAGAAGGAACCAACATAGAGACACCAAGGTCAGTGGAAAAGAACCAAAACCCAGAGGGAGGAAGAAGAGGAGATACTTTAAGCTGAAATTCTTCTGTAAGGCCATGATAATGGACTATGATATTAAATTATTCCCTGTAACTCATNACAAGAAAACCCTTACCTCAGGGTAGATGATAGACAGAAATATAAAACCCTTACCTCAGGGTAGATAATAGAGGAAGATTTAAAACCCTTACCTCAGTGTAGGTAATCAAGGAAAACCTTTGCTCCAGGGATTGGAGAAGTCTTGCTTCCAGAGAGAAAAGACTTTTGCTTTTCTACCAGAGCAGCTCATCCTTAAAATACTACCCCCGTAAATAAAAATGAGCCCTCGAAAGCAGTTGTGGGAAGAATGCGTGTCGAGGAAAGGGACCGTCACACTGCGAACAGTTATCCTTTTCTGGGCACCTAGTTCACTGTGATATCAAAACCATGAAAGAACTGTTTTCTTTCTTGTGGAAGGTCTCCATGGTGTAACAGGAGAGACTCCTCTCCCAACTGAACTGACAAAAAGCCTATTTTAAAGGTGGTAAACTGACCAAAGGTCTCTAGGTTTTGTCTCTTTATGTTGTTGATAGAAAAAGAGTTGGTTAAAAAAGAAAATTAAGTGTGGGGGAAAAGCAGTCTGAAAGTTGTTTATTCTAATTCTTATTATTTTCTTTTTAAGTTTTTTCTTTTTGTTCTGTCAATAAACTATACCTTTTAAGGTTTCAAGACTGCTTTGCATTTCTCCTAATCCTTATCTCACAACAGAAAATGAGTGAGTAAATTTAGTGAGTGCACTAGTGTTAAAGTCCTCACAAATCACTATATTACATTGATGCCTGGTGTGAGGAGATGACATGAAACCACTACATGAATTGGTGTTTCTGCCCAGTTTCGAACCTAGCCTGCTTCAATAGGTGTATGCCATTACTGAGGTCAAAGGGTAGCTGATGGATTTGTCATGACTTTATAGAAATGACCTGTGGATATTGACAAAATTAGCTATTTCGTCACCCTACCCTTAAGACACCAATTTACATACTTTAAATGTTTTTTAAATAAAGGTGTGTTTATTTATGATATAAAACTAATGGAAAAATAAGAAAGAAATATGTGTGTATACATATTGTAGCAAAAAACCCTGTGTGTTGCAAAACAGGGACAGTACTGTGTTGGAGCTTCCATCTCTCAGAAATCTTGTGGATAGATGCATATATGCTTTAAGGGACATGTGCTACAGAAGTGCACATACTTGTTCATTGTGTAAACAACCAGCACAGGAACACTTTCTTCATGTGTTCCATATAAGCTGAACCCACATCTTTTGCAGAACTTAGTCAATGAACACAGCAGTTTCCAAATGATCCTGCTGGATTTAGAGGACTTGTGCTGTAGTAAGTCTCTTAAATATGACTCTCAGAGCTCATAATTTTGTTTCCCCCCAAGAATGTATATTATATATAGATTATATATATATAATATATAGATTTTTTTACCCAATTAATTTAGTTCTGACCTCCTGAGCTGAAGACTATGAGTTTATATCATATGCTGAGTGGATTCTCACCATGCTGTGGATGTACTCTGCTTTCATTTTCATTACTGAATATTATAAAATGCAGAAGTTGGGGCAATTATAAAAAAGTTGTATATTCTTTCATTTTCTCTTTGCTTCTTGCAGAGCAAAGACACTAACGTAAAACCTCTCCAGATTATTTCTTTGGGCTATATGGGTAATTACAGAATAGATGATGGAATAGCATAAAGATTGACAGAAAATCCTTAGAAGCAATCTAAATTTGTCTTTTGTAATGTATATGCTCATTAGTAGTCTGTACATTTTTCATGCAGAAGTTTCTAGGATGACTCCAGGCTGCTCTTAAACTCAAAAAGGTGCTCAGTAAACTGCAATGTAGAAATCCCTCTTTCCCCCTGCTGCACTTTCATAACTGTTATGTTACTGTCAAAAGAAAATTCTCTTCACCAGTCAAAGAGTCTAGTACCTCAAACAATTGTCTTTTTAACTTCTCCTTTACCTTAATATCTGTCATTTGTAGCTATTTCTTATAGAGAAAGTATACATGCATGTACAGTAGGTAGGTAACATCTTGTCCTTGTATTTGCTATTTGCTTTATATGTTAAAATTATTCTTAAAAAACAGCATTTTCCAGGTTTTTTTCTCTTGTTCCAATGATGTCTTGTATGCTTGATTGTACACTATTTTCAATGAGGAGCAGGAACTCAGTTTTGGCTCCTGTGGCATAGGACTTAATGTTGTTGTCCCCTTAAACTCATAGTTTTAATATGAGGCTTCTGAAGACCAGATTGCTACAAGAACTGGAAAAGTAAAATTATGCTTTTCACCAGCTTTTCTTATAATAATGTTAAGTTTTGTATCACCATAGCACCTAGGGATCAAGGTCTCAGTTTGCATACCATTAAATAAAAACAAAGATATGGAAAACGGGTCCCTATTATAAGTGATTTGCAGAAAAACATATGACTGGCAATTGTTTGAACACAGAAGCTCTGAAAAAGTGTTAGGGGTTATGTAAGTTTTATATAAAGGGGAAGGGAAATAATTTTTACAGGGAAAAAATAACTAGTGTGGAAAAATCTGTGGGATGGTGTTCTGACATTCTCAGTGAGAGGGGCAACATTAGATGCCAAAGGTAAATGAGCACAAGGTGACAGAAAGTACCATATCAGAAGATAATTCCAAATGCTGAAGGTGAGAGATGTTAGGTAAGTTGGGGATAATCCATGATGTGTTTGAAGAGAAGTGGTGTTCTTGATTCCATGGAGAAGTGTAAGCCAGCAGAGTGTCAAGAAGAGTGACACTGTCAAATTGACAAGGTAGAGAAAATCACTTCAGCCTCATTTGAAATGGACAAAGGCTGTGTTAGACAGCAGTTTTCACCAAAAGGAAAGTAAAGGATGGCTCAGAAATTGACAAGGTGACAGAAGCCAGGATGAGAGTTTTAGGTATGGGGTCTGACAGCAAAGGCTGGTCCATGATAAATGAGCACACACAGAAGTGAGGACCTCAGGAGCTTTGACCTAAGTCAATGATACATGCAAGAAATGGTGCAATGTTACAAGACAAATTATGTGATCAAAAACATGGCATCTGGGAGAAGGGAATGCAGAGAACATAGTGAAAATTTGATCGTTTTCTGTATTTCATGGTGAATATTAGTAGCCAAAAAAACAGGCTTCTGCAGTGCAATGCAATATGATGGAACATAAAATACTTGTCAGTTGTAATGTAAGCATAAAGAGACCTATTTATAGCTTTTTATAAAATTTAATGTGCAAATAAATGTGGAAAATATATATGCATAAATGAATATGCAAATATATACATGCATGTATAAAATTTAATTAAACAGCGGATTTTTAAGATCACCCTGCAGCAGGCCCTTGTTGATTTGTTTTTACCACCTATTTTCAATATTCAGTTACTAAAGGAATCAATTAGCTCGTTGGGTTCCGCCCATTTTTCCTCAAAAGCTTCCATGTTTCTGTTAGACCCACTCCCTTTCTCACTCCATGTCGAGTCCCTGAGCAATTACAGATTCGGAACTGAGTTCTACCTCCTCTTAAACTAACCATGATTACATCAAGTTCCACTTGGTGTCTTTAGACATTCTGTCCTTGAGAAAAGAGACAAGGAATGTTGAAAAATGATCGAGTCACACATTTGGTGGAAAGTATTATTTGAACCAATTTTATATCTAAGAAAATATATCTGAAAATGGGTGCAATTCTTCACTATCAGTCTTTGGGATACCTCTGTGAAATACTCTTTTAGTCTGCTAGTCTGTCATCTTGTCAGAGCTTTCCCACACTCTCTGGACAGCCCATGTCTCCTTGCAAATACCATGGATTTGTAAAGGTCTGTAGCACTTTAAATCTCATCTTTCTAATTTAGTGAATCAACTACATCACATCAACCCAGAATCTGCTACAATGCAATAGAATAGCCCACTTTAAAACAATAAATAACTCTATCTGATCTTCCACACTTTGCTGATACTCCATTATTAGTCCTGGTATTTGGGAAGCAAAACCTTTTGGTTAACCATCAAATGAAAAGATTGTTAACAAGCTGCTAACTGCTAATCATGTACAAATATTCTAAGGGTGAAGTGAATGACTCCATTTAAAAATTATTGTGTCACAATATAAATATAGTTTTCATAGTTTAGTCATCTCTGATTACAATGAATGGGGACTACAGTCATCTTGTCCATAGGGACAAGGAAGAATGGATGGACATGATGTGGTCTGTCCTCAGTTAATTTTTGAAATGTTTTCTCCTTCCTCACTCCTTACTCACAACAGAGCTATATGGTTACATGCTTTAGATAGACCAGAAACTGAAACCAGACTATCCTTAATTTTTATTAACTTTTAGCAATGTTATCAATAAAAAAATTAACTGTTTGTTCACTGAACATATCAAGGAATTTTGGGGCACCTTAATTTTAACATCTGGAAAAAAAGTAATTTTTTTTTTTAAGTTCACCTACTGAAGCACTAAGTCCTATATTGAATAGGTTTTTTGCAGATTTTCCACTGTCATCTCCAGGAGAGTATCAGTGCATTGTACTGGTCATATCTATGCTTCCCTTGTTTTTAATGGGGTCATAATGAGTCTCATTTAAAATAGGCACATGTTTACATAGAAAATCCCTCCCCTCTGAAAACTGTATGTCCAAACCTAGAAAAAATAGTTTGCATAATGAACACATTGTAATTTTACAGAAGTCAAAACTGACATCTCAATTCCACATAAAAATTATTTCTTCTCTGCAATAATGTAATCTGGCCTTTTCATATAAAACAGCTCTACCTCTGCTCTTACATTTGCTGGAGGCAGTTGGTTGCCTAGATATGTCTTTATAACAGATGATTACAATCAGAGTCCCATGTAATTCAGTATCTGTTTTCAAAGAATAAAAGCTTAATCTAATAACGTTTTATTAAATTCTCAGTTCCTGTAGGACTGCTTTGGAAGAATATTCAAGGTAAATCATTTTATTTGGTAGCTCAGCTGCTGGTCACCCTTATCTTTTGTAATGAAAATTTATTTCAATGTAACAGTAGATTCACTATTTGTTAAATTTTGATATTTTCTGAGTGGGAGATTTTGTGTGTGCATACTAAATTTTCAGCAGAGACTACATGACCTGAAACAAATTACTTTATTTCTTTCACTAATCAAAATATTAACTCTTTTCTGCTAGAATATTACCTTTTAGAGGGGAAGATATTTTAAAGTGCTACAGTAGTCTAGTATCTCAGTGAACTGTGAAAAGGACATTTTCATAGAAAGGAATATATATTCACCCAGACTTTTTAAAACCATTCTTTTTAAGAAAAAAAAATTAAAAATTTAAGTTTGCTGAAGTTCTTTATTAGCTACACCATATCTCCTCACATAAAGGGATATAATTTCAAGGTTCCCAAGGGGTCTCTAGGAGTGAGGAGCTACACTCACAGGAAGAATTCATATTTGTATCAAATAATTTATAATCAGAATAGATAGATCAGCAAAGAATGAGAGAATTAAATGATTATCATAAGAAAGCATTTTTCATAAATGAAATATTAGCAGCTGGATGAAATCCCAAGGGTAATAAAATAGCTGATTTCAGATATTTCAGGAAATTTGAGAATTCTGAGAACTACTTTTCATTTCTTAACTGAACTATTCATATTCCCTTCCATTCCCTTGACATTTATGATCCTTCTATTTAAATAATTTTATGACTTTTAATCATGAAGGATATATATATAGACTGATTGACTATTTAGTGTATTCTTGTAAACAAGTTTTCCTTTAAAGTCTAAAATGTGTTAACAAAGAAAACCAGATTGCTTAAATCTTCTTTTGTATCATTTTTTTAATGAGTTTCACAATTTGAAATATGTGAAGAACAATTTTTCCATATTTTACATGGCATATGGAGGAACTAACATTTTAAAACAAAGTCTGTGTAACTGACCCACCTACACCTTTTCAGGAAAGTTCATGCTTTTAGAGCTAAATTCTTTAACTGTACCAAGACCGATAGATCTCATTTTCTCCTTCATCACTGTAGCAGACATTAATACAACCAGTTCTTGCTGTGTAGACACAGCTGCAGAGACCACAGAGTGGATTGCAAAACTTTCCAGGAATATGTGCACATTCTAGGTCAGTTAAATCTCGGCACTTAGGGATGCGCTGACGTGACACGTCAAGGTTTTTTCTTTATGTACACCAGCATGAGGGATCAGCATAAATTTCAGTATGGCTTTCACTGAATTTCAGGATCTTCACCTTACAGCTACTGGATTGACTGGAGCATGTATAACCTTCTTTATTTAGGAAAAAAAAGAAATTAAATACTGCCTATTAAACTATAATAATATTTTGTTGTGTTCAGGTGTCTGAGCCAGTAGAAAAAAAAATCACAAAAGTGCTATATATAACAGCATACTGGGAGGACTGAGAGGTTTTTGTGAGATATGATTTCTCTTGAACTACCATGCTCTGCTGAACTGTCTAGCTTTGAGATTGGTCATCTGATGCTGGGTCTCATTGTGATGAATACAGGAATGAAGTTACATCAGGTAAACAGAAAATGAAGGAACATTTTAACAAAGATCTTCAACCTCTTTCAGATTTTGTATTTTTCTTCACTTCATGCTTTTTTGCCTTATGTATCTTTTTGAAGCATAGGTCCTTTGGTAATTTGCAATATAATCCCTCTTATAAAAAAGTAAGCTAGGTAAGCACATTATTTTAATTGATTTTTTTTTTCAAATAGAATTATAAAATTGTAATCATTTTAGTGGATTTTTGCTTACATTTGTTTAGGGTTTTGTTTGTTTGTTTGTTTATCTGGATAAGTGTGCCATTGTCTTAGAATAAATGTTAAACATTTACTACCTTCTCAAGCCACGAACCTGACTGCTTCTGACTTGCTGAATAACAGTTTGTATTAATTCTTAACAGTATATGCTCTATGTGCTAATAAAACATGTTTTCTGACATTTATCAAACTGAATATGAGTTACAGCTCCAATCTGCAGACACGGAGCATGTTCTGTTTCAGAACTGATGAGCACTGGCTCAAGGTATGATTTGTTTTCTGAGAAGACAGTAAAATGTCTGATGATGTCACACAGAGAAGGGTAGAAATCTACAGAAATTTATTACCTGGGCATTAACCACTGAAAGCCTTAAAGACAAAAAACTATATTATGAAGAAAGATAGAAAAACATATTGTTCTGCCATAACTACATGGAGAAAATACATCAGGGGACCAAACAGGTGAGTGTAATATTATTAAATAAATAGCATAAATGTTTCAAATAATATCCAGGGAAGACAATGCTCTTTAAAAATTAACTTTCTATATCCTTATGAATTTGAATAACTAGAGAAACATATATGTATCTCACCTTCTATTTAGCATTTTGAAAAAAATATCCAAAGAACCCTCTCCCCAGTTTCACTTACATAGCATAGTGTTCCAGATATGACCACGTGTAAATAGATTAGTCCGTTTACACAAAACCCACAGCTGCCCAGCCATTTTCATAGCTGTCAGTGTTGCAATCAATTTTGATTGTGTTTTCTTAGTAAAAAAATGGAGGCAGAGATTCAATTACGGAGCTGGTCATGAGCAGCAGTGGCATTGAATTCTACTGTAGGCCAGGGTTGCTACCCTGTTGCTGGGGCAAGAAGACAGCAGAGCAGCAGGGCCCTGGATCTGAGCTGTAATTGCCTCCTGAGGCTGAGCATGATATGGCCCTGTTCATCAGATCATTGGAAGGAACAGGAAAACAGCAGAATTGTCTTCCTTAAGAGGACTGGTCCTAAGCCCTATATAAATGGGGAGCAGCTGTAAATAAAACAACTTGACAGTTTAATACCTTTGCTGGAAATACCTTTCAGCCTTATAAAACAGTGAAACTGTAGTAGTGGAGATTTACTACTTATCCTTAAAACATTTCCTCACAAAGAACTTTTGGATTTCCATTTATGGATAAGTAAGTAAAAATCTTGCAAAGAATAGAATATAATTTTATTAGATGCCTCCTCTGCTGCATCTTTGGTGTTCTTATCTTTCTGAAAGTTTGTTTCTTTTATTTCATTTGCTTCTTACTATTTTCCGTCTAAATGTATGACTTAATTGCAAGTCTGTTGCAGTTTAATTTTTACTTCTGTTTACTTTTATGTGTCTTACATGTTTCTAAATAAGCTACTTTGTTTGCTTCTTTGATTACTCTTTGTTGGGCTGGGTCTTAGGGGTTTATTTTAGTTTTTTTAAGACTGACATTTCTAGCAGACTGAACATCAATGCTGCTTTATGTCATGAAAAAGAGAGAAGCAGAACACCCTAAGACTAGTCTATACTATGGTTTATTACTATATTAAATGGGATATAGTATTATATTAAATGGCTGAAGCATTTCATGCAGCCATGGATCATGCATTTCTACATTTTACGTTGTTAACCCAGTCCTTTCCAGAAGCGTCCCCATCCTTTTCTGTTTTAAATATTCCCTAAAATTGCCAGCCCATTTCCACAAAGAAGGTTTGCATGCTTAGTTCCTCCTTTTAGTTTCTTCTCTATGTCAAGAGTTCTGGTAAGGAATATTCCATACCTAGCTTAACTTGGCCCTGCACCACTCTTTTATTTCTCTTTCGTCAGGCATTTTGTGTATCCTTTATTTTTCTCTGAATCAGATTCACTAAGTAGTTTATATGAAGGAATTTTCAAGCATTTCCAGTAGTTTGAACTACTACAGGGTCATCAGTTCTGGTTTTACATGCAAGTTTGAGTACACTTCCTGTAGTTGCTGTTTCATCTTCCTCTTTGCCATCTTTTTCCATCCTCTCCCTACATATGGAAAGGGCCCCATGTTGCATGGGTCTTTGAGCAACCTGGTTGGTCTAGTGGAAGATGCTCCTGCCCATGGCAGGGCGGTTGGCTCTAGATGATCTTTAAGGCCCCTTCTGTCCTAGGTGACCTAGGTGACCCAAAAATCAAATATTGCATATTATTTCTGCATCAATCCATGCAGTCTGCTTTACTGTCTCTATAAATCTCGGCAACCTGGGAATCAGAACCTGTGCGTTCTACTCCAGTTCACGGAAAGGAGAGTGTACTGGGTCCCTTCAACTATGGAGAACGGGTGTTCTCTCCAGGCTTCTGAGGGGTTGCCTTGACAAGGTCTCCTAGTTGCAACCTGAGAAGCTCTGTTTCACAATCCAAAACTGAGCAGATTTCTCAACAACTTCCTTGCTTGGGTGTTATTTGGGGTTTTTTTCTGCTGCTTGCCCAACTGCTGTGATGTGGCACAAGGCAAGAGCATTTTTGTTCTCCCTGGACTTTGGAGAATTTTGCAATACCTTCTCTGCTGCTTCTTCCGTTTGCTAAGGAGAGGTCAGACCCTCTCTCCACAAGTTTTTCCAGCCACTGCTCCCATTTCCAGCTGCGCTGTGCCGGGAAGGGGTCAGATCCTGTAGCTGCCGAGAAGTGTCTACCAGAATTTTCTGGGCAACATCAGAGTCTTTTGAACAAAAATATTTTCGAGGTTCTGTTTTGTCCTTGGTTGTTTGTGTGTGTATAGGGGGCAAGGGGTAGGTTTTCTGCAAGTGCGGAGGCTCAGCTCAGTTGCTGTTCTGTTTTCCTTTGTTCTCTCTCTCTGCCACACGGTCCAGAGTACAGGGTTCTCTGCCATCTTGTTTTTGTCCTCTGGGCCATGGGGGCTGCTACGTTAGCTGCCATCTTGGGAGTAGGGAGAGGACTTCCCTGCCATCTTGTTTTCTTTGTTCCCAGGGGACCAGGCATCTCAGCACCTTTGTATCTAGTGGCTTTTGCTGTTACCTTGGTTGTTGCTATTTTCTTTTTAGTAAACTGTTATTTTTCACTTATATATTCGAGCATCTGTTGCTCCTTATTAGGGAAAGGGGAGTGGTTAAAATTAAGGGGAGGTAACTAATTTTGGAGTTTCTGCCCTATAAATTGTCTGAAACTAAGACACCTTTCAACCCAAACCATTCTATGATTCTGTACCAACAAGCAAAGAAAAACAAAGAGTTAATTCACTGCTTCAATGGACAGGTAGATGTTCAGCCAACTCCAGGAGAGCAGGGCCCCATCACGTGTTATGGTTACTGGGGAAGACAAACAACATCACCCCAAATGTTTCCCCCTTCCTCCTTCTTCCCCTTGCTGTATATACTGAGCACAATGTCATATGGTCTGGAATATCCCTTTGGTTAGTGGATGTCACCTGTCCCAGATGTGTCTCCTCTCAGCCTCCCATCCACTCCCAGTTTCCTGGCCAGTATGGCAGTATAAAAGCAGAAAAGGCCTTGGCTCTGTGTAAGCCCTGATCACCAATAATAGAAAACTTCTATATTATCAACACTGTGTTCAGAACAAATTCAAAATATAGCTCCATATAAGCCATTGTGAAGAAAATTTCTAGACTAAACACACTAGCCAAGACTGACAGGTCTTGACTATTGAATCTGTATAGCATTACAGACAAAGTTACCACATTTTCATTTTTTTTTCTGGTATCATATCCTCTTAAAAATTAAAATATATAGACTATTTCTAGGAATCAAATCAAATTCAGATACATGTTTGCCTCCTTTTTTTTTTTTTTTTTACAAAATTTACCTGACTGTGTTTATATATTGCCTATTGTTTCCTTTGTTTTATAGAAGAAAAAAAAAAAAAAGCTGTCAATTGTTCTGAATATCACCATGCATATGAATAGGTGAGCTGGTGAAATGCTAAAATATAGATATCTACATCTAAATTGATTACCCTGGACCATAGAGTGTCATAGATTAAAAGGTCTACGTGTCATCAGTGAAAACAAGCAGCATATAATGGATAGCCTGTGAAGATGGGGATGAATACCTCAGACTGAACTATTGAACCCTCAGGATGAACCTGGTACTTACTAGTTGCCACAGATATTGGCTAGGTTGTCTGTTCTATTAACACTTGAAGTGAACAAAATGGATGTATCTGAATCCTCCACTTAGAAAGTAGAGGAAACCACATAAGAGAGGAAACCACATAGGAGAGGAAACCACATATAAACCACAGGAGTCTGATCACATACTTAGCTTCTGTACAGGGACAATTTAATTTAGGAAAATCAGGGACTTTGGGACTTTCAGCTGGTGCTGAAAAAATGGTTCTCAAAAAATGTGGTCTCAGTAGGATGGGGACCTGAAAGAAGGCAGCAAAACATCCTGGCTGGAGGGAAGATTGTGAAAGTAGAGAAAGTTCTTGGAGACTGGGGAGTAGCATGGAAAAAATGACAGGAGAAGACCCTGGCCAGTAATGCCCAAGACGGACAGCTGCAAACAGCTGTATGTGATTAACTTTCTTCCCAGTAACTTTCCTCCCAGTCTGGGACCTGGTCTGGGTCTCATGAGAAGAGAATTCAAGACCTACAGAACATAATGTTATAGGTGGGTGGGCAGGTGAACGGAGAAAAACTGGGTGTGTGAGAATCAAGTAGGTTAAAACCTCAAATTTTGGTTCTTAAATATACAACACTCTCCAGATCCAATACATGTTGCCATTTAAACTGCCTCACCCATGCAGTAGGCAAAAGCCACTCTCTATCTGGCCCCATTAGTTCTACACATTGTCAGAGATCTGTAGAGATCAGGAAGCAAATACGAAATTTCACCACAGAATACCAGCTAATTTATCAATTGAAAAAGACTCATGGATATTTAATATTTTAGCACATAAAAAAGATAATTGCTGTCAAATGTTCAAAGGGTAATTTATGACAAGCTATTCAGAGTCTAAAAGTAATAAGTAGAAATCAGAAATCATTCACATAAAAATTACAAAAAATACCAGCTTCCCTGCTTTGGTTCATTATAACATCATGTAATGCACAGAACTGCAGAATCACAGAATGGGTCAGGTTGGGAATGACCACAGTGGGTCACCTGCTCCAATCTCAGTGCTCAGGCAAGGTCATCCTCGAGCACACGGCACAGGATTGTGTCCAGGCAGGTCTTGAATATCTCCAGTGAGGGAGACTCCACAACCTCTCAGGGCAATCTATTCCAGGGATCAGTCACTTGTACAATAAAGAAGTTCTTCCTCATGTTCAAGTAGAACTTCGTATGAATCAGTTTCTGCCTTTTGCATCTTGTACTATTGCTTGG
>WEKY01040919.1:0-10554 GCA_013390045.1 Picathartes gymnocephalus
CACTAGTCCAGAGGATAACAACTGTGCTTGCGTATATGGCAGTGTAATAGAAAACAATCCTGTTCTGTTCTAGAACAACACTGTCACTCTCTGTCAAGGCCGCTGAAATGGAACAATTTCTTTTCCAGAAAATCCTCTGAAAATTATTTTATAAAATTGTTAAGGGGGTACATTGAGAAGTAACTTTTGATAAAAAAATTCATTTAATGGAGCAGTACAGATACTGAAACAACAGAAGATTATGTTCATGTAGTTGAAACCATTCCTCTCTTCAGCTTTTAGTAGTGTCATTTCTGTAATATAAAATCCAGTCTTCTGGTATGGTAATGGTGCTGATTGATTAGAAGGATAATAAGGTATTGGTCCCTTTCTATAAACAAGATACAACTTATCTACCTTATCTCAAGTAGAACCCATGCAGATATTAACAAGCAATTGCAGTGCATTTTAATTTAATGTATTTAAAATACATGTGTTACATATCTCATAGCTACACTTCATTTTTCCTTCCTTCATCTTTAAAACATACAGATACAGGAACATTTCTTCCAAGTGAAAGGATCACTTGAAAGTCCCAGATATTTCCCCCCTCCAGTACTATCATAGGTGATAAATTACCACAAATTGCAAGCCTAAAAAAACAACACTTTAAACTGTATTGTCATATTTATTATACAGCTCCTGGTTCATTGCATTTTGGCATTTTATACAACTGGTTCTGACAGTGATTAACATGGTTTGGGCTTCTGCTGTTTCACCCAAGAGAAATAAAACACCAAAATCTCTGCAGGTGTGTAATGGGCCAGGGATTCACAATCTGTTCTGCAAAGTCAGACTTCAAAGACTTCAAAAACAAAAATACTAAAGTTGGCATTGCCTCTGTAATCATTTAAAGCTTTTTTGCATATTTAAGGGAATTCTAATTTCAATGTTTTAATCAGCACTGTTATTCAACAGTTTTCTGCAACAATTTAACCAATTGCATGACAAATTCTCCATTACCTCTGAGTTTCACAAACCAAATAACATACCAAGGAGTAGATCTGAGACTAAATTACAGAGCAACCTAAATTATTAAGTACTTGCTTGAGCTCGAAAAGGGGTTTTCACTTATTTGAAGTACACTGTACAATTTATCTGATGCATATGTGTGGTTAGAATTATACAGTAATTACAAAACAGCAATCACACAGTTGCACCTGCAGTACAGAAGCCTCAGGACAACATCCTAATTGTTTCTGTGATTACCTGTCTAAAAGTAGCACAGAGTATACTGAAGAAGAGGTAAAGTTCAGGTTACAATTTCAAGTTCTTCACAACAGAAAAAAAGAACCCGGGAGAAACTCCAATATAATACTTATCTCTATAAGTGTTAATAGAAAATCTACCCTGCATGTTATAGAAATTCCAAAAACATATTTCACAATTAAATATCTCTATTAAGAAGTGAAGAAGACAATCACTCAGTATGTTTCCTTGTGGTTTGTTTTTCTTTGAAAGTGTATTCCCTTGTACACAATATACTGCATTTTATAAGCACTTTGAGAAGGTTTTGCTCCCTACCCAGGTGGTATTTTTCTTGACCTTTGGCATTTAGATTGAAATTTCAACTTCAAAAGCATGGCTTCTTAACTGTGGGACTAAATTCTTTCATCTTAAAAGAAGACTGAAGTAATTCTGTAAACATTTCCATTTTTTCTTAGAAATTATAAAACTAATTTCAATGTTCACTTACAAACCTGATATTCACAGCTTCAAAATACTCATCAGAAGAAAACGAGTAATTGCAACACAACATAAAACCCATGGAAAACACTCATACCATTTTGCTGAAGGTTCCGTCAAAACCATTATTCTAAAGCAAAAATAAAATCATCCTCCTGATCTTAATAAAGTAAGATTATAACAAACATAAAAGCACAATCACAGAGACGAGCAAAGGTCTAGAAGCCTGGCATGTGAGAGAGTGAGAGAAATGGGTTTGATTAGCCTTGGGACAAGAAGGCTTAGACAAGACCTTGGCACCATGTTCAAAGAGTACCTAAAAAAAAGATGGAGAATCCCTTTTTACAGGGAGTCCCATGGAGAAGGTGAAGGGTAATGGGTGCGAGTTACTTCTGGGGAGATTCCAGTTGGACACAAGAGGCCAATTATTCAAAAAGAAAACAATCAGCTACTGCAATAATCTCCCCAGGGAAGTGCTGGATTCCCCAGTGCTGAACACTTCAAATCCAGCTGGACAAGGGACTGGGCCAACTTGTCTAGACTGTGCTTTTGCCAAGAAACATTGGAGCAGATGATGCTCCGAGTCCCTTCCAAACTGGTATTCTGTGATTCTGAGACGATCAGAAGGAATAAGCCAAACAAATCTGCCATAAGAGGAAGGTTAGAAGGACTGCACAATCTTTAGCATTGCTCTTACCAGATGAGGATTAACTAAGCAATGGGTCTCTTGGAAATCTTTTTAATTGCATTGCTGTTGATGATTTAATAATTAGGTTTGAGTGAGTCATGCAGAGGAACATCCCCCTGTGCACTGTCCTGGCTCCTGACTTGGCTGAGCAATGGATTGCTGCCCTCTGAACGCCTCTACTTCTCTCTTTATTTCTATCAGCTTCAGCACCAAACCTCTGAACACAAAAAAGCCACACCTGATTCTTTGTAAGAATTCAGTATTTCTTAAAATTTTTCTTTAAAATTCTAGGACTTTGGAGTGCTACATGAATTCTGTCAGTCTGAGGGAATTTAAGAGATAGCCAAGTAACAAAAGCGATTTTATTTGCTACTCTTGGAAATCCACAAACTTCACATAAAATTGCTGTAATTACACTTCACACAGGAACCTAATTAATGCTAAACAAATAATGCAGTTAAAATACAGCACTAAACATGGCTGAAACAAAAGTAATTCATCTATCGAGAGAAACTAAAATATATAAAACAGCACAGTAAAATCACAGCATAATAGGAGAAAAGGTAAAAGTCATGCTCTACAGAAGAAATGGCATTTGAAAATCTCCCTAATAAGGGCGGATTTCTCAAGTCTTCCACAAAGAAAGTGATTTCATAGATGCCTTGCAACAGGAGTTTCTTAGCAACTCAATATAGAAATTTCAAAGTCCATTCTTCCAAGGAAACCTCCCCCATCCATTGGATAACAGATGGAAAAGTAATATGCACACAAATTTTGAAAAGTAGTTTCTCAATATACCATCATATACTGACTTCGTTCTGACCACAGACAGTTCATAACCCTCCTAGAACTGCTCTGGCCGTCATTATTTGTCATTATTTTTGATGCTGATGAAACACAACTTTAATATATGGCCACAACTGTATTGTGCGGCCTCCATCGTGACTGTATTTGAAAGCCCAGAGGCACAGCAGACAAAATCAGAATGTGAAAAGCTGCTGTGTGCCATCATCGGAGAGCAAAATAATGTTTTAATATAACAAAACACAGAGTAGAAGCCCCGGTGATGTCTGCCTTCAATATGTCCTGTTTCTACATGGAGCCTGCTTAGAGAAGTAATAATTAAATGGGCAAAGTACTTCAAAAGTGAGTTATTTAAATCTGGACAGCGGAACTTAACAACCAGGACTTATTAGAATATTCAAGTGTCACAGATTCAAACATAAGAGAATTCAAAATATAAAAATATGCTAATCTCCCGCCCTGTTAAATAACAAATATTATTAGCATAATTATCAGCTAAGCATGTGTAGCAAAATAACTTTCTTCTCTAGTAGACACAAAAATATGGGATATCAATAAGGTATAAATAAAGGGCCATTCATAGCAGGTTTGGATTTGGTTTTTGGTTTGGATTTTTTTCCCTTTTCAATCATCAGGCATCCAACCAAAAAACAAGGTCAGGCTTCCTTCCACTACACATATTCCACAATTGCAAAGTGAAAGGCAACCTGTAAATTTGTGTGTGTTTTCCAGAGTTGCAGTCTCCTGATTCCAGGTCTGTAACGCTATCAGTTTCTCTCTAAATTATAATAAACATAGCATATAATAAGGATATTAATTTTTCACATTAATTCAAACGTTGTAATAAAGTACTACCACATCTCCTTGATATGAATGTTCCGTGATAATATTCCTATGATTATTAATTCCTTTGGCATACACCCAGAACTATTTATACTGTATATAAATGAATAAATTATGCATCTCACAGTTAGTTGAAGTTGCTCATTCCAATTTCTGTTAATTAATAATGCGGCTGTCATGTTAAACCAGAGGATTTGTGCTAAAAAAAAAAGTTAAACTATTATCTATCAAACTCTAAAAATGCTAGTCAATACTGTTAGCCTGAAGGCACTTTTGGCCTCACCTGGCATCACTTCTCCCAAATAGTTATTTTGTTTTATCTCAAAGACTTTCTCAGCAATGCTTTGTTTTCAGAGAAAATTAGAAGCTGGGGAGAGTAAAGAATTAATGTAGAAAGCTGATTATTTGGTATACATTAAATAATATATGTATGACATTGAGTAATGCAGAATTAATACTGCAGATCCAAATGACTGCAAACTATCCAAAGGCTATACAGACTCTTAGCTGATAATGACTCATGTCCCTGAAAGTTTCATTTTGACAGATATCTATGGGATTTTCCACTGATGTCATTTCATTCTCTGTCTACTGGGAAAAGGCAAGATCTGAATGTGTAGCTTCTGTAAATGTTTTGAGGTTTAACTATTACAAATGCTTTCCATGTTAAATTTGAGAATGAAAAATAAACATGGCTTAGCACTACAATATCTACTGTATTTCATTTTGAGATGCAAACAGTAAAATTCCTTTTCTGCAAGTAACACAATTATTTCATGGCAAACAGAAATGTTAATCCTCACTACGAATGTCAGGCAGACAGCTGAATTAATTCTATCAAGACTTGGGGGTTACTCTGTAGCCCAGACTTCTTACAGTTAAAATTTCCTTCCTATGCAAAACTGACTTAAGACATATTTTATAAGGCTAAAAATATTCCCCCACAAAAAACACAAACATGTCCCCACTCAAAGGAATCCCTAACCAGCAAACCCCCACAGGAAATTATTTATTGGAGTACAGGGCATAGGTTGAGTGCATGTAGTTTGAAACTAGAATGGTTCAAGTACTGAATTTTATCTTATTCAGATAGCTACTAAAAAGAGACTTTCTCTTTTGATGTAAAACTTCTCTCCATATACCCTGCTAATTCCAAAGTGGCTATCCCCGATTTATAAAACTATGAGATTTCACTTTAGAAATAATCTTTACACATAAAAAGAAAAGTATATAGAAAACATGATTTCTCATGAGTTCTGTTACAGATAACATTACTGGAATAACTAGATATATTATCATATACCCTTCTGTTAGAATTATCTCTTACTGCAGTTCATGTGGTGCTGACTTTAGAGGCTCACATGAAAATGCTTTCACACAACCTGGAAACCACACGCTACCAGATGATGATGACAATGACAATCGACGTGGCACCCGCGGCAGAAACCACACCACCTTCTGCTGCTATTTTGTTCCTCTGCTAGTTCTCAAACTTTGAAATAGCTAAACTCCAAGACAGAGCTCTGAAACTCTGAAGCAGACACCCAGTTAATTACTCTGATAATGCAAGCACAGAGCAAGTTGTCAGCTAAAACAAGATAAAGCTGCTCCAAAGGGGAGCTGGAGCGAGCGACTCTTTGCTGAATAAACGCAATGGCCACAGCCTGTGCAGTGCACTGCCGATGCTGCCCAGACACCTCATGAGTGTAGGAGGGCAGCCCAGGGTCAGCCGAATTGTGAATTTCAGGCAAAAAACCAGCTGTGGTGGCTCTCTCACACCCACATTTCGATTCTGCCCATGACACCGTGTCAGCACAGCGGGTTTAATGAGAGGATGCAGCCAACTCAGAAGAACCATCCTATAAATCTCATCAGGAGGAGCTGACCTGAGGCTACTGCAGCCCCACCGAAACAATCTTTAATCTGACTCAACAAGCATTCAGGATTTTCTTGTGATGTTTCCTAGCAGACCCTCTAATGTAGCCTGACCTGTAGGATAAGTGGGAGGAAAAGAACAAACACACACAAAAAAAGAAAACAGGAGGTAGAGAAGACAGAGTAAAAAAAAGCATCCAACAGATTTTTACAAGTTCATCATCTAAAATTGCTCTATACTCTTTTTTTATAAGCAAACTTGAGGGACAGGAAGAATGGAGCCTGAACAGGCTGTTTCTAAACTATCTACAACCAGAAGAAAATGCCCAAGCTATTTCTTTGTTGAACAAAATAGAACCAATACTTTAATTTTAGCAAGAGCCACAAATGCTCATGATTCATCTTTAGGAGACTAGAGGGCAGCCACAAGACTAAAACATGATTTTGAAATGCTTCTCCATATTCTACCACAGACAGGAAATGTTGGGATGAAACCTGATTAGGATTTTTATTTCTTCTTCAACTTTAATCTTCCTGGAGTTTAGAGAGGCTGTCCTATAACCCTTAGCTTCCACATATTTTTCTAACACCTTTCATTTTTACCTATCTCAGCAATACCCTTTCTATCTCAGCTCAATCTCAAAAAAAAAATGACCAGTGCATGCACTGGTCACAGAGACAATGAGAATCCATACAAAACAGGTTCCTGGTATGAAGGAAAAAATTCAGCCTCTGAATGATTCAATGCTGTTCTGACTATTCATGTTCATAGATGTGTTACAGAAACACAGACTTTGTTTATACATATATAATGTTAGAGCACTTAAAATGTTTACTTATGCTATAGTCTACTTATGCTTTCTCTGTGTGTCACCTTAAGCCTCATCTTTTTTTTTTTATTCCCTCAGGCAACTTTCACGTAGCCCTTATGTTTATAAAACAATATATAAATTAATAGTAACACCTAAGAGGCAATGACATACCAGACCTGGGAAGCTGACTGAATAAAACTGAAAACGTGGCAAAAATCCTGATTTTTCCACTCTATCTAATATCCTCCCCCCCAGGTCAACTGGCTTTCTAATGTTGTTATACAATCATTTCTTTGCCTAATTTTAATGCTGTATATAAAGGCTCTAATTTCTTAAGATCATCCAAGCTATCAAACAGAGAAAGTCCAGAAAAGAAACAATTGGATTGTTCTTCCCAGAACACGTTCCTAGTCTTTGTAAAGAAGATTCTTCTCCCCAGAATTGAAAATCTCCCAAAGCCTGTAGTGTGCCATTTTTGCCAATTTAGTGATGTCTGGTCTTTCATAATCCCTGACACCAAAAATTTAGAGCATTACATATTTGATAAGAGTATAAAAAACATTATGCATGTCTGGTATAAGAACTTTAACTATAAATATTTCACAGCCCATTCTCATTAAAAAGTAATAATATTTCTCCTCCATTTCTTATGTGTATTTAGGCATGTGACATGTATTTTTGAAAGCACTGTCTAAAAAATAAAAATTAAAAAACTCCAAACCTTTCAAAATGGCTTGAAATATATTGCACCAAACAAACAGCAAAAACAAAAAAACTACAAATCTTTAAAAACTATGTTTATTTACTTATTCAAAAATTAAATTTCATGTTTAAACACAGTTTAAAGAAACAAATAAAATGGTTGTAATGGAAGAGAGAAATTACTGGTTCATTTAATGCCTCTTCACAGTTACAATAAATTTATATTGCTTTCTCTTTTAGATGATGCAAGTGGAGACCTGAGAGAAATAAAGAAATTTTTGTCTTAATCCCTCAAGTTACAAAATACAATGCAATCAGTGCATGAGCATTTCTACATGAAATGCATCTCTTAAGCGAAATCAATGTACCAGAGTCTACTATAGAATCTCAAAGAGGAAAAAAAAAAAAAAAAAAAAAAAATTAGTTACTGTGGGGTCTTTTGGTATTTGTTGTTTTTTTGAGAAACTGTGGTCTGGATTATAAATATATACATATATATAGACAGATTCATTTTTCAGTTGAAACACTGACAATACATCTACGAAGATATTTGTGCCAATCCACTTTTTCTGAAAATCTGATTCTTTTGTTGAGTACACTACTGATATCACCGTTTCATTGTTCTGGTACCACCAGATTTCCACAGCTGTGGAAAACTGAAAAAATTCGTTCTCAGGTTTTTTCTACATTGCAGCAGATTTGTGTATGGTTTCATCAGATATACATTCTGATATCTGAAAAATTCCATGAAGAACTAGAAAGGATTATGAATAAATTGAAAAGCATCAGTGCTCTTCAAGAATGGTACAGGCAGGAATTCAGTCATAACAACATTTGTCTCCTGAGACTAAGATAGTTCTGATGAGAATTAAATTATCCTTAATGAACAGAAAGTTACTCTTTGCTTTTAACCTTTCATATCAACTTTTTAAAACAACATAAGAAAAATGACAAATATCTTTTTAAAATAAAGCTTTTTTGATTTTTCTTAAATTTATGTTTTAGAAGATAAATATTCAAAATATAATATTAAATTTTGATTTAGGATCAAAATCCTTTTTATTTGCACTAGGGTTTTTTCTGTTTTGTTAAGAAAAATGTGAAGATTTTAGCTCAGTCAAAACATGAACCTCCCAGCCCTTTCAATTTTTTTTCCCATTCCTGCTACAAAGTACTGTATTGGAAAGAGGCTCTTCATTTTGAACCACAATTTCTCAAACAAAAACACAAAAACAACAAGAAAAACCTAAAAACCCCATAGGAACCAATTTTTTTTTTTTCTTTGACATTCTATAATAGACTCTGGTATATTGATTTAACTTAAAAGATGTATTTGATGTAGAAATGCCCATGCACTGATTAGTAGAAAATAAGTTAAAATACCATCATCTAACGATTCATGGATTTGCATGGATTAAGCTCCTGATGTCCCATGCATAAATACACAGCCATAGAGACATTTTAAAGCCAGTCTGCCACAGATGCTGAGTCACCCAGACTTTCCCTGAAGTCAAAGGAATTTATTAGGCACTTCTTATTGAATATAATATCTTGATACTTCCATAAGTAAAGCTGTAAAGCACTGAGTAACACTGCTAACAATTTACTATACTGAAAGATGTAGACATTATTCCATCAACCCTCTTCCTTTTTAGCAAAGGCTAAAGGGAAGTCTGTCATTAAAACAAAGAAACAGGCAATTTATTTGGTAGGTTACTGACCATAAACTTACTTATTTAACAGGTGAATGCCTGTTGGTTAAGAAGGTGAGATGCCTTCACATGATGAAGCAACATTGTTGGAAATATAGTCCCCCCAAAAAACTCCTACTCAGAAGTGTGTCCTTTAACCAAACAAAAACATTTTTAGAATTACAGAAAATGCAGTCAGCTCCATTTTAAAGCAAAGGGAAACTTTTCACTGTGGAAATCCAGTAGTACTGGATTTAATTCATAATGATCCGAGTTGAGTTTGCATCTAACTTTCAGCATGAATAAATCTCTGCAGAGAAATGCAGTTAATCCTGTTCATTCAGTTGTGCCTAAGTAGCTTGTTATAGAAGGACAGAGACCCTGTGGTGTGTGTCTCGGTGCACACACGTGTGAACTTCCAGGGAAGAGACTTTTTGGGCAGATGGTTAAGAATAACCTCATCACTGACTTTTTCACAACTCTCCCAATTAGTGATGAACCAATGATGGGGATGGGGGTTGGAGTTAAGCTCATAAACAAAAGCTCAAGACCAGTGTCTGGATACTGCTTCCAAGTAAAGTGAAAATAGAGTAAATTTCAGGCCTTGTTAAATAAAAACAGAGTGTATTTGGAAATGCCATCAGTGGAGAATACTGGCATTCCTGGTGTCTGTATGCTACGCTACTCACACGGCTTGAATTTATATCCTGAACATTTCCAGTTCTTTCTACTCTTCAAAATATTGTCCTTTACTTTTTGGCAAAAAAATTGATAACAACAGGGCAAATCTAACTAAATTTTGCTGAATGCTGATGTGAGCATTTTGGGGATATGGCACATTTTGCAATCTACTGGTATAGGAGTAGAGAGGCATAAAAGCAGTAGCATATTTAACAAGCACACTCAGTTATCTGGCCTTATTTCTGATCCACAAGCAGAATGACAGGTGCTCTTTCCTCTGCATATGGACTAATTTTCACTGAGGTCAAATGCTTTTATGCATTGCAACAGCAAATTTAATTTTATTTATGGATTTTTTTTTTCTGCTGAAGTTTCAATCACATGGGCAAAAAAAAAGATTCAAATTGCTTAGTCTCAAATCCATTTTGTGACAGAACTTTTTCAAAGACACTTGACATTTATTATATTAGCTAAGACCATTACAGAGGATTTAGAGGAAAGTTCTAAAATCTCTTGAACACATATGCAGAAGGGGGAAAAGGGAGGAAGTGGTGAAATTCTAAATGAAAGAAAAACCAGAACTGTCAATGCTATAATTCTTGACCTTTCTGAGAGCTTTCAAAAGTAGACTATTTAACATATTGGCATATAATAATCTCTTCTGCATTACTACCTAAATAACTAAGGAGAAAGCTGCTATGAGTCCAGACATTTCTTGTCCAGAACTAAAAAG
>WEKY01040919.1:16649-29175 GCA_013390045.1 Picathartes gymnocephalus
AAAAAAAAAAAAAAAAAAAAAAGGCTCCAGTCTGGCCTAAGAGTTCTCCTTGTCCTGACCATATAATTATACATTTCCTTTTCTTGTATGTTGTGTTCAGACATGGTATGAGATGTGTATGGGAACAGCCACATAGAAGAGTGTGTGGTGGTCCTTGGGTTTAACTTGCAACTGCAAACAAAAATAAGTTACTTTTAACCCATTAGGGCTCAGATAGATCCATTTACTGTCACTTGATTTTTTCGTTGCCCTCTGCTTTTAAAACTCTGGTTTATAGTATTTACTCTATTCCACAACATGAATGCACATAAGTTCATTTTTCCTTCCATTTATAGCTACAACAATGAACACTGAAAAAACAACCTCTGAGCTAAAGCATTTAATGCTATCATATCTTCTCTTTTCTATGGGATTGATGATGTTTGCTGACATGCTTATGTCCAAATTCTATATGATCAGTGATTTTCAACTAAATAGAAAAAATTGTGCCAGAGGATAGAAAGAATTTACAATTTTGCACTTTCAGTGACTTTTCTCACTTGTTTCCAATATTTCTCTTACATTTTTACTCTAAACATATAAAATAATTTGAATGTATTTGGTTGTGGAAACATAAAATTTTTAAACTGATGTGCGTTATGAAAACGTGTATCTTCCCAGTGTACTTCAAAACTCTACTTGCACCTTTTCTCTGTGAATAGCAGACAAAAATAAGCACTTTAGCAGGGCTTTTGAGCAAGTCACTGCCTGGTTTGACTCACCTATGGCCCCTCTCTTGGAAGAGCCTTCCCTGGACTGCCTGCCTTGTGCTGTGTGGAAAGTAATTAATTGGAAAGAGGTAACGACCATATCTTAATTCTGCAGTCCTTGCTCTGGTCTACAGGAGATGGGAGCAAATGGCATTTCCCAGCCACACATGGGCAGCCCAGGCTCCAAACAGGTGTTAAGTAGGAACTTTGACTCCATATAATTTTTTTCAGCTCAGTTACTAAGGACTTAAATGAATTTTTAACAAAGTTTTTCTTCCCCACCAACAAAAGCAAGCAAAATTTAAAAAGTGCAAGAGCCCTTAATGGAGAAAGGTACAAATGATGCAACTCAATTTAGCAGCCTAATCCACATCACTTGAAATCTGATGGATTATATGTGGTGGTTCAACAGGGAACATCTCTTGTAATTACTTGCTCAGGAGCTTCCCACCAGCCAATAACTATTTGTCTTAATTGACAGAGTGTAATCCTCAAACAGTTGAACCTTCCTGTTTCAATGAATGGATTCTGTTGATAAGCCCTTTGTTAATGTCTTAAGAGTAAATCCAGAAATTACACATCAGCGGGATATGGAGACAAACAGCACCCTACCCTGAAATAAAAATCCTGACTGTCCAAAGCACACAAAAGCAAGTTGCCTGTATCTCTGTTCAGAAGCTATGGATTTTGACATTAATTATCTCTTTTTTCCAAGCTTTAATTTAGGGACAATTACATTAGATTACCTTCCCTTGGGGTCTTCATGGCAAATATACGGCTACAGAAACAAGAGCAGATTGTACATGGAGATGATAGAGGCAATGAATACTTGTAATGAGGTCTGTATCAAAAGGAAAACCACTAAGCCTTCCACCCAAAAATGCAAGCAGAAGAAAAATGCACAGCTCACATGTCTGCTCTAAACAGTGCCAGACTGTGGCCACCCAGGAGAGTACAGGAATTGCCATGAACCCCACAGCTAAAAGTCGCAGTACCAAGAGAATACAATGATTTTCAAAGAGTCTAATTTAGAAAATACTACTTTTTTTCCCCTCTCCCCACTACCTCTGGAGCATCCCTCTAATCCCATCACCCTTCCAGGAATAAGAGCTTTCAAGTCGTCCTTTCCTTCTCAGGAGACAACTACAACAACGAACTGCTCAACTATCATAAGAAAAGCTGTTCAGAAAGACAAATTGAGTTAAGCCCTGAGTGCAGATAAAATTATATTGAATCCTCAGTTATAGACCAGTCTTTATGTGTTTAAATACAAATACTCTAAAAACTAATGGAACTTACCCACAGATGAATGATTGACAAGAACTTCTAATATGTCCATATCTGAAAAATCAGTACTAGTACATTAATTGATAATATAGAATGAGTATGCCAATATAACTATATTTTTTGCTTGAACTCTTTTTCTTTTTAAAAAAGATATTAAAACCAAACTTTTGGTATCTTTTTGATGGGGATCTTTAAAGTAAAGATCACTGTAAAAATTTCAGTAGATCTATGAAAAGTTCATGAGAAATATTCCCTCTGCCCAATGCCTTATCAGGAAAGATTTTGTATGTTTTTGCTCTCATCTGTGAATTACATGTCGTGTTTAAAATCAGAAAATGGGCCACTTTCTTGACCTTAATTGTTACACATTTTTAACTATGAAATCTTTCTGATATTTTCATTATCTCCTATCTAATATCATCTCACCTGTCTAGCTTTGCAATGCAGTATTGTCTACAGCCTCTCTGTGCCTTGGGGAAGGATTTTTCATTTCATATTGTTTGTTCAGACTTTAATGAGATTCTTAAAAGAGCAATCCCTTGTATTGTAATAGAATCCCACCATGGATCAGTGGCTGGTAGGAAGTGTTTTGACATGACTACTTTTGCAGAGAGGGAAATTTATGTTCACAAAAGTAGACTAGATAATGAAAGGTGGAAGGAAGACAAGAGAATGAAGCAGTAACAGGCACTCAGATTATATTACATGTATAACCTCAGAAGATATCAAAAACAGGAGAAAAAACCGCACAGAAATGTTACTAGGAGTAATACTAAAATAAAATTGCTTTTTCCTCCCTCCTTTTCAAAGGACTCTTTCAAAAATTATTGATAATGACAACTAGAACATACAGAATCCACAAAGCAAAAATGGGCAAACTGGCTTGCAAATCTCCTAATGAGATTTGTACTGGTGTACAGGATAATAAAATTTAATTTTGAAAACAAGTGACGGTTTTTTTACCATCTTCTCTGAAATAGATGATTCCTCTAGTAAAATGCACAGCTATGACCAGAAACAGAAAACACTTTGTATGGAGAAAATCTCCATACCAAAGGAAAATAATTACTTGGCTCCCTTCAATATACTTTTTTAACATGTCTATTTTTAGACATGCTTTTGAAAATTTCAGTATCTTTTGAGGAAACAGAAATAATTAGCAGGATGTTGATATTATTTCACAAAATATATCTAATTACATTATTTTATGCATTCATTAGTATAAAATATTTAATTTGGCAAAAAATAAAAACTGTCCAAACTTTCAGGCCACCTGTGGATTCAGCAAGACTTGGCAGGACAACAGAAACCACAAATACAAATGTTAACTGCTGTGATCAGCCCTGTGTTTAATGTCTCGTGGTACCCTCAAAAGCACAGAAAGTAGAGAAAAATGAGCAAATCACTCTTCAAGCTAATGTTCCCTAAAGCAAGAGGAAAATGGTATCTAGTAGAGAACCTGGGGAGAGCAAAAATGGTTGTTTGTACTTCTTAACCAGTAGGGTCCAGCTGATTTTCATAACTCTTTAAAAGAAAAACAGAACTATTTTTAACATAAATATAAGTTTTTATTCTTCTCTAAGTTATCTTAGTTTTAGTAATTATTATTAGGCATCCATAATAATAGACAATATTATTATTTTATTCCCATAATACAAAACATTATGTCAGGAAGACTTTAAATCATTGAATAAGACATCCCATTTCCCCACCTTTTCATTAGTGAAATGATGTAGCACTCTTTGCTCTTCCATTAAAATCCAAAGATGACAGCTGTCCAGTTTACCAAAGTGGCAAACTAAATTATTAATTTAACTGAGATAAGCTTAATTTCTGAATCACAGATGTACTGAAGCAATTAAACTACAATGTATCAGAAAGATATGTGGATACATTAATTCACGCACTGTGCGCGATTTACAGATTGCATGTGAACACACCTTTATTGATTTTCAAATGGTTTGGAGCAGACAGCTCGTGGCAATATCGAGATCAGACAGGAATTTTAGCCCCCAGAACGCCTCAAACGTGAGGAAGCAACATCAAGTGCCTCCAGCTAGAGACAGGACTGGAGTAATTACGAACTAGCTGTTAATTAGGTGCTGACCTGCTTGATCCCAGCTCGACCTTCCAAGCCACCAACCGCGAACAGGGGGAAAGGGGAAGGCACCAAAGAGCCAGAGGTGGTTGGGTCACTCCTAAAAAAAAGCACCTTCAGCCCAGAAACAGCCAGAAGCGGCTGATTCGGGCCGGGGATGAAGCGCAGCGAGGACGCTGAGGTGTCGGGGCTGGCGGAGCGCAGGTGCAGCAGGACGCCTCAGCAGAGCCCCGGGCCGGGTCAGCGGTGCGGCTGCTCCGGCAAGGCCTCGGCTGACCCCGCCGAGCTCCGCCTCCCCATTAACCCGCACTCAGTCCCGGGGAAAGCCTGGCCCTGCAAGGCCGAGCACCTGAGCTGATAAGCTCCTTCTGGATCCACAGCCCGGAGGGAGCGGGGGGATGAGCCAGCGGGAGCCGGCCTGGCTCCTGCCGCCATGGCGCGGAGCCAGCGCTAATAAGCTGGGCCCACATGGCGGCTTTCGTGCTGGGCCGTGCTGCACATCCCAACCGCACCGGGATTCTCAAGGTTTTTTTTTTTTTCCCCATTATCCTGTTTTATTGCTGACTGCCTGGTGTGCCACCACATTAGTCTGGCCCTAAAACAGCAAACTGTGAGGGTAAAAATATGGAAGGGTCTCCTACGCATATAATTTGGCTGCTCCTGGCATTAAGAAATAAAGATCCGTATATTTTAAAAAAAAAAAAAAAAAGTGTCGCTTTTTTTCTGTGACTGAATATTTCAGCATTTTTGAAGTTGCTTCTGCCTGTAGCATGCTTTTCGTACCTCTTAAAAAACAAAATGTGTAATACTCCAATGTTTGAAAAATATGAATGGCATTTTCATTTTATGTTGTGCCTAAAGTAATCCCTACAATAAATGAGTTTATATAAAATATGCTCTGCTGAATTAAAACTTTCCTGTGAAGAAATATAGATTTTGTAGAAAATGTATCACAATCCTCTTATTTCTGAGATTACAAAACATTGTTAAAAACCTGCCACAACTTGTGTTTTATTTTTTCTTTAGGGGAAAAAATAGTGGTTTTCCTTTACTGGAGCACAAATCTTAAGGTAAGTGCACAAAATATGCCAACTCATCTTTTAAATCTTCTAAGCCTCTATCTGAGCTTTAAACTTTGTTGTTGTTGTTGTTTTATGGTGAAGTTTATATAATTAATGCCTGGAAATCCAATTATTCTTACAATACATTTTAGAACAGATATATTGCTTTGGTAAGTCATACGGAGCAGAGCTAAAATTCATACTTTTTCCCCAATATGAAATGATTGTACTGTGTGCTTCACTGCTCAACACTCCTATCTTCATCATGGGGTGGGGCTGTGGTAACAAACAAGACAAAATGGTCTCACTTTGTGCCAGAGGAAACTTAGATCAGACATTAGGAAAAAAATCTTTCACCAAAAAGCTTGTCAACAATTGGAACAGGCTGCCCAAGGAGGAGGGTGAGTCCTGAGGTCCTAAATACCATTCCTGAAGGTATTTAAAAGATGTGTAAATGTGTCACTTACAGACCTGGCTTATTGGTGGACATGGCAATGCTGAGTTAATGGTTGGACTCCATCTTAAAGGTCTTTTTCACCCCAAATGATTCTATGGTTCTGTGATTCCCTATTTTGAAAGGAGACTAATGCAATCTAAAAACAAGGTAAGCCCCTGTGGAGAAGTATTGAAGAGATTTATAAGAGATGCAATACCCATTTTGACTGAAGACCTTTTGAAAGGTCTTCTTCTCATGAATCACAAACTTGAATCTAAAAATATAATAAAACTGAACTCTTAAGGGTTAGAAAAACCAGTTGAATTTTCTTTGCCTTGAGTGTTTCATTGAAATGAATATTATATGCAAAGACAGCAAATTAAAAAAAAAAAGTGATATCAACTTATGCACCGCTGAAGAAAGTATGACCATTTATGTGCAACAACAGAAATGTTGCTATTGAGGGTAAACAACACAGTTCTACAGAACACCAGGGAAGCAGATGAGGAATGACAGAGCAAACCTTGCAGCTTCCAGCCCTCTGTTAGCCTGCTTCTTAGTACAAAGTTATTTCATTAATACAATTATAAGCACCTCCACTCAGTCTTCAGCAGGCTATTTCAACACACAATGAAAAGCTCACCTTAAAAGTTAAGAAATACTCCCAGGTAGCTTTAACAAAATCTCCTTTCTGTCACAAGGTCTTTTTGAGTTAAAAAAACCCCATAAAATATTAAATCCAGGGGAGACAACTGCAGTCTACATGGACAGCACCACAGAATACACAGAACAATTTTTATAAAAGGGATGTTTTGTCTCCTCCCTTGAAAAACTGTGTGTATGGAGTTTTCTTAGACTGCAGTTGAATGAATTCCATTCCTGAAACATCCTGTAACTCTGTTCTGTCACCTTTCCAATTTCTTAAGACTTTTGTTTTAAGAGTAGATACTGAAAATAGGTATTTTATGACAGTGACTGCTTTAGCAGCTACCTGCAAAATAAACATTACCTTCCTAATTTCCATCTACCACGCTTCAGTTTGTACATCATATAATTAAAGCTGTTGCAGAGGCTCACAGAGAGTTATCCAGCAGAAAACTAACAATGTGCCTCATCAGATGAGATTCTTGATGGTGCTGAATAACCCAGAGAAAAAAGGGTAAACTGCTCAGCCATCTGAGAAGTTTGTTTTGCTTGCTGGCCTCTGTACCCTTTGACAAGCCATGACGTCGGACACCTGAGGGGTTGCCCAGAGCTGTGGAGCACCTGCCCAGCTCCTGTTCCTGCAGGACAGTTCTACCCTGTGTCCCTCAAACCTGCACACTTGCACACCACCACAGCTTGTTGGGGATGACTTCCCAGTGCTTGGGTCGCCATCTTTCGCCCTCAGAACTGTGTGGATGGATTGTTCCATTCAGATTCACTTCCTCCTTGGAGGCTGAGAAGATTTCACAGTTTCCTGGGGTTTAAGCAGTAGGCAAAATCTATTACAAAAATAACTGATGACAAACCACAAGGGCCACATGGCCCATCAGTGATTCAGTTTTCAGGACATGTTATTAAAATTGCAAGGCTATTTTGCCTTGATAGACCAACCCAAGACTTCAATCTTTGTGATCACTGCAAATATGTCAAGGTTTCCAACCTCCAAAGCCATTTATTACAGTTTTAATTCTCATTTTGGTTTACCCAGTTTTCTACACACCTTTATAATCTGTGAGTATATGTAATTCAGGCTATTTAAGAAATAGATTTCTTACATTAGTGGCTCTGAAATATCCATTTTTGCCACAAATAAATGCATGGTAAAAGATCTTGACTCACGGTTCACTAAAAATTAGTTGAGGGCTGGTCCATTCTTTTCAGTCCAATACCTGTTTCTGACTAAGCTAGAATGCCGTTAGGCTATGGGAAACAACCTTGTGGCATGAAACATGGGGATTAAGAAGTAACAAACCATACTTACCATCAAAAACAAGAAATATGAAAAAATTACCATCACGTTCTGATTTGCTGAAAGTAGATATGTGCAAACCATGAAACACATACTTTTACATGACATGTAAAACAATACTATTGTATAATTAGGAGGAAAAAACCTGACTTTCAATTACAGCATACTATATGCGGGAGGCTGCTGACAATGTAAATCCCTGCAGGGAGGGATTTGTAAAATTCCCATTACGGCCCATTGTGTACTGCTGCTCACACAGAGGGATTTCCTAGAGCTGACATAAAGCTACAGTTACCTTTGGCTGCCACTGGGGTAAGTGCTAATTCAACGTAAGTGATGGTTTTATTTGTTTGTTCTGTTTGTCGGAAAGGTACAGGCACACCGGTTACACTGCGAACTGCAGGAATTATGCTTCACTTTTACACACAACCCAAGGGGACATTAAAGATCATCTAGTTCCAATGGAAGATAAAAACATAAATAACAGTTCTAGTGCTCACTGTGAAAAGCTTCAGAACCAGTTCAGATGACAATGAAGACCTAGCTACCGGTTTCTGTTCTGAAAGATCTTATTAATACGGCAATTTGCAGTACACAAAATGATTTTTGATACATCAGACGTGTACGCTCATAAGGATGAGTGCACAACACTGAAATCACAAGTTAAATTCACTGTGGCCTGGTCATGTATTTTCCTGTTGCCAACCACAGGACATTTGAATTTGACCCAAACACAAAAAGCCAAGGAAACATTTTAATATTTTGCATTTGCATTAGTTCAGTGCCTGGAAAACAGGCTACTCTGGAAATTTGACTGCTGACATTCAGGTGACAGAGGTGAGGGTAATACAAGGATCTCTGCAGACTGTAACGACAGCGATGGCACATAAAATAGCCTGAGCTAAACAGAAAAATGGATCCATCAGGGCAACAGAGCCTCTTCCACAAATCAGTCTGCTAATAAAGTAGTTGAGAAAGCTCAGAGTAAGTTTATGCTCTGTCCATATTGGAAATTAGCACACTGACCTTTTAAGCCGGGATTGTCAATGCAAAACTAAAGTGTCACCAAGGTCAACAATTACAAGTATGCACAGCAGCTGCACTATCATTCTTAATATTTGTTTCCTGACATAGGAAAAAATTAAACTATACAGCAATATGAGAGCTGCAGAACTGCAAGAAGCAAAATTACAAAAAAATCAGTTGTTTTCAGAGCCTCAAACAAGCAAACGTTGCATTTTCATTGTACATCAATAAACTGGTGATTTAATTTATTCCATATATATGTTTTTAAAGTTTGATATTAAAAATAATGAATAATTAACATAAATGAAGCAGCAATTACTCTTTTCTGCCTTTCACGTTTACCATAATAATCTGTTATGAGAGCTGGCAATGAAAAGTGATAAATATAATCTCACTTCATTTTGCTGATCAACAGCAATCAGTTAATGGGTTATGAGATACAATCGATAGAACAGGAAACTTATAGAGACATTTATTGCTTCTTCGTGAGTGCTTCTATTGATATTTTAAATTTATAATTAGAATAACAACTCATTTGCCTTTCATCATAAAAGCAGAGAGATTCAGTCCTTGGGTTTAGACTGCCAAATGTAAAAAAAACCCCATCATTTTCTTGTGACAGAACTTGTTGGAAGACTAATTTCCCCACCTACTTTAACAAAATGCTCCAAAATACTACCCCTTAAAAAGCTTTCAAATTAAAAAACACAGAGATATTGCAACAGTGTCCAGCAAAGGAATAAAATGCCGAGAACTAAATAAATATTCTCACACTTCCATGCAGGAAGGATTTCAATACAATTTTTACATTATTCAACATACCATGGATTTTATTCAGGAAGATATTTATGCATATTTCTAATCTTATTAAAGGCTTACTCACTGATGAGTTCATTGTACTTCAAGATGTGCTTTTTTTCCTCCTGCCATGATTCCTTTAGAGTTGCACTTCATAGATAAAATATAAAAATTACAGTGTAAGTAGTCTAATAGGATGCTCCATCTGTGACATTGAGAGAATAAGGTGTTTCAGAAGATATAAGAAAGTCTCAAGGGGAGATTTTTTCCCAACTCCAGGCACCTAGCAGATGTCATTATTTCTCTTCAAAAAAAATTAAAGTCAAATTATCTCATTTTTGAAATCTAACCTGTTCTTGGCTGTTTCATGTTCCCTTCAAAATTATTCTTTCTGAATATTTCTATAAAACTGATCAAGTTTAAATTCTGTTTGTTAGAACTACTAAATTTAAAATGGAAAAAAAAGACAAACAAACAAAACCACAACCCCCAAAAGAATTCACAAGATCAGGATTTAAGAACAGCAGAAGGGAAAAGAAGGAATCTTTATTTTTGTGTTCCTTCTGGGAGGGTGAGGTCTTGGCCTCTCTGTGGAATACAAAGAATATAAATAAAAGTGGAAGAATGCTATAGAAATTGTGCATTTTATCAAAATAGCATTACATAGATAGCAATTAGAGACCAACCTTAGTACTATTGAAAATGAAGCTCAAGCTGAAATCTAAACTAAAGCTTAAAAATATACTCTAATTCTTTTATCATACTTTTTAGACAACATCTTGAAAACTTCTGTCGTTTACAGAACTCTGGCATCATTTGCACTCCACTCTATAAAAGTGAAATTCAAACTTTTTTGTACTACTAGACCACCTGTAAACATCAAAATGCTTTAAATACCCTAAATTCTAGAGCAACCTCAGTATTATACACTCCAAATTGTACTGTTGAATATTAGTCACTGGATGCATCAAGAAGCTTTTCCCAAAACTGTAGATAACCTACAAACCATAGAATTGTATTCCTTGTGTCATTTACTACCCTGTAAGTTTAGATATTATTTTATACTGGCTCTAAATTTGGTTTCCCATACCAGTTCCAGTCTGGCTCGACTTTAGGGAGGGATTTAGGAATGACCTATAGAATTTCCAGTACCACATTAAAAGGAAGTGTGAATTAAGGGACCCCAGGAGGAATTATCAATCACACAAAAATGAGATGAGCCCTAGTGACAGGAAGCACATGGAGTAGAAGAGCTGCAGTGAAATGAGCCAGGGCACATAAAACATCTGCCTGTGGAAGCTGCGATATCTCCCAAGCCTTGCCTGTGAGCCCGCTCAAAGAACTTCAGCAAGACAAGTTATTCATTCTCATTTGACCTACTTCTTCTAATTAGCATTTGGTAATTGGCTGGAAAAAGTCCAATTTCTTGGCCAGTGGATGTTCTTCAGGTATGCTGGCTGCTTTGGGTTAATGCCTGGGAATATGGCAATCTGTACTAAATGATTTAGGAATACAAATCTCACTGTAATTAAGTGGAATACTGGTACCTAGCAGTGAGGGGTTCTTGATAATTCCAAATGTTACATCACATTGCAAAGGATGACATGAAAAAGCTGCCAGTGTAACACAAAAGAAGGATGAGTAAACAAATGAGAAAGATCTTGTTCTCCCTTTCTGTATTTCAGAAGTAACACATCATCAAGCCTGAAAGATTCAGCAAAAGTTTTATAGAGAGGGGAAAGAAGAGAACATAAGTGCACTTAAAACCAATTGTAAACTAAGTATTTTTTAAGAATAAGTTTTAATTTCAGGTAAAATAGCAAGAATATTCTGAACAAAATCCAAACCAAAACGAACAAGGATAATGGATAGGTACAATCTAGGTAACAAATACTACAAAACTGCTTTACTGGCAACTCAAGTCAAGCCACCCTTCTGCTTTTTTGTAAGGAACAAAGCAATCATTTACCAAACTGTCAAATGAACTCCAACCTTCTGCTCTGCAAATCTCAATCTGAAGGAACATCCCAAGGCATGCCATCAAATCTGAAAAAGTTCCAGTTGGAAAAAGTCTCACCTGACCCTGGAGAATCAGTTCAGCTGAGGAAATAGTAACACAAAATACATGAAAATATCTATTCTGACACATTTTTCTGAAGATGGATTATAGTTTTGGGGGTTTTTTTTCCACCAAAAGCATCCCAGTTCTTAGCCATGATGAATATTGCAGGGCACAAGAACCTTTATAGCAGTGTTTCAGTCTCAACAGGAAATTGGTGACTAAGAGCAGTGTGGATGCTGCATCCCTTTAACTGAGCTGAGGTAGGCAGCATTCACTGGTAAACTAGTAATTATATTTCCACACTGAGAAGAAGAAAGAAGTCTGAAAAGTCAAATAGCAAGTGGACTGCAATTTTGGTGGTACCAGTCATGAAGTTTAAATTTCAGTGAAGGTTGATTTGATAATGGAAGGGTAACTACATCCTTCCAGTTTCATTAAAAAATGTAAAGAAAAGCCCTTCTGGAGACAGAGAAGTGTTTTCTACTGAATCTTATCTACTGCAAAGTTCTTATTAAGGATCAGGATTTGAGGTCAATCCTCTAGTTTCATGAAGTTAATCGAGTGATTAAGCTTTGACTAAAAATTTCAGGGATAAAGTTCTTCCAACTGAGCTTAACCTCAGCATGCGTGATGGAATGAAAACTTACTAAATCCTCTCTTGCCAGGAAGACTTGTGTTTGAAACAAAACTGATGAGTTGTTGCTGCCATCCATCCCAACCTTACACCATATATAATTAACACAATGACAGGTTAATCATATTCAATTGCTTCTCCTGCTCTCAGTGGCTGTTATGCAGTATTTGAGAAAATAAAAGGAAATTTGGAACCTGCTCCTGCAAGTACAAATGTAAATACTCAGCTCAGTTCTGTTTTGCTCTACAGAGTTTAATACATGTGTATTGACCTACCCACATGCATTCACTTGAAACCAAGGCCACTAATTAGATGCTAAATGTGCCAGGAAATTTGAGTTTCAGTTATGGGTTCTGCCACAAATATGTGATGCACTTTAAAACCTTTGCCTGAAGGATACTGAGTGAGGACCAAAAAAAAA
>WEKY01040919.1:29204-65278 GCA_013390045.1 Picathartes gymnocephalus
AAAAAAAAAAAAATACTGAGTCCCTTTTAACATCAGCTAATCAAAATCTCTGAAAAAGGAAAAAAAATGAAAGAAGAAAAAGAATGTGGAAGAATTCACCAAAGCATAAAAACAAAAGGTTTCTTATATATCCCTCAGACATTTTTTTGTGGTTTTCTCAGAAAAATATTCAAGAATACTCCCAACATTACTTCTGAGTCAGTTATAATCAATCTACATGCAAAGACAGTTATAATGGTAGGTCTTCACACGGTGACCCGTAATGACTGGTGTTACTGTGGTTCGAAGCAGTGAGTGGGGAGAAGTTGTTCTGTCCCACAGGGACAGCCACAAGCCAGGCTGTTCAAAATGAGTCACTTCACAGACACAGTTTAAATTTTGATGTAGGAGCAGATTTTGGAAAAATTTTCGGATTACACAGACATTGAAAAATGCTAAAAACCCTTCTGCTTTTGGAAAAAAAAAAAAAATCAACAAACAAAAACAAACAAGCAAACAAACAAACAAAAAAACCACCAAAAAACCACCATCACAATGAAGCTGTTAAGGAAACTCCCCAGTGTGACCATTCACAAGACTCTCTGACAGCCACACTGCCAATGTCACAGACTGTCACTGCTAGGACCAAAGCCCCTTCCCAGGGGTGGCCCCAGTGACCTGGCAGGTTTCCACTGGATTCCCTGCACAGCCGGTTTCCTCCCCAGCTCCATCCCAGGTTTCCCAAAGCAGAGTCTCACACATCTCGTTCCACAAAGCTGCATTAAGACAGAAACAGCCCGAGCTGGTTTCTCTGAGGAGAGATCCCAAAGGAACCCCTGGGCTTTTATTCCCTCACACCAAGGTCCAAGCAGGCCAAGTTCTCACTCTTTTTCCCAGCTCCTGCTCTGTCTCCCAGTGTCCTTTCACGTGGCTGGTGACATCCATCTTCTTGGCCTCTGTTATCAAGGCCTAACTTTTAACAGCAAGAGCAGAGGGATGAGCTGTTCCTGTGCAATGTCTTATACACATGGTTGCTGATGTTTCTGTGGATTGCAGGCACTGAGCGTGTGCCTTTCTGCCAATTCAAGTTCAAATCCCTCTCATAATTTTGTCTGCAGATAAGAAGTCTGAAGCTACAATGCCTCCAACTCCAAAGCTGTCTCACAGTGTGCAAGATTACTGTATTAAGCTGTCCCCCTGCTCAGTCCCTGAGTCTCCTGGCGTATTTCCTGGCTGTGACATCTGCCTACTAATATTTGACAGAAAAGCAGTCCAAAAGCAAAACTGTTTTAGGCCTCCAAGACCAGTGTTGACCTCATTTCTAATAAGATACATGAACTTCTGTTCCACATCTACTTTAGATTCAGTGTGAAAGAAAACACAATACCTAGAAAACACACTACAGCTTTATCTAGTATTATATAGAAATACATGGACCTAGAAAAACCCAGAAGACAATCACACACAAAAATATCCCCTTGCCACTAAAAAAAAAAAAAATTTTTTTTTTTTCATGGCAATTCTTACTGTTCTAGTTCACTTCTCACTGTTCATAGTTTTCCTACAAATCAACACATCTCAAACTCATCCCAGAGCTTGTAACTTTCCTTAGGATGAAATCTTCCACTCCTGCTTTCCTCTTGCTGACATTTTCCTATGGCTATCTGGAGTCTTTCCCATATCCCTGTGCTGTCTTTGCACTTTCTTTCTCTGTCCTGCTAAACACCAGAGAAGACATTTGGGAGACCAGAGTTTAAAGGTGTGGTTCAAGTGAATTCCCTTTAACAGCAGCATGGCTTGAGCAATGTTGGCAAAAATATTTTTGAGGCTTTAAGTTACTTTATGGGTGAGTGTCTTCTAACAGATTATTGTTGTCAAGTGAATCATTACTGGTCTTAGAGCAAAAGATGTACATGTGATTAGTTTGTGATCATGAGACTTTAACCAGGCTATCAGAAAGCCACGCCTTGAAGAAACCCAGATTTAAACACAAGTTCCCCAAAAGTATAAACACCAACACCAGATGACAGCAAAGGCTATGATAGAGGGAGCACAGGATGATGGCAAAGCTGCCAGGGCTACAAAGACAAATCAGAAACGGTCAATAATCGTCACAAAAGGAGCATAAGTTTGTGAGCTGAAAGAAAAAAAAAGTTTTATAAGTCAATAAAGAACAAGTTAATAAACTGTGTTTGCCAAACAATAAAAATGAGCCAGAGCAGGCTCCAACTGTTGAGGAAGAAGCACTCCAGGTCAATATCCCACTCCTCCAAACAAAGATGAGAACAAATCATTAATAACAGTGATTTCTGGTGTAGAAAGTGAGGTGCTCACCACTCCCCATAACTCTACACTGCTTTTCTACTGAATTGTCACCATCAGTGTTAGCCCCGAGAGGTTTTATGAAAGTTAAGAGTAACACCAAAGGAAAGGATACATATAAAAGTCGCTTTCTGTCAGTTCTGATTGTCCCATTATTGGGAATGACTTGTAATAGCTGCATAATTTGGTCTACAAGTATTAATATCATTATAGCAAGACTAATAGTTCTCTGAGTAGACTTAAGACTTTAATGAGATTAAGAACAAATGCTGGTTTTGCATATACAGTGTGATTCTTTAGGCCACAATAACACAGGGTGCTTGACATGTACCCTGCTCTTAAAGTTAAGATGCAAAGTTGTGGCTTAAGATGAGATAAACTTGCCCAGACGCCTAATGTGAATCTTTATCCTTTTGGCCCTACAAATTAATGAATTAGAGGAAAAAGTTGATGGCTGCTCTCCAGAACACCTTCCTTAAGAGATGCACATCAGTAACAGTGACCAAGAAATACATCTCTCTTCCCTGATGGGATCAATAACAAAAAACTGAAGTTTCAACTGGTTCTGACCAGTGTCAACAAGTTCAAAATGGTTCAGACTGGTTTAAAAAGTATCCAACCAGTTCAACCCAGAACAAAAATGGTTCCGACTGATTGAAAACAGTTTGAACCAGGTCTGATCATTTCTGACTGCTTCAGACAGTTTCAGCTCTTTCAGACAGTTCTAAGTGGTTCAAGACAGTTTTGATCTGATCCAACCAGTTCAGACCACATCCAACCAGTTCTGAATGGTTCAATCAAGTTTCGACCAGATCCAATCAGTTCAAACAGGTTTCAACCAGATTTGACAGTTCAAACCAGTTTAAACTAGTTTGACTTGGTTTGTGCTGGTTTGAACAAGATCAAAATAAGGAATGAAGGTAGTATTCTAGGTTTTAATGAAAATTCATGCAGGTTCCGTTCTCCTCACCTCCTGCAGCAGCAGGAGAGGTCTTGGGCAGAAAGGTAAGACAGCCCTGTCACTCTCACTGTCACCATCCTTGCAACCACACGGGGTTTTTCACTATACACAGAAAAGCTCCCGGAGTATAATGACTGTAATAAAGTTGAAACAAAATAAAATGGCTGTGATAGCAGTTTCAGAGAACATAATAAATGGCAGGTACACCTAAAGATGGTAAGCTAATTTGTACTCATTTTGTGGCATTATTGACAGCTACACAGGAAAATTAATCAATACCTAAGCTATCTTATCTTTTCCTATAAGTGATGAAGCCTTGTCTCAAATGGGTTGGTATTTTATAAAGGCAGGATTATTAGATTAAGCAAGCAAAGCTTCTGTGCAAATTAAAACCCTTTAGCATCTTTGTCATTAGAAAAATACTAAACTCATTATGTGTTACAATATTATGGGTTATGTTTTCATGGGTGGCTGAAACTTTAGAAGTTCCAATCTGAAATGAGAAATGGCTTCTATGAACTGTCATTGATAATGCAACACAAGAAAATATCACATATATTTACCAATCTTTTTAAATAACACGTGCATAAGGGGCAATTTATCTAAATGGTGCACAGAATAAAATTAGGACACAAAGTTACAGACACTTATCCCCAGTTTTGAGACAGAACAGCTGCAGCAATTTCTACTTATTAGCTTGAAAGTTTTGTACCAAGAATGAAATATTTCTAAAAAAGCATGTAATGAATGAACAAACCTAGAATGCTGGTAAAAAATGACAAACTGCAACTAAAATGCATTAAGTGATAAACTGATGGAACAAGATACAATAAGACCACATCAGGGCAACAAGGCACAAAGAGTGGATCAGAATATTTCCAGCTACCTGAGTAGCCAAAGAAGAAGGGGAGGATTTGTCTTGAGGGATTTCAGTGACACCCCATTTTGTGTAAGCCTACACAGACATTGAAGGCACATATCCAGCTAATCATGTCTAGGAAAATAAAATTAAATTAAAAATAAATAAATAAAATGAAACAGATGCTGCCTGTGGTCCTATGTGAAGGAAGAGTGGGGAGCTGCACGGCATAGTTGTTCTATTCTTGTCACTGTCATGGAATAACTTACATTAAAGCTTAAAAATCTTAGCATTTGAGACTAAAATTTAGATGCACACAATACAGCTGATATATTGAGAAATGATAAAACTGAAATACAAGGACCATCAAACAGGAGGAAGAAAACCAGCAGCAGAGGAATATAAAAGAAATGCAAAGAATGCAGAGGCGATCGATGCAAAGGAAAGACTAGGAATGGTTCCCCAATACCCAGCAAAGGCTGAAAACCAAACATTTAAAAAACTATTTCAAGAATGTGAAAAAATATTGCTAAATTTTTCATTTACTTTTTGGTCATCACATCTTCAAGACTCATCTCTGTTCCAGTTTGCTGGAGTAGCAAGCCATAGGAAATAGAAGAAAAAAGAATATAAAAGACACATAATACTGAATAAAGAATCAACTCTTTTTTTTTTTTTAATGCTTTTAGGCCACCAAGAAGAAAACACAAGTAGAACTCCAAAGCATTTTTTTTTTAAAGATCAGCAAAATACAAGGGTAAAAAAATATTGTGATAATTAAAAGGAAAAGTTAATAGAGATGAAGTAGATTGAAAAAAAAATTATATATTCTAAGACTGTACCACTTTAATATCTCAATCCTACATTCAAAGTTGTAACTAAGCATACATGACATGATGTAAGACAAGTCTCTTAATTCATTATATAAGATTTCTTTCAATATATGAAATTATGCCTGTCCTTGGAAGGTTGCAAAGTTGAACTGGTTTATATTTTATTTAGTACTTATGATCCTAACAGCAGGCTGCCTTCAGCCTCATTTCCACTTAATTCAGAAAAACAACATTCCTTATTCATGTACTGTCTGATCAAAGGCTTACATTTAGCACAACACACACTAAAAGAACGCACATTTTAAGTAGACTTCTTACAGCTAAATAAGAAACTGAGCCCAGCTCATGGAAAATTTATTAATGCAGGTCATACTGGTTTTGCAATTTGTGCACAAAGTTGTCTTGCCAAATTTAAAGCATTCAAAATCAAAAAGAATAAAGGAATGGCACAGTATGGATACATAATGGCATAAACACAGGCATAACAATAAATGAATAGAAAAAAAAAATTGAGGTGAGGCTTCTTTTCTTGAGCGGTTCATGTCGGAATTTACTTACATTATTTGCATGCTGATTAAAACCACTTTGGGCAGAAAGGATTCCAGGCATTCACATAATTGCATTCATGCTGATGGATCTTTGGGCCCAGCAGTCACAAGACTGTGCAGACAGAGGGAAATGCCAATTACTTTGCCTTGAGTATTATGGGCAGATTGCTTGTACTTAGACAAGCCTGCGTGTCCCATCAGTCACTGCCTGTCAAGGTACACAACTGAAGTTCTACTTAAACCACCAGGGTAGAATAAGGTCAAGTCAATCACATGCAATTTTTCCAGGATGATTTAAATACCTGGTACACCTCATACAGCCACTGACAAAACAAATAAATGGTCTGTGCAGTCACAAAAATTATTATCTCTTAAATACTAATTTAATACTAATTAAATTCCCTTGAATTTGATGTGATGGTCTAACTGACCTGTGATTCCCTCTCAGGAGTTTTGCAATCAAGATGCCTCAGCTCCCAGCAGTGCTCATGGTGGAGGGGAAGCAGAATACAGTTGAAGTATTGCACAGGTAACCACCAAAACAAATTCTGGCTGAGCTTGTGTTCGTTTTGCTGTGCTGAAGCTAATAAGCAGATGCGGTTTTATCTAGCCAAAGATACAAGCAAAGAGGTTATTTTAAGGACCTGTGAACTGACAATTCTTCTGGACTAGAATTAATGTCACGGAGCTCAAGACAAGCACCATCCCTGTCGGAATCCAAGGCACAGAAAATCCTCAAGGCCTTGGACCTGCTTACTCTGAGTATGAAATGTGTACTGGATTTGACCTAAAGCCATGAGAAAAGCTTCCAAATATCGTGGCCCATTACAGAAATCATGGTCTGTAATTTAAGAAAAAGAGTGTTAAGTTAAGCATTAGAAGGTTTTATAGAGTGAAGTTTAGATATAGAAGAAGTTATAGAATAAAGTAGAAAGTTCAGGGTGTGGTTGTGTGGAGTAAAGCAGTAGAGATCAGTGGGACAGTACCTAATTGGATGAAAAATACCGCAGTGCGGCATCTACAAAACGTAGGTGTGATTGACTATTGGTACAAAAGTAAAAACATCTGTACACTGCAATTACCCATTGGTCAATTAGCTTTTAAGAGACCTTGTAACTTGCTATCTGGTGACCACTTTTCACATGATGTCTGACTTCTGCAAGCCTCTGTGAGGGAGTTGGCAAAAACTCCTGAGAGACTGTAGCGATAAATCTCACTTGAAGCATACCTAAGTGAAGGCGTCATTAACCCGATACAATCCTGAGACATCCCAGCTTACGTTGTTCTGGTGCCAGCTTTATTTTACCTGAAATACAAGTTTGTTATGCTTGACAAACTGAGTGTGACCAGAAGCACTTCATTTGTTTTACTTCAGCTGCTGCAGAGGAGACAGGCACAATAGTGTTCAATCCGGTATTGAATGGGTTTGGTTTGCTTAATTTCTTACTTCTGTTAAATATCCACCTGCCTGCAAGGACAGGAAAATGGCAACATTTGTAAAGTTTCAGGTTCACACATGAGAAACATGAAGAAAAATAAAGAAATTCTTGCAACAATTTACATGTTAGATTTCATGGATGATAAAAGCGGATGTTTTATCCATTTTAGAATGTTTCCAGCTTTCTGCTTGTTCAATAATTATCTCTCCTAACAGCCTGCTGTCCACTCAAGAGCAAACATTTCCTTAGATATAAGTGGAAAACCTCACTTAAAGCTATAAATATTGACTAGAGAAATTTACTCTGGGAATTTCTCTTCTGTAATTTTTGTGAAAGAGATCCTAGCACAACTTAAATTAACTTTTTAAACTTCTAGCATCTTTCAAGAGAGAAATCTGAAAGACAAACAATTGGGATATAAATTATCATTTGTTCATAGAGATGGCCTTACAGGCCTTCCAAAACAAATTTGTCTGCAGATCCCCAACAGCAGGAGCTGGAGCCATCTGTCCCATTCTTTTGTCAAAAGAATGGATCCCTCTATCCAGATCCATTTTAGTCCCTGAAGTACTTTGCACATGCATTGATTCCTTGTCAGACTGCCACTGGTTTTGACTGAGATTCCCTTTCTCCCATGCTCAGTGAATGCTACAGTATCAATTCTGTTAGTTCAGAAAGTCCATTTCATTCCCGCACATTGTTAACTATCTCTTTCTTTCACTTCGTCCTAGAAACTATGTAAGAAAACAAAAATCCTAGGATCAACAAAGCTGGGTTTTTTTCCTCTATGAAAGAGATGATTCTTTAAAACCCCCTATAAGGTCTTATTAAGGAGAAAAACAGTCTTCCTGAGCAACAGCAATGGAGCTTATATCCCATTTTTGAATTCATATTCATCTACAGCAGTTGTCTCCAAATCAGCATTTCTGGCATTTCCTCCAGACAAGACAATTTCTTTATCAGGCTTCAGTTCCTGACTTGTGCTAATCACAGCCTGGACTGTCAAATGGTGCTTCAGCATCCCTTGGCCAGCACACAGGTGGCCCAGCAGCCACACGGATGGGCTGGGCTGCTGTCACTGCTCCATGTGCCCCAAAACTGCAGCCCCAACACCACAGGCATCAAGTGCCTCATCCAAGATGCCCTCAGTTTTTATCTTCCCCTATAATATGCCACACATTTTATTGGATATATACTTCCTCTAGCTGTGTGACCCTGAAGTTGTGCTCCCTCAGGTATTTTCTCTAGTGTTGAATCAACTTTTTAGATTTGCTTCTCCTTCCTATGTTTTATTATTCCGCTGATTTCGCATGCTAACTGAAAACGGAATTAACTTTCTGGTGTGCTTTCTCAGTGAGGCAAATTGAATTTGTTACCTCCACCACAAATTAATACAATACAGCTTGGAAAAAATATTTTATATATACTTGGAAAACTTGTAACACACTTCATGTCACTAGTTGGCATATGAATAATTCAGATTCAATTACTCAGTGACAGAGCTACTATACAAACTGCAAAAAAATTAATTGTTTATTTCTTAGTGTGAAGGAAGATAGTCCCCTATATTCAGCAACTGGAATAGCATAGTGAGTAGATAGAGGAACAGGAAGTTTTACGGACAATAGGAGGACAGGCAAAGAATGTTGTTTCCTTTCAAAGCTCTGTGTTCTTGGCATTACAGCTGAACAAAGTTTAAGCAGTAGATTAACTGATGATTTTACCTGCGGAGTGGCAAGCTTATTTGACCCTCACCCACAGAAAAGACAGTCCTTGAAAGATGAGACATTTTCTAAAATATTTGTGACAAAGGAAATAACCAATTAATTTCATAAATGAGCATATCTTTGGAAAGAGAGAGGTCTGCCAACTTTTGGGAAAAATCTGGAGACCGCAGCAGGGCAGGAGACCTCAAACAGATATTATTTTCATTAAAACTGCTAGGGAAAAAAAAAACAAAAAAAAAAAAAACAAAACAAAAACCCAAACCAAAAAAACCACCACCACCAACCCAACAAATTCAAAAGTTTGATTCTAAGCACCTACACCTTAGGCTTTGCCAAGGGAGGAAGGAAAGTTTCTGTTTCCCCTTCCGGGGGAAAGAAAGTTGATACAGCAGTCACTGGAAAATGGGCAGTCAGTTTGAAACAGAGTTGCTAAATCTATTAAGTACTTCAAGAATGGACAAAGTCTCATGATTTCGTATTAAATTTGCTTTTCATTTGCCTAATGAAAACACAGAACCTTAAAACATTTGAACATTAGATACCAAGAAGACGAGAAGAAAGGTCAGAGCTTCTTTGAAGTCCTATAATGTAATTTGGGTTATTGTCTAATTTAATTTTTAAGAAAGGGATGAGACTTAGCACAGGTATAGGAGAAAGATAAGACAGTGACACATTTACATTCACACAGTGATAAGCCTACCCATGCTATTGAACTGCAGAAATGATCATTATTGGTTACCACACAATGCTGAATATTTAGGAATATTTAGGCGAACGAACTTGCACTTACCTCAAGGCAATCATTTATCTGTTTGGTAAGGCTTGCATTTCAATTTGGGTGGGTTTTTTTTGGTTTTGTTTTTTTTGGTTTTTTTGTTGTTTGTTTTTTGGTTTTTTTTTTACCTGAACACATATTTATAGTCTTTGCTTCACTCTAATAAATGTTTGAGGTTCCCCTTGCTATGGGAAAAGCTCATAACCCCAACAACAGAAAAACTTTAACTTATTACTCAAAATGACTAATGGGCCAGAAAAGAGTGATGACATGTACACGTAAAAAAATAAAAAAAAACCAACAACAAAACAAACAAACACCAAACCCAACACAAAACCCAAACACAAACAAAGTCCTATTTTTGCCCCTCCCAGCAGAAACACTTCCTGCATGCTTGTACTGTTGGTTCTTTTAATAGAGTTTGCCAAGGGAAATGCACAGACATTAGCTCTGATGATTAAATGCCACAAGACAACATCTATGAGATAGATTTGGCTTTAAATTACAGATGATAATTCCGCATATTTTACTTTTCCAGTGCTTAGTTTCAGTGAAAACTGAACACTCATACATTAAGAAATTTCATTTCACATTTAAATTCAGTTCTTTCAAAATTTTATTAACTTTGAGACTAAAGCAAAAGCTTTGAATCAAATCTTCAGTAATAAGATCTCAAAAAGCATTTGTTAAATAGTTAAAACTCTATTAAAATGAAAGGAACAATTTCACTTTTAGGAAAGAAAAATATCACAGAAGTAGCCTGTAAGACTATCCTAAAATATGTATTAAAATAATTCAAATTATAGTGAATTTTTTACAGCTAAAAGTATGCTGTCATGGGTGGCACGGAACTTAATGGGTTTTTGCTTTTAACATTCTGTTAGTGAACTGCTTCCAAATATCCTCAAAACAGCAGCTCTAAGAAAACAGGGTTTATTGTGAATCAGTGATTGATTCTATAAGCTGCAGAAATAAAATTTTAAGAAATCTTGAATTTTTTTTTTTTTTTAAATTGAGACTTTAGCTGTGGCAACAAAACCATATGCAAATTAAAGCATTGCTTGCACCATTGCCGAGATGAGTCAGAATTAGTCAGACTTTGCTTCCTAAGAGGTGATTTTGGTAGCGATGATAAATTCAACTAAAATATGATGTATGCAAACTAGAATTAAATGAGCTGGATTACCTGCAAATTGGAATACATCTTATGTGTTATTTCCCCCCATGCAAAATCAAAGATAACATTTTAAAAGGCATAGACAATATTACAATTTATTAATGCAACACAGTCATGACCTGCTGTACAAAGCAATTACACAGCTGCAGAAAAGCCCTGCCTAAGTATCCCTTCTAGTTTAGGTTCCTTCGTAACTCCACTGCAGTCTCTTAGCTGCACCAATCCCAAATTCTCCAGTCTGTACGCCAGGGACAGCAACAAGCACAGGGTTTGGTTTCCAACGCTACCTGCAGAGGGCTGCAGGCAGGCTGACACAGCCACTCCGAGGTGTGAACTGATCCTCTTTGTCAAAGCAGGTGCTAATGAGAATGCAAAATGATACCAATTTAAAAGTCAGCATTAATTGTTCCGCTGCTGAACATAACAGAAGGAAAAAGTCACTGGTGAGTCTGTTGTTACTGAATGCAGCAGCAAGGAGTGATACCCTGGATGGAAAAGGCAACATGATACTTCTACCAAAGGCTGCAGGAGGGGGCAAGGAGCAATGAATAATTTCCCATTGAGGGTTTAGAGTATTATTTATCTTATTCCAAGACAGACATGAGAGGAACAGACATAAATTTATGGAACTGTCTGCTGTGGCATGATAGGACCAAAGGAATCAATGAAACAAAGACCTGAAGGAAAAAATTATCTCCTTTTCTTATTTACAGTGCACTGTTTATAAAATTATGCTGATACTGACCACCAAGGGCTAAAGAGCAGCCATCATCCAAAAGGGACAAAAATCAAAGAATCATAGAATGGTTTGGGTTGGAAGGGACCTTAAAGATCACCCAGTTCCACACCCCTGCCATGGGCAGGGACACCTTCCACTAGACCAGGTTGCTCAGAGCCAAACTGGCCTGAACACCGTCAGGGATGGGGCACCCACAACTTCTCTGGGAAACCTGTGCCAGGGCCTCACCACACTCACAATGAGGAATTGCTTCTTCATATCTAATATAAACCTGCCATCTTTCAGTTTGACGACATTACCTTTTGTTTTCTAACTGCATACCCTCATGAAAAGAATCCAATTCCCTTGTAAAGTGAATGAAGCACAGAATCCTGGGCTTGCCCTGGTTCTCCACCAACTTAAATGCTGTTGCATTTCATTATTTCAAGCCTAGGAGTACTTAGCACATTTTTTTTCTCCTGCTGTTTGCTCACCCCTGGGAGCAGCCACCTCTGGCACAGCTCTCCCCACCCGAACCTGGAAGAATAGTGGGACAGGCCTGGTGCCCCTTGGTCCCCACCCAGCAGCATCTAAGAGGCAGCAAACACAAATTATGGGTTGGAAACTAAAAAATAGCATTTCCAGTCCTTTCCATATTAACCATAGACTTAGCAACCTGTGGATAACAGGGCTGTCCACAAGTTATCTGTGTGGAGAACTTAGATTGTTTTTCAAACGTAGCCATCATTTTTTGACAGGATCTTAATTGTTATTTTGAAATACCAGTTACCCTCTAAGTTCTCAACTACTCTGTACTAAAATTCCCCATGAGGTGTTATCAACATTCAAATATCCCAACCATTTAAATAAGGTGCTGTTATAATACAGTGAGCACAAAATCACATCATTTCACAAAATTTGTTGCAGATATTTAAAACTGATTACAATTTTTTGAGAAAGTAATTTGTGCAGGAGCTTCCATCCTATAAGCAATATTCTTAGCTGAGATTACACAGTCCCATTCAAACAATGTGTGGTAAATTGTTGATTATAGTCAATTAAAGGATACAATATGAAGTGGTTTTATGCTACACAGTTCTTTCAAGCATAGGAAATGACTAGCAAATGCTATCAAACAATAAAACCTATGAAAACTTGTTAAAAGCAACAGCATACCTTGCACACAATGGATAAGTCAGATTCCCTAAATCCAAAACCATTCTGGCACCTGGGTGCCTGCAGTACAAGTCTTCACGTTACAGAAATTATAAAAGCAGTACTCTATTACCAATTTCAGCTAAAACAATTTTCAATTTTTTTCTCTCTTCCTTTTTGAGGCTTGATGTTACCTCATGCTAAAAAAAAAAAAAAAGCTTTTCACATCTATAAAATTGTAAAAATCCAACCCACAACTACAATGTTCCCACCTCTTTGCAGGGAAAAGAGAAAACAGATGGTGTCTTTTCCAGTGGTAAGCTAGGTGATCTGTATTCCCTTCTAGAGATGCCAGTCTTGGTCTTCCCATGTTTCATTTTATCTGGCACATCAGTTGCAAAATCATCCTGTTTTTATCACCAGTTCTCCACACAACCACCAATGTCTGGCACGCTCCTTTGTGAATTAAATGCAAAATCAGATGGTTTAACCTGCCTTGTTCAACTCTGTACTACAGCATTGCCCAGAGACTTCTGAAGAGATCTTGCACAGTGCACCTTCTTAGTTTTATTAGCTTTGTGTGTCCAAGTGAAAGGTTTAAACAAACTCTTTGTAAGATTTTACCGCTGTGAATGGAAACAAAGGAGAACAGGCTAATCAACCACCTTCAGCAAATAACTGATGGAACAACAAAGGGCAACAATAATAAATCAAACAAACATCTGTGTTAATTGATTGTGCCAAGTGCCTTTTCATGAATACCAGGTCATACTTCTAGAGCATGTCAATAAGTATAAGCAATACACAGCCTCAAGAAAGAGCAATCGCTGCTGCTAACAAGCAGAACGTTCTGATTGCTTCCTTGCCTAAACATTTGGATAAAAAGCCCCTCCGCTGGAACAGGAATAATGACATTTCATGGCACCATCTCTCTCTGGTCTGTTCTGGGTAACATTAAGGCAAGATGAGCCCCCAGAGCAGGAAAAGCTTGTGGTGCTCTCTGGAGGAAGCTCCATGGTCTCTGCCATCCGTGAGGACCTCTAGTTCTCCTCAAAACCATGCCATGCCAAAGTGGGCCTGGACCAACTTGGAGTCAGGGAACAGGCTTGAATCCAGAGTCAGGCAAGCTTCAAAAACAGGCAATCTCCTGAAAACCAAGCCATGGCAAAGAGAGCCTGGACGAACTCAGAGTCAGAGCTTAAACCCAGAGTCAGACAAGTCCCTGGGTGCCGTGGTGGAACCTCACTCTGGAGCTCAGCGGTGTGACTGCACTCACTGCTTTCCTCACTGAGCTTTGCAAAGGATCAGATAGCTAATATTTTAAACCCTTTAAAAGATTAAAAACTTCTAAAAGGCTTGCAAAGTGACCTGGCAAGTTTGAGTTGTTTACAAACTTCACTTCATGAACTCGATTTGTTTACGTTTACAGGTGTGACAAAGATATACTTCAGTCTTTGGAAATTAGGATGCATATTATATTTGTTCCCTCAAGTATTGTAAATCTATAATACTACTGTGCACATAAAAAATACATAACCAGAACTCCATTTTCTGATCAAAATCTAATTTCATGCCCAGCTTTTTATTTGCTTATACTGGTACTATAGTGGAATAAATATGCCCATAGACCAAGTAGCCTCACAGTTTGAAGTTTAAAAATACAGGAAAAAACTATATATGCAGATTTGCATCTATTTAATCACAAATAAAACCCATTGCATTTTCTTGCAGTCTGAAACTGTACCATGTTACCTTAATCATCAACAGAAGGCAGAAATCTATTTCACAAATGTTTCAAAAAAGCACTCAAAATGTAGATTTCAATGTGCTGACTAAGGCTGGTGCAAACTGCTAAGCAAAGAAAACAACTGAACCTTTGTTATTGATAGAGAGCGCTCAGACAGCCCCAGGGTTCAGCACAACACTAAACAGGTTACTGGAACCACAACCAACACCACTCTTGAGCGGTGCTGACTTAATTCTCAGAGTTTTATACAAGATGGAAACTTCTGCTATTTTACAGAGCTGATAAATAAGTTATCACTAATGTTTTTTTTTTTACTAGCAGTTTCTTCTCTAGGTTCTGTTAGTTACTTCACAGGAATGCATGTGTAACAAAGTCCTTAGTACCCCAGAAAGCCTCAATAGATGCTACGTGTATAGGTCCCCTCAGAGGTGACAGAGACACTTCCAACTCCTTTTCAATTAAGAAAAAAGAGCTACAAGAGAATCTCTGAGGCCATAGCTCGTGCATAACCATGCTACATAAACTGCTTCAAAATAAAACAGTGATAACTGTTCAGACAGATCAATTCTCCAATGCATTTCACCTTTAGTTCCACAAACAATTAAGGCAGTAAAAGTTGTCCAGCCTGTCACCGCTGCTTCGAATATTTTTTTTCCTGAATGAACAGCTTCAAAATCAGTGCAAATGCTTTTCTAACAATGTGGGCTGTTTGGTGATGTCCAGAACAAGAAGTCTGGGCCAACTGGAAGCAGATATGTAAGAAGAAACAGCTGTCCAAGAAGCTCTGCTGTCTCTCACCCATTGCCACAAGAAATCTTGCCTCTCATCAGCTGTTGGAAGCTGGAAAACCACTCTGAACTCTGCTAGAGAATTACACAGATTTTTGTTACTGCAGCTCTATTTCAACTTCAACTAATTAGAAAGATCCTTTCAAACAGAAATAAGAAAATTAGTATTTTTTAAATGTTTGAGTGATAGATTCCTAGCACAGATGGGTGATTCTCTGATTAAAAACGGTTACAAATAAGGAGGATCCAGAATCCTCAAACTGTTGTGGAGTTGTGAGAGAAAGCAGCCAATCTGGAAAACACGCCTTAACTAAGAAAACAACCAGCAAGAAGCACCTGCTTCCATCAAGAAAATCATATCTTCAGTGTGTGTGTAAGCTATTGCAGCTGAAAACAAAGCAGAATTTCATTTAAATAAGAATTAAGATCTCAAATTAAGACATTATTAGTTAAACGATCAACACAGATATAATAATTGATGCTTTAAAATGATAGTTAAGCCTCCAAAACACTAGGTTATTTTTCCCAATTCTAAATACAAATTTTAGAAATATGTAGTAAAATAGAACAAAAGCTGCCTGCTCACACTAACACCGTTGAAGTGGGGGAAATATTGTTTACAATTCAATTTTAATTTTGTAAATTTGTAAACTGCAAATGAAGATTTCCAAAAGCACTTCATTAGATGTTGAGGTGATTTGAATAACATTTTAAGAAAACCAATCTTTTTTTTCAAGAACTTAGTACTAAGTATGTCATGTAGCCATTACTCAGTCAGCATTTTTTCTGATATAAGAAGTATTTATGTTTCACTTACAGAAATATCAAATTCTTGAGATCTGAAGATTGTTCAGTTGCTGCTCTATGTGCACGAAATTGGTTTCACTCCCAGGGGTATTCAATACTATTGTATTTTCCATTATTTATTTGTGATTGGATTTATTACTTAAAGATTCTGCCAAATACTTACCATTGGTACTTTAGGAGTAATAATTTAGCTCCATCGCTATTCAATTTTAGCTCAAATGCTCATATTTAATAGCTGCAATATTTGAGCAATGTGCCCTTTAGGACATCATGTCAGATCCAAAGAAATTAGGAAGAAAACACAAGCAACTAATCTGCCATTTTATGGCCACTCCCCACTGCAGCATTTACCAGGTGCCTGCTCTAACAAACTTCGGAATTTCCAGCTTTGCTGCTGAGAGCCCAACCCACAGCCCCAGAGGCTCCTGGGCTGCTCCAGATGCCATCACCCTCCTTTGCCACACTTTTGCATGGCTTATGCACATTTGGTTTGCTGTTTATTATCACTCTTCCCCTTTCAGCTTCCCCCCCTCCCCGACACACCTAATTGCTTCCAAGTTTCTTCAAGTATGTTATCCATCTTCCTAATCCTCCTCGTGAGATCTAATTGGACTGCATTTCCTTGACGCTGAAGCTCACTGTGGTACTTCTGCAGTGTTTCTAATCTCTCTGTGGACCCCGTATATTTTTTCTTTTCTCTAAGTCTTCAAGTATTTCCATCTCCTCACAGTTCAGTATTACATGTTAATTTTATTAGCATGTTGTTAGAACACTCTCTCCCAGATCATTAATAAAGACATTAAAAGTGACTGGTTCTAGCAGTGATCCCTGTGGTACCCTCAAGACACCCTTTGTTTGTAGTGTTTCAGCCAGCTTTTAATCCACATGACAGTGCTCTTATCCAAGCCAATTTGAATTAATTTTGCAAGTCAGGCTTAGCAAAGCGACAGCCAACCTTTTGCAAAAAACCCAAAATTACTACACTGATTTCTTCCTCATTCCCCTTCCCCAAGTTTTGTAGGCGTTTTTGAATCAACTAAAACAGTAAGCATTATTTACTGAATTAATTGGCAGCTATGTGCTGTGTATTTCTTCTATCATATCCTTTGGAATTTGTATACAATTTTTAGTCCTACAGCTGTTTTTTTTCCTGTTATTTTACATTTCCTTCATAGTTTCTAGTATTTTAGAAGTGCTATCCAGTGCTGTAGTAGGCACTGCCTTACCAAGTACTGATCTGATGACTAAAAGGTGGTAAGGAGTATGGCCTTGGGCTCTACAGAGAAAGCAAAGGTAGGTTTATCTAGGAAATTAATCTGCATGACCATTGGCAGGATTTCAGTATAAGCTGTAGGATATTGTAGTTTTATTGAAATGGAGTTAAGACCAAACTAGTCCATTTTCAACATAAGCAACATCCAGCCTTCGCGACAGAAATTGTAAAGGTAAATATCAAAACTCATAATCTATGTCAATTGTTGAGTAAATAAATAAGGAATATCTGCACCTTCCTGTGTGACTATATGTGTAGTTAAAGGCATTCTCAAGGTATTCCATTTCTTGCTTTTTATCTGTAATTATGAATTGTTTTACAAGACTTTAACTTACTAATTTTCTAATCATAAATGTTTTTTCTCAATTTCCCTTGTCAAAGAGTCCTGCTTAAAATTGATTTCTGTATCCCAGGCAACAGATCTCCTATATTTGGTAACTTCTCTAGGATTTCGTGTGCACATGCCTTAATCCATAGCTGTAAAATGAACCTCTGAAGATTTTTAATTTACTTCACCTTACTGTCATATTTACAAAATACTACATCTAAAAAGTAGTGATAACAGTCATAATTTATCACCTTCAAGAATATAAGAGTTTTATTATTCTCACATGCCCTAAGCTCCTGATTTCTAAAATTTTTTCAAAATAAATTTCTAAACTTTGATGTCCTTATTACCACATTATACAAAATCACCCTGAATTTTGATAACTGCAAATAGACAGCATTCAGTAGCTCCAAACACATTTTAATTTTATACAGGGTTCTAAGAAGAACCACAAGAATCAGATCTAGAACTCCAACCTTACCATGGATAGGCTATGTAGTTTTAATAATATTCACTTTAATAAAGCAAAGGTCTGATATTCTCTTGATACACATAAGAATCCTTCTATAAGAATTAGCCAAATAATGGACATGAAGTACTTTTTCATTAAAAGCAACATGCTTTCTTTTTCAAGGAGGAAGTAGCCAGTGCTTTTTTTTTAGTACTATGGAAGTTAGAGAGATGTGAGGAGGCGTGAGACAGAAATGTTTAGTTCTGTGCTACTGGAGTCAGCACACTTCATGAAGAAGTAAATCCTTCTTTATGGAGTGCTTCCTTTTCATCAGCACACTCAGTAGCCCATTATGAAGGATTACACCTCGTCTTGAATGCTGAAGATTTCAAGCCTGCTCCTTGTTTAATTTTATTAAGTGCCTACAAATACCCTTTTTTTGTTTTAATCGCTAGTAAGGTTCTCAATTATTGCCCACTTAAGACTCGCATTCTAAGAAGTTTTCTGTTAAAAGAAGGGAAAAAATGAGTTAATAACTTCTGCTTATCTGTGAGCTTCTGCTGGACAACAAGCACCACTGTGCTGCTGGCAAACATCTGATCTGCAGATCGCTTCCTGTATTTCTGGGCAAAGCAGATGAAGGGACCATTCCTGCAAGGAATGTGAGGTACAAACACATGGCAATTGTAATTTTTTTGCTCATATAATTCGCAATTTCACTTTGTGCTTTTATACTGCCGGTTGCATCCACTGGCATATCCTTATACATTTCCCATCACCGGCCTCTATCCAGAATATTTTCATTTTGGTGCTCTCTATGGGAATCTGATCCTATCCTTTCCTCCCTGCTCTCTCTACTCCCTCTTCCTCCTGTAGTGCTTTCTCATATCCTATTCCAAGCCCACATTGCTGGATTGTGCCAACTGCTATTCAGTCATGGTCTTGAACAAACAATTCATATAAAACCAAGAAGAAATAGATAAAATCAGCAACATAGGACCAGCAACGAGCTGTCAAGGGAATGGCAGTTCTCCTGGTGGTGTTTTTCACAGATCTTCTGGGCCTGATGGCTGTGCTACACCTGAAAGAAGGAACTTGTGTGGGCTGGGAGGTGAGAAGAACCCGATATTCTAAATCTTGGAGATGCTCCTTCTCCATGACTACAGCCACAAGCATCTTTTCCCACTCACTGAAATGGAGGAAACAAGAAGCCGCCCCCTTTTTGTTCTCCAGAGCTTGATTTTGATGAATCAGAAACTCATATGCAGATCTATCTTTCCCTCCAACAAAGTTAAGTAGTTCAAAGTCCTTGCTGTCAAAAGTTCCTTTAGCTTTTTCTCTTTCTTTCTCAGGTTATTGTGTATCAAAAGTATATTCCTGTACACATTTAAAAGCAGATATTGCATGGTGTAATTTATTGTCCGCTGCTCACACTTAATAAAGTATTTTTACATAGGTTTCATGTTCAAATTTCAGGGATTTTTGTCGAGCAATTTATGTAGGTACAAACTCCTTAAAGTGTCCGTTGGGGACATCTGTCTTCCCAATTTCATCATTTCAAGTGAGTATAATACCCGTGTCCCCAGGTAAAAGTCATGATGCAATTCTATCAGACAGTTGCTGTACTTTGAGCAGTGTGGGTGTGAGAGCTAATTTTGTCCTTAAACTCACAGGCTTCATTAACAGTCTTAACACATACACTGCAGCTTTCTAAATCCTTTCAGGCTTTAACACTTAAGCTACTGAAAAAAGAAAAAAAAAAAAAAAAAGAGGAAGTTCATATAGAGAAAATGTTATATCTCTAACTCAGATAAAGCAGATCTTTTAGATAATGCTAAATGCCACATTACAGCACATCATTCCACTGAAATGAAATTCGAGAGAAATAAATCATAGCTAGTAAAGGCTGTAAATCACTATTTTGGGCAATTTATCCTGATACAAAATATGTGGAACTCTGAATTGAGATGCATGGAGAAAAAGAATGAAAATTATGTGTCCATTATACGAAGGCTATGAACATCAACGTATTCCACCACTTTGCTTTATATTCTAAAAATTTCATAATGTGACAGTATATTGACTACAAAATTCAATAATTAAAGTACATTAAAAAACACCCAAACTTTTTTCTTTCCTTAGACAGGTATTTTTCCTAGCTTTAATGTTTTATACAGTGGTGTAAATTCCAGCTATGTTCTGAAAAAAAAAAATTAAAATAATATAAAAAACCTACTCTAAAACTCTCTATAATATTTTTTCAGTATGTCACTTACAGGATGAGGAAAAAAAAAGATAAATTAGTCCTTTTGTGGGTCATGCAGAGCTTCCATGCACAAAAAATATTTTCATCAACTGATACATGATGCATGAGAGAACCTGTCTCAATTATTTTTTATTCCTTAAAAACTACCCATGATATCAAATTATAATACAGAGTTGCCAACTTTTACGAGTTGCTGTTTTGGAGCTAGGAGAATTAAAATCCTGCGTCTAAATAATACAGAATCCAGCTATATTTCAAATTAATGTGAAAAGTTACAGCTATATTTACAACTTCAGTAAAAAAGGGAAGCTTTACTGTTATCTGGCTATGACTTGCTGATTCATTTCTGTTCCTTTTCATGCTCGCTAATCCGAATCCAAAGGCTGCTTCTTTTTCATTCTGACTTCATGACTGAAGTAATACAAGAAATTTTAAATTATGGATGAACTTCATCCCTTGTTCCACATAAAATGACTTCCAACAGTGGCAAAGCACAACTTCATTTCTAGCAGCAATGAGGGATGGTTGGTGTAGGAGTCATCGGTGGGAATTTTGCTTTCCACAAACAGGCGTTTATCTGGGTGGTGTCTCCCAACACCATCTCCTGTTGTTTCCAGGCTGAGGCCTTTTGTAGAACAAAGGGACCCAAAACTGGCTGAAGAACCAAGGTTGGACTACACTACACAAACATTTTCTGGGTGCTCCCACATTACTCCTAGGGAGCAGCAGCAACATCCAAAAGCAATTCCAGATGAAAGCTAATTTCTTTCAGAATCCAAGGGCCCTTTCTTACAGTGAATCATGTTCTCTCATGAGCTTAATCTATCAATACATTAAGAAAGGAAAAACTTGTCTCTTTGCGCAAACTACAGATATTTTGGAGGTGAACAAAATACTTAGTGGATCCAAAGCCGAAGCAACAAAAACAAGGAAAAAAGACTGGCAAGTTCAGATACTTTCTTGTTAAATAAGCAAAACTATGAGACAGAGAAGAGACAAAGGAGACGTGAGAGACATTCATTTTTCAATACCACAGGAACAAAACCTGTCTGGAGTGAAAATGGCACAGGAGAAAAAAATGCTTCATTTTCCTCCTAGTCTTCAGGATTTCTGAATCAGTAAGTTTTCATTTTCTATTGCCCTCTAAATTAAATGATGATCTATGCTGACTTCTGTCCTGCAAAGCTGGAATAAAGACTTCCCCACTCCCTGAGAACCAGGTATCTGGAAGGACCTGTTATATGTGATCTGACAGTTCTGGGGATGCACCTCTAGTTCATGTATATAGGGGTTTTATTTCACTGATGGCACATTTCAGCTCAGGAAACAGGTTCTCATATTCTTTCAATCAGCTAAAATGGTCTAAATGTTTTTTTTGCCTGCATCTCAGATTTTCTTTTGTCTCCTTTTCTTATCATCCTCACTAGACAACTGATAATTTGCTTTGGCTGAAAACTATTAATTCCATATAGCATGAATTTTATTTGAGAAACTAATCTTTGCTTCGATAGATTACTATTTTAATGTATGTAATAAAAAAGAACATCCTGTGAATGGGTCTTACACATCTTTTTCCACATTCACTGAAATTAAGTATATTGCCAAAAGGAAAATAATTTTGATTAACACTGAAATTAGATTTAAAACTGCAGTCTATATTTTTAATTTTAGCATTCTTAGGTTTTTCAGTCTCTAAAAAGACAGTATCAACTACTGAGTAAATATTATACAAAAAAGAACTCTTTCTGGGATGAATTGCTGCCCTCTAGGTAGGGTACACATGAATATGAATGTAGCAATACCTTTTTTGTGACTCTTCTCTCACATTAAGAACAAGGAACAATTTAAAACAAGTTGATAGTTCTCACATTAACAAAACAGAACATGAACAACAGATATACTACCACTTCTGGAAAAACTGCCTGTAATCAAAGTAACTCTCTGCTTTGTATTACTGAATGACACTATTTTAAGGGTTTTTTTCAAGTTTTTACAAACATTTTTAACACTGCTTCTCATGGCGGTCTACAAATATTTTAAACCTTTCTCTGTCTCTGCAAAAGGCAAGGATAAGCTCCAACAAGAAAAGCAAACTGTCAGTAGTGTATTTCAAAAGGGTTTTCTTGCTCTAAAACACAGAATTAATCTCCAGGCTAGGAGCTACATTGTGTTTTGGTAACTTCTCCTTTTACCACGAGCTTAGGAGAACACGACAAGTGAATGGCCAAGTGACAGGTTTGCAGAGGGAGCTTTTGCTCCTCCACAAGGCAGTGGAGGATGGTGGTGGCCTATCAGTAGATGTAGCACAGCAAACTCATCTGGTTTCCTCCAGCTTGCAGAGAAAGCCAAAGGGAAAAGCAAAGTCACAGTGGAGGCTTAAGCCTTGCTGTACAATAGCAACAGATTTCAGCTACTGAAAAGGCATTCATTTGTAGTCCCAAAGTGTTTGGAGAAAAGAAACACTAAGTAAGTGGATTCCGAGGTATTTTTCCCCATAAAGGACAGCTTTAGTCAGATGTGGCAGATTGAGGAGTCAGAGTACAGGAAGGCAAAAGCCCACAGGTGCTGACATGAAGCTGATTGACAGAGGTCACGAAGGTTGTTATTCAGAAACCTCCAGTCTGACTCAGCAAAGGCTGCTATCCCTTAAGAATTGCAGAATAAACACAGCATGAATTTCACAAAACTCACACTGACTTGGCACTGGTAAAGGTGCATCCATGTGGTCATCTGGAAGGCTTGGCACAGACTTTGCCCACCTGCTAGCTGCCAGGAGACTTCCCTGTCTTATTGATGTGGACATCATTTCTAAGGAGCTTCAATCAATCTGGACAAATTCCTACCCTTTCCCTTCCTCTTCTGGCAGAAGATAAAGCACGTTTAGCAGCTCTTCTCAGAAGTGTTGACTCTTTGCCAGAGGTTCAGCAATATTGAGGGCAGAAGCAATATTGCTTTCTGTTAGTTGTCGTGAAAAGCCATCTTCACTTGAAAGCTTTTTCCAGCGAGAGGGCAATGAGCACGGCTGCATTCCCACTGAACTCTCCAGATAAAAAAGTGCAAAACACTCTGGAAAGTGCTGTGTAATCATAGAATATTAGAGGGTGAAATTCCACTCCTGTGGATCACTACATATGAGACATATGGTATATTGGGTCATCTTTGAAAAGACAGGCTTAGCTCCCTCAATGTTCACAGTAACTGGTGTCAAGCACTGCCATGAATAATAGTAAAGAAAATAATATATAATCAGTCAACATGTATAGTAACTAAACAGAACAATTTCTAGAGATTTGTCTTCTAGTAGTGTTAGCCCAGAAAAACAAGAGTAGGAAATGTCTTACAAAGGATTCATGATATTTGGGATAATCAAATACGATTAAACATCAACGTTAAAACAAATATGAAGATTCAACTTACGTGGTCAAGATGTTTAAAGAACTATATCTATAATCACTGTAAATAAAAATGACAGGATAACAATTCACAGTAAGACTTTCCAAGAGTAAGTGAAGCTTATGTAGGAAAATTAAAGCAGACAAATAATATAGATATGAGACAGCCAAAAATCCATGTGTAAAAGAGAAAGAGAGAAGTTCAATATCATTATAGAATCATAGAATATCCTGAGTTGGAAGGAATCCACAAGGATTCAAGTCCAGCTCCTGGGTCTGTACAGGACACCCTAACAATCACACCGTACCATTGAGGGCATTGTCCCAAATGCTTCTTGTACTCAGATCGGCTGATGCTGTGACCACTGCCCTGTTCCAGTGCCCAAACATCCTCTGGATACAGAATTTTGTCCTAGCATGCAACCTAGACCTCTCCTGACAGATTTACACTATCCTCATGTGCCCTGTCTCATCACCAGAGAGCAAAGATCAGGGTCTGCCCCTCCCCTTCACAAGGAAGCTGTAACTGCAATGAGGTCTCCCCTCGGTCTCCTCCTTTCCAGGCTGAACAGACCAAGTGGCCTCAGCTGTTCCTCATAAGGCTTCCCCCTCCAGTCCCTTCACCATCCTCATGGCCTCCTTTGGACACTCTGTAACAGCTCCATGGCTTTTTTATATTGTGGCCCCCAAAACTGTCCCCAGGACTGGAGGTGAGGCTGTTCCAGCCCAGGGCAGAGCAGGACAATCCCCTCCCTTGCCCGGCTGGCGATGCTGGGCCTGGTGCCCCCAGGACAGGGATGTCCCTCCTGGCTGCCAGGGCACTGCTGACCCATCAGGACTCCCAGGTCCCTTTCCATAGCACTGCTCTCCAACCTCGTATTCCCCAGGGTATTCACACATCCAGGGCTGTCCCATTCCAGGTGCAGATTCCAGCACTTGCCCTTGTTAAACTTCATCAAGTTGGTGATTGCCCAGCCACCTGATTTGTCTCTCTGCAGGCGTTCCCATCCTCTAAGGAGTCAGCAGCTCCTCACAGTTTCATGTTATTAGCAAAGTTCCCTACAATACCTTTGAGTCCTTTGTCCAAGTCAGTTATGAAGCTGAAGAGCACAGGGCTGAAGATGGAGCCCTGTGGAACCCCACCAGTCACTGGTCACCAGTCTGATGGCACCCCAGTCACTGTAACCCTTCGTGCCCAACCCATGAGCCAATTTCTCACCCACCCCATGATGTGTTTATCCAGCTGGGGGATGGACATTTTGTCCAGAAGGATGCTGTGTCAGACAGTACCAAAAGCTTTACCAACATCCAAAAAAGTGACCCATTATTGGAAAACACACCAGAAATTCTAGCATTAAATGACAAGTGTGGCCTGGCCAGCAGAGCAATACACAGCTAGCACTGGGATCAGCTTTGCAGGCAGCAGTTCTGATGGGGAAACCAAAGTCCTCAATCTCTTACACCCTCCCTTCAAAGGGGAAGGATGCATGACTGGCTAGAGGGTCAGCTGGCCAAAACCCATTCTCCTGTTCCCTAAATACAGACCTGACAGAAATGCATCTCACCCTACCAGGGTAAATGGCAATGAGAGTGGGAATCTCCACCACAAGGTTAAAAAGTAATCCCTGTATCAATCCTGAGACTGGAGCAGATCATCCCTACCCTTAACTTCAAACTTGAGCCCTCAGCTCAAACTAAGAAAGACCAAAATTAAACTACACAGAGGTAAAGATGAGAATGTATTCAAGAATTTAGATAAAGTTGACCATTTTGGTGAAGCTACACTAATGATTGTTTAGAGGGGGATGAACAGCCAGAAGAACAAAACTGAATCTAACAAGAGAAAATAAGCTTCAAGTAATATCAAGAGGGTTTATTATAATTAACTATAAGAAAATTCTCGGTTTTCTACTGTAATTAACATTTGAGAAATAAGAGAATTCAATTTGAGTAATACAGCTCTATAACTATGCATGAAGGATTTATGAGGGAAAATAGCATTTAAAAAATAAATTAAAGATGACAAGAAATAAAAAATGTCAATTTATACTTCAACTACTACATAGCTCTAGTCAGTGAAATGATTTCTAAACTCCAGTCATTGGTTGTAAACTCAAGTTGTTATCTGACATCTGATTACGTTACCAGTGTAACCATTGCAGCTATCAGCATATGGGAGTGGCTCTTTCACATTCCCACACTGATGGAGATTAGCCTTTGAATTCACTCCTGTTATGCTTATTAAAAACAAAAACAAAAAACCAAAACAAACTAAAAAACTTCCCATGATCACATAACTTTTATTTTTTTACAGCTACGCTTCACAGTGCCAAATACTCAGATAAAATGAAAACTCATTCATGGCAGTGAGAAACTAACACTAACTGCAAAGACCAACATTTAAAATGCCATAGTGGAGATGGCAGCACAGTATTAGTGGCTACCTTGAAATACCATCAGCTAGTGAACAGTTCTTGTTGAGAGGAATAAAAATAACCCTTGCCATATTCTCTCAGGCATAAAGCCAGCCTAGTATTCAAATCCGAGGGCTGGAGCACCTCTCCTCTGAAGACAAGAGGAGAGAGTTGGGCCTGGAGAAGAGATATCCCAGGGAGACCCCAAAGCACCTTCCATTACCTCAAGGGACATACAAAAGAATTAGGGAGAGGCTTTTCGTAAGGGCATGTATTGACAGGACAAGGAGAAAGTGCTTTGAACTGAAAGAGAATAGGTTTAGATTAGATATTAGGAGAAAATTCTTTACTGTGAGGCTGGTGAGGCCCTGGCAGAGGTTTCCTTGAGAAGCTGTGGATGCCCCATCCCTGGAAGTGTTCAAGGCCAGGCTGGATGGGGCTTGGAACCATCTGGTCTAGTGGAAAGTGTCCCAGCTCGTGGCATGTAAGTCAAAACACGATGATCTTTAAGGAACAAGGAACAAGATGGTCCCTTCCAAGCCAAACAATTCTGTGATTCTTTTATCTGTCCTTAATTACACCAGAGTCTTTTGTGTGATGTGAGTAGATGTGCCACAGTATTTCAGTAAGCAGCAGCTTTTAAAAATATTACTAGAAATCCAATGAACCAAATACGCATAACCTTTACTGCTAATCACAGTTTTTAAGATTTTCCCAATCAAAATATTTTATTTATGAAATTAATAATTTCAAACCACAGCTAACAAGGTAGAAAATCAGGAGGAATGAAGGCTTATACAATGGGAATGGATAGTGACACAAACAGAAAAATGAGTGGTCTCAGACTCTGGTAACAATAACTGCTGTAATCCTGAGGTCTTGTGTGACCATCCACTCACCACTGTTAACCTGGCCATGCATTACAAACATTATTTCTGTCAGAAATCTTCTCAGAGGCCTCAAGCCTGAGACTTTTTGCCACTTAAACCCAGTATTTTTATCAAATCTCTCATAACAGAAATTCAACCTGCATGCTGGTAAGGATTTTTTTTTTTTTTAAAGGTGGCTCCAGCACCACTTACAAAAAGAGAACTCTTTAAATAGCCTTTATAAACAAAACTAAGTAATTTATACCTGAGAAAGAGCTAGAATGTGTGGTTTACACCTTAGCTTCACAGTCTGGTAATGTTCTTGGCCTCTTGGCTTGATCTGTTTATTCACTTTTTTTCCCCTCCACAATAAGACAAAGCTTCCCAATGTTACAAATGGAAAAAAAAAAAAAAAAAAAAAAAAATCCCTTTCCCAAGGAGATCTACTAGCTTAAGTTTTCATGTGAGCACAACAACCAAGGGAGCATTTGGTGCATCAGCTTAAAGAAGATCTACTCAGCTCTTGTGTCTTCCTCTCCACACCCACCAAGACAGCAACTAAATCAGCAAGGCTTCCACAGGATTGGCTGAGAGGTAATCCACAGCCTCCCAAACTGAACGAGTGAAGGAACAGCAGCAAACTTACATACTGTCTTATATGAGGACCAAAGAGTGATATAATCGCTGTTACTCAGGAAAGATTCTGCCGATTACATACTGATAAAAGTCTGGTTTCAGATCTTTGAAGGTGAAAATACAGGCTTTAACACAAATTCATAACTCAGATTTGAAAGTTGCTCAATGAAAATGAATAGTTGCTGGATACAAGATCAATGTGTAAGAGTCCTAAGGGCATAAATAAAGACCCTAAAAAATATTATGTATAAATACTTGATTTCAAAATTGCTGAAGCACCTGCTGTACAAAGCATGGAATGAAAGTACCATCTATCAGCATAAGTTTCTTGATGCTAATGTATTTTTACATTAATCATGATCCCACTAGAGATGTTCATTGCAGTAGCAGTATTAGTTACACAGAAGGATATTCTTTCCAATCTAAATTAATTTGCAAGTGTAAGTATATGGAATGTAGACAAATTGTCTCTTTAACAGAGGAACAAATGAATTTGGAGCACCTGTCCTCTGGTATCCTGTGATACATGCTTTTCCACACAAAGTTTGTCTGGTTATAACATTTTCTTTTTATCTCTACATTCTAATGACAACTAAAATCAATCATCCTGCTCTCTGTTGCCACAGACAGAGAGATGAATCTGCCACAGCTTGAATTGCTATTACAATATACTTAGGGTAAATTATCTACTCAGGGATGACAGAAATCCTGCCAATTAAACAAAGTTATTCTGCCCTCTTAAGTGTCATCAGACTATTATTAGAATCATTGACACACTGGATTTAAATATTTGAGATTCAGAAGGCTTAATCATGTGTTCTGCTTCTAGAATACCTTGGTATATGGCTTCAGTTCTTCATAAATCCAAGTGGTTTCAAAAGGCAAAGATCATACTGCAAACTGCATGGACTTGTTCTAGGATACTTAACTTCTAGTCATCAGCATTTTTATCTCCCATAGTGTCCCACGAAACCATTACCACTGTCAGGATGGGTTTTGCTTCTGGGCAGAATTTCTCTCAAAACATGGCTTTTTCAAATTCTGAACATCCTCTTTGTGCTCCTGTTAAACCACTTTGCAATAGCAATACTTCTGAACAAAGCACTCTTATCGTTGGGTAACCCACATTGCTGAGGGTTAGATGACCTTGGTGGTGCTGCAACATTTGTAATTCTCCAGCACAATCAATTATTTCATGATAATGTCTTTTGTCAGAGAATACTGTAAGGCAATGAGGACTGGATTTTCTTTTCCTGTGCAAGAAAAGATCTGCTTTGACTGGTATACAGAAATGTTCATACATGGGTCACTGACTGACAAGGGAATTGTAAATTACTCGGCAATAAAAAATAATAGTAGACATTTATATAGCACTGTACCTCACACACAATGACCTCCAGGCTCATTATAATAAGTATTATTTGTCAAAAATAAATTGCAGTGACCATCATATCTTCCAACAGTTTTTTATTTTAAAATGGGCCGTGAAGGAAATCTTAGGTTTCAAATATTCTCTATCAGTTAGCCTAGCACATCACAGCAGCTATACTAACCACTCTGTAAATAAAATACAGATAATGAGTTTAAAAAAAAAAAAAACTATAAAATGTTAAGTGTCATAAATTAAAATTTTGGGCAGGAAACTTGCGTTTCAAATTTCAAAAATTACTAGCAGGGAGAAAAAAAGTTGCATGCTAAAAGATAGGCATTACCTCATGTTTTTAAAGTTATCCTCACAGTCACAGCAATGCAATGACAAACAACCAGCAACAAAACAGAAATCACAGCAGTGAAACAACAACCCCCTCCAAAATTTGGGGCATCCTGACAAATACACCCAAGAACAAAAGCTGAAAAAGTGGCTGAATTTACACATGTGTAACAATTTCTTGCATTAAACAATATTATTCCATAGAATTTGGAAAACATCTAGAAGTGAGAGCAATTGACCACTGACCCGAACTAGACAAAGCATTCCTGCAAGTGCCAGCTACTGCCCTTACTTTTACTGACAGGAGTACCTAAAAGCTTAAATTCCCTAGGAATTTTGGCAACTATCTGACCACGGAGAAGATGACAGACTAACCTGGGAGGGACATTCAGAAGTTACCTGGTCCAAAGCCACACTCCCAGCAGGGGTGACTGCAGTCATGTCAGGAAGTTAGAGGGCTGTGTCTTGAAATAAACCAGAGTGCAATGTCCTTTCCAGCAAAGAACTGTTTCTAGCCTTCAGAGTATCAAGCACTCACATTAAAAACGGAAATTAGAAGAAGAAATATTTCAATGGAAGATAATATTTTATAACATCCAACCTAAAAATCTTCAGTGCAATAAAATATATCATCTCACAAGTAGGGCATGATACCAATCAACACTAAGACATCCCAGTAAACATGTCACAATAAACTGCAATGAAAGAAGATGATACATAAAAAGTGATGGATGACTGTACTGGGGAAACCACAATTTTTCAAAGCATTGCTATGGTTAAACAACAGTAACATCTGAGAATAATAATGACTAATTAACAACGTACCTGCAGTACATTTCCTGTTTAACTGGCCCTGCTTGTGGAGAGTTAGTTCCTAAACCTTTAATAAATCTTCTATCTCTGAAGATGATCAAGGGTCTTACACATAAAATGCTATAGTCAAGAACATAAAATATATAAGGAATAGTTCTAAGATCATCCTCATATGTTCCAAAGACATTTTACTTGAGGTTACAAAAAAATATTTCTTCTATAGCCTTCCAGCTTTTTAGGCAGTAGGACTAAATATGTGTGTGTATATATATATGTAAATACAATATATATATATATATATATGTATACACTCAGAGGCACAAATAGCACATGGAGCCATTAAACCTTCCTTCAAATACTGCACGAAGAAACCTAAGAAACCCCTGTAGCTTAGATTTATTTTCTTGCTGGAAATCTACTTGAAATTTCACGTCACAATAAAAAAAAAAAAAGAGGAATTATCATGAGTTTCTCACGTGATATTTCATCCTAAGTAAAAATAAAGCATGTATGTTTATAAAATTGAAAGGCAAACCTTGGACACAAACTCAATGGATGTCAGAGGTCTGGCTTTTGTCCTAAGGATGCTGCCTAAGAGTACTTGGTGAGAAAAGGCAGTATTGTCTCTTCTCTCCAGCCCTAAACCATTTAGACCCATGTGATCAAACCACCTGTGTAAAACAAAAATAATTAGCAGCCAATTTCTGAAGCATAGCACAGGGAAAATATCCAGCTACTAAAACCCTGAATTGCTTCAAAGAGCTGCTGGGTTGTTCAGCAGTTCTAGTTCTCTTCTGCTCGAGCACCAGCTGAACAAGGTTTATCTCCCTCCAGAGACCACAAAAGAGTGGGTGACTGGTAACAGAGGCTGGATTGCTCCAACTGATGCAAAATCTCATTTACAAATATAACTCTGAATGTTTAACGTCTACCATAACAGGAGAGACCGATTTAAAAACACATCCAAGTTAAAACCTTGTTAGTCTTAAACTTATTCCACAATAACATTTTCCCATATGAATAGAAGGGGAAAAACATCCTCCATAGCCAAGCTTTCGGTGTCATCAGGTCTGTCTCAATTGTGACAAAGTCAGCCTTCCCTCATCATAAAAATCAAAACCAAGAAGATTTTTTCATTTAATGATTGATTTTGTGGTACAATCAGAGAAGGTGGAATACATTCCACAAGGGAACAAAATTGATACTGATCAAAGATTTCTCAGGTCATCTATAAATAATATAGTAAAAAGTAGCATCAAATTCAAACAGAAAAACATAAAACTGATTCAAGGAATATAGCAAGAATCAAAATGCTTCTGTATGCAAGCAGTAAAATGAGTTTCACCTGGGTTTCCTCCAACCCAAGTGAAATATGTAGAAATACAAGCTATGTATCAAATCAGCTGGTCAGAAACAGAAGAAAAATGGGCAAAGAAAAAACCCTGGCAAAGACTCAAAAGTGACCTAACACAGAAACGTAGAAAACTTTAAAAAAAGAAAAAAAACTTAGTTATCAGAGCAAAGAGGTTACACAACAGTAAAACATATTTTTTTTAACTTTCAAGACAAAAATAAAAAAGAAGGCAAACATTAGGCAAAGAGATGCTCTCTTGTAATACACTTACATGTAATGATAGATCACGTATTTACAAATTATATTGTGTATTACTTTTTACTGATCCATGATATATTTACAATATGCCACTTCATAATCAGAAGACTGTTGTTTCCTTTTGTGACTGAAATTTCTGCAAACACAATTCAACTGGAAAGGGGCTGCAATAAATTTGGTTTACCTTTAAACTCACTTTTCGTATCAGTAATGTGCAGTTAATGCATCTCACCACCAAGTCAGTCATGCATCATCCTTGCTCTGAACCTACGTGAAAAATTGTTCCTTTTTAATCCACACATGAATGAGATCCTGGTCATTTGAACTATAGAAATCAAAGGATGACCATACCACTTTCTTCTTCAATAGCCCCTATAAAAGATTAGCATGCCTTAGGTTCTCTTGTTGGGTGAGCTATTCAGGCTTAGAACAGACTTCTGAATGCATCACTTTAAGTAAAACAATTTAACGAAGTCTTACTTATTCCCTTCTTAAAATGCTATTTTTTAACGAATTGCAATTGAATGGAATTCTATTCCACCATCAAAACCCTGCAGTCGACCCCAGCTTCCCAAACCTCCTCTTGAGCCCTGAAATGGAGTTTCTCTATCACCTGTGCTCTGCACACAAACCAGACTGGACATGTATCTGAAGAAGCTTCTTTCAATGATTCTTTTTTTTAAAGCATTTCCCAAATATTTCATTTTTCCTACCTATTTTGCCTTGAGAGCATTGCTTTACATTTCTAGAAATATCTGTCCTCATTCATCAATACATTTCTTCTTTCCTACTTGTCCCCCAGTGTCAATCTCAAATATATTAAAAGAGGTCTCTTACAGGTAGTAACACCGAGAGAAAATACTTCTGTCATGCACCCCTTTTTTTTGTTTTGTTTATAAGCTGTTCATGACAGGATACAGCAAATTCTTAAAATATCTTTCAAAACCACAGCATTAATATACTTCTAAAAGGGATTTATTGGTTCTATGTAAATATATAATAATGAAAATAAGATGTTGCTCAGCAGTGAAATGCAAAAGGAGAGATAACATTGACATCAATCACTTGAATTAGATGCATCAAGATTTTAATAACATTTACAACCTACAGCTATTTATACTTCTTCAGTGAATTCTTTAATACTGAGAAGTACCTGGATACTTTGTGTTTTCATCCTAACTTGTAAAAGCTTAACAAATAAATTCATGCTAGGTCTGGGAAGTTGAGTAAGCATCCAGACTGCGCTAAAATTGCTTTATTGCTTCAACTGCAATCCAGCACACAAGGGAAAGGGAGGACAAAGATGCAAAAGTACTGGGAGAAGACAGAAAGAGGAAGAAAATTTAAATTACTGCTTCCAAATTAATACATGGCTACACTAAGATTTATGTAAGGGACCTGAAGGATTCAAACACCAAACTCTCTTCAGAGTTAAACACTGGTTTGGAAAAAGCTTACTTTTTTAGCACTATGTATTGACACTTTTATTTATAAATACATAATTATATGCTAAATGTTCAAGTTAAAATCTTCAACTTTTGTGATGAAAAAATGCACCAAATATAGCTCATGACAGTACAAAGACAGATCAATTTTATTCTTAAACACAGAGAAGGATTAAATAAACCCTGCCAATTTATCAGCAACCTCTGGGATTCCAAATTGTGGAGGAAAGGTAAACCAAAAAAGATCATCATTATGGCAGATACAACGTATATTTCCAATGGTGTTTTTTTTTTCTTTTCTGAAAGTATGTTTTGATTTCTAAGAGTTGGCACAAGTTTTGATTTAAAGAGTACTTACAGCTAGCTGATTAAATATTTGTGGTACTCAGCACTAAAAAAGAAAAATATAAATGCATAATGAATTAATAAATATATCTGTTTTGCTGATGCTATTAAAATGTCACAAGAATTTTATTAGGTAAAGTTCTGAGAGCAAGGAACAGGCCCATAACTGACTTACACAGAGGGGGAGGGCTGTAACCATTAGGATCAAACCTAACCCAAACATCTGGAAAAGAGGACGATTTTCTCAGCTGATAAAATCCCAGGCTTTATCTGGCAAGAGATCACATTAGTAGATACCAGTGGCACCCTGATCATTTATTCAAACTCTTTGGTTTCTACTGGAGGGGAGCAAATTCCTCACTTCTCTTCCCACTGTCTGCCTTTCTCTCCAAAGAATGAAAATATTTGAAGGCAGAATGATACACGAGGCACCAAATGAGCCTCCTCCAGCTGCCCTTGCCAGAACTCCAACATAACTACATTTAAATATGAAAATGGCAAACTTCTGCTATCACTTCTTGAACTATCGCTGAACAAGACAAGGGTGAGGGTAGAAAACCACTCAGATATTCTCTAATCAAAATAACCAATGCAAGGGGCCCTCCAACCCAAGAGAGATAAAGAAAATCCCCAAATCACTTTACACCCACAAAACATGCAGGCTCATGGTGGATCTTAGTTCTCTTGGTAGCTGAACCTTCAGTAAGTACAAAAGGAAACTCCTGAGCAATTATATAGAGCATAAGGTGCAATTAAGCATTTATTGGCATTTAATTGTTATTAATTGTGCCACTTTCTGTCGTAAATCACCAATTACACACAATATGCTGAGCTTAATTGCGGTACATAAAACCCACGTGCGTTTGCACATACACACACGCAAACATACACACATGTTCACAACAACAGCTATTATTTCTCATTATTCTTAATTAAGATGGAAATCAAAATCACTATTAGAAGCTAATTTTCAATTTCATTTAATGGAAAGTGCAAGATAAATTTTCAATAGGGTATTTCTATAAAAGAATTAATACTTTTATAACGAGATTATTATTTTGCCCTCCTCCCTTCCACTGTTTATGTTTTCAAAAGGAAAGACAGTCCTGCTGAAGACTGTGGAATTGACATTCCTGGAAACCAAAACCCTCTTGATCTTCAACACATCTACAGCTTGGGATAACCACTGAAATTTTCCCAGACAGGAACTCCAAACTGTCCCAGCAATGCCCCAGAATGCTGGATTGTCCTTGACCCCTTGCAGAGCCTGCTGAAACCAATGCCAATTACTGTCAGTTTTGTTGGTTTATTCTGCAGTGTAGACACCTGTAGACTCTGAAATCCAACACGACTGCAATTGCTTTCACACAGGTCACCACACAGCCATCAGCTGGTAACAACTGTCACTCATTACCCACTGAAAATGTGATCAGATTGACAGCACAGATATGAAACCCACATTTTTCCCTCCTCAAATCCAGACTACCCATTCCTCACATTGAAAGGAGTCAGCCCTTCCCTTCTTCAGAAGTTAATATAGTACAAGTATCTACTATATTAAACAAGTAGAAACACAAAGCCATGTGCCTACAACAAATAATGCTCCCAAGCTACCTGTTTCTCAACAGCACATGAAAAGAGTATTTATATGTGCTGGGCAGGAAAAAAATGGGAGAAGGGAAGGGAGAGAGTGAACTTGTAGAGTTCTGGCAGGTTAACAAATTCAGATGCTGGTGGCATAAAGACAGAAAAGCCTCCAGTCGGATGTCTCTTACAAACGCATCCTGCTACCAGCATCCTCCTAGTTATTTTTAGAGGGCCCTATCTCAGTCATCTCTGCCAATGCAAGGTCCAGAAACACAGAACAGCAACTGCAAGTTTTAAGTAACCAGTCTTTATGGAAACTGATAAAGGAACAGTTCAAGTCTTATGAAGTACTCTGCCAGTATAATCTCCAAATTACGTGGGATATGCTGACATGTTCCCCCAGAAAGAGAAGTTCAACTCATGCCAAGACTGGTGGTAAGGAACATTTGTGACCTGTGCAAGTCACAAGTAGCTCAGGACTTGGCAACAAGCTCTGTTGAACATCAGAGAGCTAACTTCACCAGTTTCCACTTACCATATTCTCTTTATTTGTCAGGAAATTATTATCTTTTGTTTATTACTAGCTAACAGCTCTCTCCAAACCCTGAGCTTCCTTTTGATCTCCTGCCCCAGGAGAGTCCAACACAAGGACAGAAACACATCTCTTCATCCTGCTAAAAATGTTACCATCTCCCCAGTTTCCTAAGCAAGAGCAAAACATTCAGGCTAAAAAGATCAGATAATCCAATAAAGATCATGGCAGGCCAGTAAAAGTCCAATAAAAGAAGACAGGGTGAGTAGGAGATAAGAGTCCAATAAAATGAAATTGGTAGTTTAAAAACCCATCAAAATAAGTCAAACAATCACAAAGAAAAAGCCAAATGACACCTTAGTGGAGGTCAGCAAATATATTTTCCACCTAATTTCTTAGAAACAGATAAAGTTCAGAAATCTCAGAGAAAAAAATGATTGTCAGAGTGACCTTCCCTCAAACCAAGGAAGAGGAGATGTTTTAGCAGTGAGAAACACTGTTAGTATTAAGTTGTTAAAACTCTTACAGAATGTATTGTTAACAACTCAGTACTCCCCTCCTCTGG
>WEKY01040920.1:0-31482 GCA_013390045.1 Picathartes gymnocephalus
ATTGTTTCTTTTATCTCTCAGTGGTAACCACCAGCAGACCCACAGTTTGTTTGCAAAGACAAGTCCCTCATTCCTTTCAATATGAAGCATCTCCCCATGCAGTTCCTGACCTGCTTCTATCTACACCCCACAGTACTTAACAGCAATATATGGAGCATGGGAACAGTGCTTGTTGAGGGAAAGCGTGTAAACCTGGGGCTGGGGATAAAAAAAACCAAAAACCACAGTGTCAAGACAACAAAGAAAGTTGAAAGTTTGAGTTTTAAAGGGGAGCAGAGAGAGGCGGATAGGTTATCAAAAGGCAGAAAGAGACCAAATAGTTGCTAAATTATTTTGGGGGAGCTGCGTGCAATTTTCTTTTCACCACTGATGCTTTGTGATTTTGCAGTTATTTGGAATATGAAGAGATACACTAAAATAAAAATATCTCAGGGAATATTATGAAACTTGAGAGAATGGAGTGTGTATTCATTGGCTCTGTAAAGGTAAGAGACATCTAGGAAGAAAGTGAATAATATTTGAAGGATTTTACGGCCATAACTTGGGGAAATTATTTAGTCATTTGCAGAAGTGGGGAGCAGGAAAGGAATCTGAACAACTGAATTGGAAGAGAACTTAGAGAATCTACCACTAAGTACTCTGACAGTACTCTCTGAACTGAAGAACAGTTTTATGAAATTTAATAAAAGTAAATTATTTTTGAAGTTAGACAAACACCAGGCAAAACTATTAGAAAGATCTAGAACTGATACTGTCAGAAAGGCCCTCTTTATGTCTGTTTGTATGAACAGCTTTCATAAATTTCAGTAGGCTTGGATTGAGAAATATCTACCAGGAAAACAAATGTCTGAAGAGAGGAAAAGTGCTGAGTAGGGAGTGAGTGTTCAAGCTCATGGACAAGATCTGGCAACAAGGAGTCCTGCTGGATATGCAAGAATCAATAAAGTCAGGACTGCACGAGTTTGCTCGGTCTGTAGGAGGCCGCTAAAACACTCCTGACTTCAAGAAAAGGTCATGTAAGTCGGGCCGCATCCAAGACTGCAGTAGCATTTGTGCAGAGGCAGACTACTACGTTACAGAAACACCTAATGAAATAAACATGACTCTGAAGAACTGCCCAAACTCCTGCCTAAAAGCCAAGTGACATTAGTATGCCCTGAGGAAACAGCTGGGCTTTGTCCCCAACTGCAGCTCCGACTGGGTAACTACTGGGGGAGGTGAGTGAGTGAGTGAGTGAGAGTGACTATACTGTGTGAATACTTACCTTTTGTTAATAATAACATTTTGACTGCATTAATAGTAACAGTTTAAGGAATAAAATGCTTCATAGAATGTCTTCAGATGTTCTGAAGTGTATCTCCCCTTGACGTAATCTCCCATTACAAAAACCCCATTTTATAATCCTCCCAATACAAAGAAGAATAAAAGAAGATATTTATACAGTGTATTTGCAGCAAAAGCACAGTTCAGTAAAAAGTGGAAAAGGAAGACTTCACAGTGATACTTCAATTAGCATAAATTCATAATAAATATATCTAGCCTTTCAAATACACAGTCTTCAATTCAATGCTTCTGATATCATTAAGTCGAAGGACATTATTACATCTTTGGTACTCAACATTCAGGGAGGCAATGTTGGCCAGCTGACAAGCATATTCAGCTGGCTTGGCTCCCAAATCTAACCCCAGACTTCAAAGTGTGAGTGAAAAACAGTGTAGGCTTTACATATTTAAAATTTGTAGAAAGAGAAGAAAACAAAAAATTTCTATCTCTTTTTTTTTTTTTTCCAACCATAAAGCAAATCAGAACCAACAATTTATATTTTTGTCTCAGTTTCTGCATCCAGAGAGTTTAAAGAAATTATTGCCTTCTGATTTAACTCATATGGAAAGGATAATTTCCTTTATGAGCAGAAGTTTCATAATGGCAGCAAATAGAAAAGCATCATAATATGGACTCTGCTAAAGTAACATTTTTATTGTGCTTTCTCCAAGTAAACATTTTTTGATTTCAAGTCAGATATTTTGGTACTAAAAAATGTAGCTTTACTGCTTAGTTTGTCTTTGTATTTTCAATAATGCATATTAGAACTCTTTGAGGAAGACAAAATAATAAAAAGTAGTAAGTAAATATATGATGAGTTAAAGTGGACAAGGGAAAGGTCGTTTGTTGACAGCATATTAAAATAAGCTATTTTACTTTTTATCATTCCAGTATCTGATTTGTTTTCTATATATTTTCAAGGTGATTTTATTTATATATCTCTTCTGATTTGCATTTTACCAGAGATGATTTGCATGTTGTGACTGAAAATTGTTTCCTATGATATTTTTTCCCTTTCTAGTGCATGTCATCTCTTCTCCCAAGCAACTAGCAACAAGATGAGAGGATATAGCCTAAAGCTACACCAGGGGAAGTTCAAGCTGGACATCAGAAGGAATTTCTTTATGGAAAGGGTTGTTAAACATCGGGGTTGACTGCCCAGGGAGGTGCTGGAGTCACCATGCCTGGAGGTTTCTAAGAAATGAGTGAACACGGCACTTAGTGCCATGATCTAGTTGATATGGTGGTGTTTGGTTAAAGATTGGACTTCATCTTTGAAGTCTTTTGCAATCTAAATGATTCTGTGATTCTGTGATTCTAGTAATATTATCTCATCTTTCATGTTGTGTGCCAGATTTTTCCCTTCCTTGCATGCTTATACTACTCTCTATAATTTCTCAGTGATCTTTTGTTTTCCTGGGCCTTTATTTGTGGAGGTGAGGAATTGGAAGAAATACTGCAGCATAGGATTTCCCATCTATTATTTTCTTTACTTGCTATATTTATTCAGTTCTAGAACTAATTTTAGTTCTGTGTAAAGTGCATAGTAATGTAGAAGTGAGCAGCATAGAAACTACTTATTTTCCTTTATCAACACCAGAAAAATACAGCATGGCAAGAAATAGCAAAATAATTTCTAGTCCCAAAGCATGGCATTTTTTCCTTTTCTTTTTAGTTTATTTGTTTACTTTTAACAATAATGTAATATAAAATGGGAAAAAAATAACCTCACAGAAAATGCAAGTTTCTGTACAGTTTAGATTTTAATATAATCTTTAAAGATGGATGTGGGGGATTAACGATGAATACGGGTTCCTGAGATTCTTTTTTTTTCTCTTTTTTTTTTAATTTTTGAAAGATTGCAGGTCATTCAAAATGAGATTCCTGTCTTTAAATTCTTTGTCATCATTTCAGAAAACATAAATATTATCTATATAAATGTATACATTAGACTACTTTCAGGACTGAGGAAAAATGTTACAGATAAAAATTTTATTTTCAGATGACTTAAAGGAATATGTTGAAAGAATTTCACTGACGGATTTCTGCTTTCTTTTGAGTATTGCTTCTGGACTTTATTTGATGTTAGAGAATTGCAGAAAAACAGAATAAATCAGTCTGGAAGGGACTCTTGCCCAACCTCCTGCTCAAAGCAAGTTCAGCTTTGGGATCATCAGGCTGCATATACTCATAACTTCCTCTTTCCTCCATAATGGCTGTGAGGCCTGAAGGCCCTTAATTCTTACAGCCCATAACCCACATTTCCATTAAAACCATTTGAAATTAAAATTATTATTTCACTAAGATAAAGGGTCACTTTTACAGCTCCTAATCTTGCATGACCTAAGCACAGTAACCTTGATTTACAATGCCATAAGCTGATATTTAAGCAGTGTTCATTCATTAAACACTAATTTTAAATTCCTCTGTAATAAGCATTTAGCTTGCCAAAGTCTTATACAATGTCATATATTTTTAGGCCAATGACATACAAAATTCCCTTGTACCACAAAAAAAAATTTGTATGATACTGAGCGTACAAGTTTCTCAAATGATTGGCCTTTGCAGCATTATAAAAAACTTAACCCCTGTGACCAATCCTAAGGATCAAGGAATGTTCCCTTCGTACAGGGCTTTTATTAATGTCTTATGACCGAGTACTGAGCAGTAATGAACTGCATGCACTGAGGCAGAACCTCAAGAAAAACACAGTATTCTGTTCCTTTGCCTTTGGGTGCTTTAACACAGCTTCTGGTCAGAGTTCTGGCTTGCAGTTTGAATAAAAGATATAATTCATAGGGTCTTTTAACAACTAAAATTTTTATGTATGTATGTGAGCACAGTCCTGGCTTACCCACATATTATCAGCATATAGCTTGTGTCTGTCTGGGCACAAAATGGAATGAACACTGCATCCAATTGGCACTAGCAATACTAGAAACTGTAACATGAGATGAACTCAACTGAGGCCAGAGAGGAGCAAATTTTAAAATACGCCTTAAAATAGCCTGACCACAAGTCAAACAGGAGTGATGATTAGGTTTACTGATTGTCATACAGAAATTCACAGCTTTCCAGGAATAGGCTGTGCGCTACTATGCTGAGTCTTGAGCAGTCTTTGCTACAGAGACAAAAAGAGAATAATTTCAGGAAGGAACTAGGACACTGGTTCTTTTAATCTCTGTTTATATATTTGATTTTCCTATCTCCCAAGTCATAACAATGAGGCTTTCAGCCTCGGCGTGCAATCCATACCAGCACATGGACTCACATCACCAGTGAATAATGCACTTATCACTCCCACTTCTTTGAAGAAACACAGTGCTGCATGGGAATCATCAAAGGAGACATGCATTGGACAGTCTGTGAGAGACACTTTAATGTAAATTTTCCTGTTTGGCAGAAATGAGGACTTGTACAAAGCCAAATTAAAAATATTTTTTCAGCCTTTAAACGAAGCGAACATGCCCTACACAGACAACCACAAAACCCTAGAGTCTAATGCACAGAGAGTCGTCAAGAAAAGGAAGATTTCTTCAGAAGAATTAAATCACTAGACAATAATTCTATTTCCTTTACAATGAAAACAAATTTGATGTGTTGTGACCTTTTTGATTTGGCCACTAAAGCACAGATTAACACACCATTTCCATATTTTCTTTCTGACTCTGTAGTCATCACAGAAAGGCTTTGTTTATGATTCCAAATCCCTTTTCATCTCAAGTCCTCCCCAGCCCACCTCAGATGAAACTGTTTTACAACAGAAAAATTATAGTTCTTCCTGGGAATAAAAAATGAAATAATTAGACTAGCGATCTATAGAAATTTCTCTCACCAAAAAAAAAAAAGAAGAAAAAAAAAGAAAAAATAAAGACTACATAACTAATAGGAACCATGACTTCATAGCTTTAAATATACTAGCCAGAAAAGTGGCAGCCTCTTCTTGTTCTTCTATGTAACAACTCAAGTAGGTTAGAGCATGATGCCAATAACACCAAGGTTATGGCTTTCATCCCTTTGTGGGCCATTCACTGGGGAGTTTGTCTTGATGACCCTTGTGGGTCCTTTCCAACTCAGAATATTCTGTGATTCTGTGAAATATATAAACTTTTTCTCTTATCCTTCTTCCCACTGTGCATTACTGTAAGCTGTAAAAACCTGACTCCTCAGTAAATCTTATATACACAACAACCTGAAGAAATTCCACTCTAGCTAAGAGTAAAAGGTGATATTTTGAAGTACTGGATAAGCCACTCACACAAAAGAGCTATACAGAACAATCTACAAAAAGAAATAAAGCAGTCAGGGTCAGAGTTTATATACTCCTTTTTTAGTCCCTTCTGACCGCAATGAGTTCTCAATAGTTCTAGCTCAGTTAACCTTGTCTTATTTCAGCTAGGCTTTATTTGATCCAAAAATACAGTGACTTTTCTTCATAGCTGAGATAAGGCCATGTGACCTAGCTGTGAGAAAGCAAAGAGCAGCAGCATGACAGGGCTACATTATTTCTGAAAGCACGAAGAAATAGCAGTGTGTGCCTGGGGATATTTGTGTGGAAGTTCAGTGTGCGTGAGCCACTCCTGACCTTGGGCTCCAATTGGAGACACTTATTACATGGAGAGGTACCTCCTTCCAGGTGCTCTTCTACAGCCACCCTCCCTCCCACTGTGGCTAGTCTGCCATAGAAATTGGCTAATTCCCTTCTTTGCAGGCTCAGACTTCTTACTCTGTCGGTACTCCATATCCTTTCCTCATCATGGTCTCAGGTGTGCCACCTCCTCCACACATTCTGACACTCATCCCTACTACCTTTTTAACATGGGTCCTTTTTCACATGAAAGTCCTGAAGAGGTAAAACATAAATCTCACATGCAAACTCTTCTATTGTGTTTTGTTTGTTTGTTTGTTTGTTTTTCATATTCTGAAACAAACCACAAAAAAATTACAAACTCTGATTTTTCTAAACCTATACAATACAGTTTGCTTTTGGCGGTTCCATAATGCTCATCACCCTGCCAAGCAGGCTGTAAAATACTTAATTGATATTAAAAAACAGACATTTAAGTGGCCTTATAGTATGTTATTTTATTGTATCTTATCCACGGTATCATCTTCTATCTCACCTAAGGGGATTAGTATATTTGGATTTCAGCCACATGGATACCTCAAGAGACAGGCATGGAACCAAATAGCATCAGTCTTTTACCAGTTAAAAGCCACAAAACTACCCTGTCAAAGTGACTACTAAACTTTACACACAAATACATCAGCTTACAGAAGGAAGTTTCCAGAGCTCCATGGAGTAACTATAAAACTGGAAATGTACCTTTTGCTGATACCATGCTGTCTGTGAAGTTTCTAAATTTGGAAAGAAATTTGAATTAGAATTTGAAGTGAGTTTAAGATGTAATAAGTACTTGTGGATAATTTTGTATGTTGGGGTTTCTGTGATCAAAGTATATCCTAGCTTTATACTTCACCACACTCAGGAATGGATACTGATGTATAATTCCACATTATATAGACTTTCAACTGCAAAGTGTGATAATTTATGGGTGAATTTCACTGTACTTCCACTTTTATTGCTCAGAAGCAGAAGATAAAAAGATCCTAATTATTTTTGGTTTTGTATGACACATGCTTTAAACTGAAAAGTGTAAAAGTAGAAAGTACTCAAAATATATAGACAAACTTAAAGCAAGCTGTTCTTCATAATGATTTATTCTCTTGACAGAAGTTTACAGTGACTGTGTAGAATTAGGAAGAACAAAATATCACAATGACACTTCTGAAGCATGTGGAAAGCCTTTTGCTGAGATAAAGAAATGACTAGGATAGGCTAACTGTATATTTCAGAGGAAAAAACCAAAACAACAAATCATTTAATATGGGTAATGTACGGAGCTATTGCCCAAATAGCAGTAAACTTTACTATCCAACAGCAGAACAAAAAAAAAGTTTGTGTTTCCACTCTTTCCTGTCTGAAAATCAAGCAAAAAGAAAAGGTCAGGTTACAGTACCATGTTGATCAACCTTGGTGATAAATATAAGTTATTATTATAACCAATGGACCTCAGTTTTTTTCCATGAAATCATGAGCTACATATCAATTTAAGTGCACATTGGACATTTAGAGGAAACTAGGAAGGTTCAGAAATATCAGTAGATTTTCTAATACTGAGGAACTTCCTATATATTTTAAACCATGCAAAGGTCAAATTCTCCAGGCTAAAAGCAAAACCTCCACAAACACAGATAGGAAGATTACTAATGTCTATTTAATATGTTGAAAATTTCCTAAACTTAACATATTGACTTTTAAATCTCCAATCAGAAATATCTGGTAGACAATAATGCCATTGAATAAAGTAACTGAATAATCCACTCATAATTTCATTGCAGTTTTGACTTTGAAAAATACATTTTACAAACATACTTTAAAAGAAAAACCAAACAAATCCTGATGGAACAGTGGATTTTCAACCTCTATCTATGTGCAGCAATTTGTGTTATATTTTTGTTGTATCAAAGATCCTTAGCTATAAGGAACATTCTGTTTCTGTCCACCACCCTTATTTTTGAAACAGAACTGTTTTTAACTGTGACATGACTCTTGGATAGCATGCATGTTTTTTCATATGCTTGGTAAAAAAATGCAAGCAGAAAAATGTATGCGCCAAATGTTATAAGCACCTAATCCTAAGTGCTATCCTAATGAAAATATGAAGCAATTGATTTCAAAACTACATAAAAAGCATGTAATAAATATACTTTTGAATGGAAAACAACCTTGTATATTAAAAGAAAGGAAAATTGGCTTAGATATTTTGGAGCCATACAAGAAACCTCCTCTTAGTACCCTGTTAACTTTCTTTAAAGTGGCCATTTTAAACTCATACCAAACAGTCAGTGAAAGACTGAACTATGACCTGGCCCAAAATGAAGTGGTTTTCCTTTCTTCCGTTGTGTACTATCTATTAAATTGCTATTGAATTGAAAATGGCAGAGATCTGAGTATTCCCATTTTGTATACCATACGTTTGCTTTCAGGCACTCAGAGTATTTAGCTACCCATGAATACATGTCAAGAGAAGTAAAATAATATTGTTTCAGTGCAAATCAATGCACTGTCTTTAGCAAGTCCTCCATTCCATATCCCACTGGAAAGACCCTTCTTACCCCTAAGAGCCTGGAGAGACATATATAAACTCTTCACAGTATTTCACTGGCCTACTTCTCTTCTCTTTTTCCGAAGTCAACTGTGATAGTTTACCAATCTCTAGTGAAGCTTGGCTCCTGAGTCTAAAGTGCTTATGTTCCATAGGCTAGAACCAATACTGCCTATCTATTTTGAAAGTGTTGCAAAACTTCTGTAAATCATCCTAAATCCTGGGTTTTTTTTGAATAAAGGTAGCCAGTGATAAATATTTATAATTGAGACAACTTTTATTAACAAATATATAAGGATTCCATATAATCTTATCATATCAAACAACTTAATTTTACAAATGCTCAATTTTACAAGAAAACAAGAACAGACAATGGACAAAATTGCTTGTGAAATCCTATACTGTCTCAAAAAGGTACCTCCAATTGTCTGCTGAGTTATTTACAGATGATATGTAATATTTATCTTCTTTATTTGATGGATGGGGCTTAGATGGAGCTTTATTTTTCATTTTTAAACCTTCATGTCAACAATATTCTGGAAACTTTCAAATTTGAACTTCTGTTCAATAAGTTTAGTAATCACTCTGGAATATCTCTTCATAAAAAATACATTTTTATGTTCAGCATTCTTTGTTAAAGAATTAACATTACATATACTTTGTTTCTTGTGAAAACTTCAGAGAAACATTGCTTTTAAAAGTCAAGGGAATTGTCACCTATAATTTTCTTACATATCAATATCCAGGCATTCTTTTAAGTCATATAGTCTGTTCAATTGACAGAAAGTGTTAGATAATGCAGATATGAAACATGTAACAATAATAAAGACAGTGAATAACAGTTCAGTGGGAGATTTATTTTGGGTTTCAGTAACACTATCATCTTATTTAAACATCGCATTTCCTAGATTTTCCAAAGATGCTTTGATTAGAAAGCCTTCTTTTTTTCTTATTGTCAATGCTGTACATGTAAAGAAAATGAACTGAAATATATGTCATCTGGATAATCAAACTATCAAAGTTAGCAATCCTCTTCTATTAAACCATCTTGAATTTGGTTTTAAGATTCATAGTTTATTTGAAGAAAATTGTCAGCATCCTATTCATATCAGATTTGAAGGGGCACTAATTTGTTATTCAGATTCATAGTAGTGCCTTTAGTATAACATTCAACAAGCCCACAAGCTAATAAATGTTAAATAAATAAATTATTCTGATTTACAGCACATCTCCTGAAAGCAAATAGATAAGATGAGGGATAAGGGGAAGGAGCTCAAAACTATTTTCATCACAGTAAGTATGTAAAAATTGGAATGCTTTATCTGGTCAATATCTCAAGCTTTCAAACCCCTTAACTATAAAAATATCCAGGATTACTTTATTTGTAAGACACTGAGGGATGAGTTTTGAGCTGGAATTTTTACGAAGGAGTCTATCACACATAACTTGATTTTAACATATCTAATTCTTACTTTTTAAAAAGATTTTTCATTTTAGCAAGACCGGAGTCCATACTGAATTCTTATTTTGGGGTTACAGCTTTAAAGAAATTGACCCTTTTCAAACAACAATTTGTATGTTTACATTTTTACTTTCCCAAGTGAATACCAGTTAAAATTTCAGGTACAAAATAAGTTATAAGTGAAAATTTGAGCAGTTAAATCTTTAACTACCTTAATGAAAGAAAAAAAAAACCAAAACAATGTGCTATTTGATTTTGCATTTTATGTCTGGGAAAATACTCATACCGGGCATTAGCAAGGATGATTTAAATAAAAAGCAGAAGAGGAAATGAAAATTTCTAATTACAAAATCTTGTCCATGCTCTGTTTAGAGATGGACAATGTAATTGTAGATTTTGAAATTAAATTCACGCAGTGCCTCGTTGACTCTGTGTGCAAGATGAACTTTTGATGTGCACAAGTATACCACAAAATATACATAGCACAGGTATATAAAGCAGCTATAAGAACATTGAAAAACGGCTAACACACTCACAAAAAGATAGCAAGGAATGTCAATGTACTACGGTAAGCAACAGTATGCTCTTGTAAATCCCACCTTTTTTAGATGTGCAACGGTGTGCAAAGAGGTGAGGATGGGGCAGGTTCCCCCACTCCCTGAAACAGCTCCCTGGAATTGCCTAGTCACCACCTTTCAACTTCTAGAAAACAGAAATGATCTTACTAAAGGTATAACTACTATGAGGTCATGATAAAAAATAATGTAGAACCATTAAATGCTGCTCTCCTACAGAGCAGATAAATCTTGTGCCTATGTCTACATCTGGAAGTAATATATTCCTTAAGAAAAGGAACTTCCTAGTGGTGTCTTTAAGCAGAATTTTCAGTCCCTTCCTTTTATTTTGTTGTAAATGTAATCTGATGGTATCAGTCTCACCTTTAAATCTCCTTTTAAATGCAAATAGATGTTATCATATGTGTTAAGCAGATGTTGCTTAATGTTTATAGAAATTTTTGTACTTTATGTCCTGTTTGGCAATTTTTTAAGAAGTGAGGCTGGAGCTGCAGATCACATTTTATTTGGCACACAATCTTGTGTTCTGCGCATCCTAAGCTGAACTTTGCTTGAAACTGAGTAGGTGACACCTCCCAGAATGAGCCCCAGAGACCACTAGAGACCCTGGAAGAGGCCCTTGCAGATGCAGTCAGAAGCATTGCATAAAGTAGTCCAAGCTAAATGACTGTTTTATGTAGATGGTGACTATGTATTAGTTAGGAGGGTTTGTGTAAATTTTAGTGCATGAATCCTTTTTGTTTTTCTCCCTGGAGTGCTCAATTTGTGGAAAACTTCGGCCTTACACCCTGCGAGAATAAACAATATCTTCTTTCTAAACCTGAGCCATTGTCCCTGTTTAGAGAATTATCAAAATTTGGCAACATTAGGATAAGGCTATATTACAAGATAAAATTAATTTTCTGTACGGCCCCATTCTGCCACAGGTCAAAGACCTACTGCATTTCTATGAAAGTTTTCTTTTAATGAAAAGAAAAATGAAATAAAATTTCTTGTTCTGTAATTATTTTATTACTGTAAGAATTTGCAATGTTCAATCACTCTTATATGTAGGAGGGTAGTACTTTTTCAACCTGATACTATCGCTCTAAAATGTGTTCAATTTCCTATCAGCAAGGCTAATAAGGGCATAATGAGAGGCTAAATGACTGTTCTAGGAAATATACTTTTAAACATTGGTGAAACCCTAGGTTTTGTCTGATCTAAACCAAAACGGAAATGCTTTTCTGAAGTGAAGCAGAACGCTGCCCATTCAAGCCACTGGAAGACCTGATTTCAAACATTTTCTTATCCAAACACAAGAGTGATATTTTCTACAGGGAACAATTTGCTGAACGGCACTTTTTCCTTATTTCTTGATGGTGCTTCCAAATAAACCTCTGATAGAACTAATCATATATTTGCAATACCTGCAGATTTATCATTGCTTTCAACGGCAGAAATAGGTATAGAAGAGATTATTATTTCTGTAAGTTTTACGATTATCTGCCATGTAATTTGAGACACATATTCTGCCCAGGGTTTTAGAACCAAGTTCTGTAAGCTCTGCCTGTAATACAGGATGAATGGATGCTCAAACCTGTAAAAAAACTCAGCAAAGATCAGGACAGAAGAAATATTCTTGAGGGAAATTTACTAACTTGAAATGCCGCAACTGGATCTTAAGGCACCTAAATGTTTTGCAGAGTATGTGACAGCTTTGAGCACCTACATTCTATGGATCTTTTTGTGGATCTGGGCCAACATAATTGAGAATTCTAACTGATCCCACACAGCATTTCCAGTGAATTTTAACTTTCATTTTCAGCTCTCTAACCATGTACAAAGTAATGGACCCAAGGGAAAGATATAAATCCCTTTATTTCAGGCCAGACTGACCTCTAACCGTCAAGAGTTGGGGGGAAATTCTGTCTGGAAATGTTATGTCTTAATTGCCTCTTGCAGGGATTCTTGAGCTTTACTGTGATGCACTAACCAGCAAAATTATTCATTTGATTCAGAAAAGCATTGCGTATGCCAATGACTGAGTTTTTCAGCTACTAGTCTCAAAACCCAGCAGATAATTTTCAGCTGCCTAAGTACAAATTCTAAGAAATAAAAACGTTAAAATATTTTTTGTAATCAAAGACTTGTATTAAGTAAAATGCTTTTCTACTATGTATACTAGAAATGATTTTTTTTTGTTAGCATAATGCTCATTAAACAATCCTCTCACTATATGCTTATTATTCTACATTTATAAAAGAATGAATACAGAGTGACATTTTACAATATATAGCTGCTCTCATGTACTCCAATGTGATCAGGGAAAAACACATTCAAACACAAAATTTCCATGTGGACTCAAGAAATGTGTCTTGATCTAAGAGGTATTTCATTATGAATGTAGCTTATCATGTATAGTATGGAATTTAGAATAACTACTTTTGTACTATCTTTTAAAATTGGAAATTATATAAGATTTTTAGGATCTTAATGCAGGATAAATATTGATGCCTGAAATGTTTACTGGTTTCTTGAACAGTAACACTTTTAAAATGTGTTTTGGAAAAATGTTATTATAGAAACTAGAACTGCAAAAGTGCTGTCAGCTAAATATACTGTGGAGGGAACCCCCAAACTTTTATCTTTATAGTTTGTACCTGAACCTTTGTTGGATTCTGTTAGTTGTGCAATATCTACAAAGATTACCAAGTCTGATTGTTATTTTCAAGTTAAACAGTATAACAAAGCCATATTTCAAATAAGAGACTCTTGGTTGAAGGATTATTATCATTCAACAAGGTCAATAAGGCAATCACTACAGATCTGTACAGTACCTTTACTAGTCAGCATTTAGGAAATAATAATAGATTTATTTAAGAATAATTTTAGTTATTTTAGTATTGATAACTTCATAGTGGTTTAGTTCTTTGAAAATATTTATAGATAAAAAACAATAGCACTTATGGGACTGGTGTGTTTGCTATTACCTAGTGGTTCTTTAGGGCTTAGTTCTAGCAAAATCACCCTGTACATTTCGTTATTGTTGCTATCTTGTGTGCTCTTGTCTTGTTGGACTTTTGAGACTCTAGAACACATGCACTGAAGGAGCATGCTTTGCCATTTGGGGCTGTCATTATCCATCCTTTACACTCCTTAATTCCTATGGGAAAAATAGCCTAAAAGACCTAGTTGCCTAGACTGGAGCAGGGAGTTAAAATTGGACTGGCATCTGGATTCAGGTACATTGTGAGCAGCTTATGTAAGTGCTGAAAAAATGAAGACAGTTCTGTCTTTCAATTACATGTAAAGTCCAATTTTCAGCAAGGAATGATGAAGGTAGCAAAACCATGATTTTGTTTCTTATTTTTCACCTTCTTGCCTTGTTAAGAAGAAAGAAATTTTTCTATAAACAGATAGACATTGGGAAAAAATTTGTTCTCTGCCATGATCATTGTGAACAAGTTAGGCTCTGAAAACTCTGTGAGAAATACAGCGTTCATAATCTTTGCCCTTTCTTCTCCTGAATTACTGGGAAGTATTAAAAAGCAACCAAAGGGAAAAACAGATCAAAATAACACAGGTTTGGCTACAAAACAAAAATGAGATCCAAAGCTTCTCATCTAGTGTTGTTTTTCGATTTTTTTTCCCCCATGAAAAGGCACTGTTGCTGGGTTTTAATTCAGGTCCTGTTCAATACCTTCATGTTGTTAACATAACCAGTTCTATCCTTATACTACTCAAGAAATACAATTTTGGGAAAGCAACTTAATAAGAAGAAGTTTCTTGCTTATAGCTGTAAAGTCTGCCTTTCCAGTGAAACCTAATTCCTCGGAAGTCACCTGCTGCCTTCCTGGCACATATTCTTTCCTGGTACTCATTCAAAACTCTGTTGAAGAATTGTGGGGATACTAACTTCTTTCTGCCTAAAGGTGCAAGTCTGGTACCTCTAGATTTCCACCCTGTGTACAATGGATAGTTACCATAACAATCGATAGTTGCCACAATATTATCAGGTGTTTGGTTTCTTTGTTAGCAACTAAACACCTGATAATATTGCTTTTCTGAACTATAGCTCAACATAGCGGCTCCTTTATTCTCTTTCAGGTGCGTAGAGATTTTAAAGAAATAGTAGTATGCAAGCTGGCCTGAGAAATGTGTATTCCAAACAAAAACTGATCCCTAATGTTTGCTAATACAAAGGAAACAAGCTAGTTCTAAGCAGAAGTGAAATTCACAGCTGTTTAATACAATAAATTGAAGTTTCAGTAACAATGGATCTATCATGGAAAAAACATTTTTCAGGCATGTCTCAATGTGGAAAGCATTGGAAGGAACAAGGAGATTATTTTAGTTTTTTCATATCCTGCATTAGCAATACACCTGTTGTATGATTTAATTACAGTTTAGCCTATAGTTGTATTAGACATAAAAAACAACAAAAAAAAAACCCCAAACAAACAAAACAACAACAAAAAACCAACCAACCAACCAAACAAAAAACTAGGGGAAAAATGTTTAGGAAAAAAATCAACATATGTCATTGGATATAAGGAATAGCTCTGACTGAAGAGTCCTGGTCTATTTAGCTTTTGAGAAAAAAAGATGAAGATTTGTAACGACAGAAGTAGAGATCACTAAAATGTTAATAAATATCCATGAAATCAGGTGTGGTGCAGAGAACAAAAATAGGAAATAATAATTTAAATATTGCATTGTTAAAAAAAAATACACCAATAGAAGTCAAAAGTTAAAAAATGTGCAAGAAGCTAAAAATGTTTTTCTTTTCCCATGGGTGGGATTTATGAAACCAATTGCCAAAGGATGTGGTGGGACCACGTGACAGAAATATATTAAAAAGGATATCAGACACATTTTCAAAGATAGGATTTTTGATTCTAAGGCAATCTATGGCTTAGAAAGTCTGCAAATTGACTGGAACCTGAGAGGTTAATGAGAAAATACCAGATCAATGTTGGCCATGAATTTATTTTTTCTAAAAATATCTAGGGTGATGATGCAGGCTGACTTGTGTTCTAATTCACAAGGAGAGTAAATAAAGTTTGATCAATTACATTGGTAGAAACAGCAGACCCCCTGGAAATAGTTTTTCCATTGTACAATCATTGTATAATAGAGATGGAGTGTGGGAAGAAGACAAAGATGTCAGTGGGGTCACAGTGCTGTTTTCCAACACAGTGATTTCTGTGTTTCTTGTGCTAATTGTAACGTCTCCCAAATTCCCAGATTATTCACTTTCTGCCTAATTGGTTTGCAGTAACAGATTTTACTTTATTCTGTTTTTGCTAATCATAATTGTGTAAAGAAATCATGTCATTAACATTCTCTCGATGTATTAGCAACACATTGATCATCAACATATTAGTATCTTTGCCACAAAAATATATTCTATTTTTTCTAAGCTTCCTGGCTCATTTTTTTTTTTTCAAGGACTGTTATTTTAGAATGAAAAATAAGTTTTTTTTAATCAAAAATCAGTATAATTCTTACATATGCTAGAATACTTGAGCATTTATCCTGCACAATACTTCCACAAGAAAGACATCTAAACAGGAAAACTGTATTCAGTTTCAAGGTCCGAAACCGAAATTAATCTAGGCAATCAACCTAAAAAGTTTGAATTGTTGTCCAGTAAGCCAGACAGTGGCAGAAAAAGGTCAGTAACAATTGATTACAGTGGAACTGCTCAAATGAATTCAGATTATCTGACTGAAAAGGTGATGTAGCCACAGATCCTAAGCTATTAACACAAACACCTGTGAGGGGAATGGGTATACTGAGAATGTTTATTACTGCCATGATGTCAAAGGCACATGTTAATCCAAAATGTATTTCTTAAAAAAAGAAAAAAAAACATAAACGTGGGATTAACATTCAGATAACAAACACCACAAGCTTGCACTCTGTTAATTGCAAGGGAACTGCATCAGTCTGTTTCATTATTCCGAAGTATCCAGCCCTTAGCAAGTCTTGCAACACGTTTATAGAGGTGACACATGACAATAATCCTGTCCAAACACAATACAGGTGTTATTTTCTTCACCTTTTCATCAAAATCCTTCACCGTTTCCCTATGATAGCCACACAACACTAAGAAAAGTGGAACTCCTATGCCTTTGCAAACTGCCAGATTTAAAGCATCCATCTCTTCCATGGTAATTACATGCTGAGACCTCATTACGAAATTCCTGCTTCTTGTAACAACATTACGTAGGAAATGCAGCCGATGGCAGCGGCTGCAGCGGCCCCAGCGCAGGGTAGGGCTGAGCCCCTCAGCCACGGGCGGGCGGGCCAGAGCCCCGGGGAAAGCCTGGCCAAGGGAGGGCAAAACGCTGCCCGGCAGCCAGGGCCGAGCCGGGGGAACCGTGCCAGAAACAGCGCTGCCAGCCCCGAGGGGACAGCGGGAGCAGGGACGGGGCCGAGGAGAGGCCCGGCAGGGATGGCCCCGCGGCCCCAGCAGAGACCCCGGCGGGACAGGGATTTCCCTGCAGCCCGTAGGAAAGACCCACGTTGGAGCAGGGAAAAGTGCGAGGAGGAAAAAATAGCAGAGGAGCTGCTATGGACTGACAGCAGCTCCTCATTCCCATCCCTCTGCACCGCTTGGGTGGATGACGTATAGCAGTCAGGAGAGGAGAAAAGCTGAGCCTGAGAAGAGGGAAGGGGTGAGTGTCAGGAGTGTTTTCTCATATTTGTCTTTGCTTCTCATCATGTCGTACTCTTTTAATTGTCAATAAATGCATTTTCCCCAAGTCGAATCTGTTTTGGCCGTGTCAGTAACAGATAAGGGATCTCCCTGCCTTTATCTCGATTTTTTACCTTATTTTCTCCCCTGGCCAGTTGAGGAGGGGGAGTAATATAGCAGCTGTGTGGAATATGGCAGCCAGCCAAAGGCAGCCCTCCACAAAAATTATGGTTAACTTTGTACTACCTACTTATGGAAATCAAGCCCATATTCCAAAGCTTACAGTGCTCAGTAATTTAAAACTATCCTTCTTATAAGAAAAAAAGGTACCCAAAATGCTGTCAAAACCACATAAGGGCTCTATAGGTAGTTTCTGTTTATAATTATAATTAACAGCATTTTATAGGGTGACTGTATTTACAAATAACACTTCAAGAGTCGGCTACAAAATAGCATTTATGGTCTATTTGATGCTCTAAAATCTTCACTTTAAAAAAAAAAAAGTTCCATTTTAAAGGTAATTATTAGCTTCAGCTAATCAGGAAACACCTTCCTTGTGAACAGAAACATGACTTCTCCTTAATTTATTTTTCTAGTAGTTTAACAAAGAAACAAGATCATTTCTCTGCCAAAAAAAATGCATTAGGTAAAGAAATGGAATTGTCTCCAGCAGCATCAATAGAGTTTGGATTAGCACCTTGTCTTTGATTTGTAAAGACTAATCTATTTGCAAGAACTAAATCGAGGTCTTGATTTAATGGTTCCACTAGATATATAAGAAAATTAATACCTTCCATTCACTTGTTATGAAATATTTTTACTTTGCCAAGTATTCTTTTAAGAATGTGAAGACCTGTATCAGCAGACTATACTTCTCTCACAGATTACTCTGCTTTAGGAGAAAAGATTAACCCCTGTCTCAAATGTCCTCAGAGAGTTGGAAGTTGCTTCACTGCAAAGATATCTGGAATCCTAAACTTGCCTTTTCTTTTCCTAGTGCCAATTTGAGCCTTCCCCTCCCACAGCTCTTCTGGGGGACCTTCTAGGTTTCTTGAGTTCTGCTGGTATTTTTCCTTTTGACAGTTACATTAGTTCTCCACAGTTTCTATAATGAAAGGTGAACAAGGTCTGTTCTGAGTTCTTTCTAGGGCTGGGATTCTGTAAGATATCAGAGACAATCCTACAGGGTATAAATACATGTCTTGCACTGATCCTTTCAGCTAGTTTCAGTGTTCGCCCCCTCTCTGGCTGTGCTATTCAGGATCTGATAAGGAAAGATGTGGTCTCTTTCCCTTATATCAGTGCCAGCTCTCAGTCTTTCTCTACAGCTTAATCATATATCTGTGGCTGCTTCCTAGTGTTGCAAGACTAAAGGACTCATATTTAGCTCTTGAGTCTTTTTCTATCAAATAAGTATTTTTGGATGGAAGACAGGTTTCTGCTAAAACATAATGCATGGTTTATTTCAAGGAGTTCACCAAGTCCTAATATATAGCCAGAAAATGATGGCTATGAAAGGGTAATTGGCTAGCCATATAAAACAGCTTTAACTCCCTTGACATGTTTAGCTTAGTTCTTAAGGCCATTCGTGTTTTAGTGGTCCCAATAAAGGTTAGCAGAGGTCTGCTGTAAAAAGTGTTAGCTCTGTTTAGCCTTAGCTTGTTACCGGGTCAGCCCAAAGAGAGTAGAGGAGGTTCTGCAGTGTATTCCCAGATTCCTTATTTCCCTTCTTTTCAATTTGTTTTTTCCCTTCTAAAAAATACATGTATTTCATTGACTGTGATCTTCTTTAATAGCTTAGTATATACTTAAACGAAAATTTAGCCTTAAATGCTTTAATAATTTTACTTTTCCTGATGGAGACACTGAGAGAGCTTCTGCCCGCTATTTATTTACCTGGAATGTAGTACAGCCAGCTTTTGCCAATTGATATTGCAGTGGTTGACATATATCACCAACTCTCAGACACCTTCTCCTGTCCAATGTTACTGGGCAACAGCATGTCTGGTACTGCATTGCAATGGCAGACATTCTGATCACTATTTCTATGGAACTAGGTGGCTGACATTTTTCTATACTTTGTCTATATTAAAAGCCTTTGGCTTAATTCAGGAAAAGAAGTTCGGCGTAGATTTGTTTCATATACCATACTGCAACATGGACACAGCCTGGTGCCAAGCTGACATAATGTTGAAATTTTTACATTTTGAAATTGTTTCCTCTGTTTTCTACTTCATTTAATTTTTTTTTTCTATTTCCAATTAAAGCATATAACATTATTCTCTTCTAGAGGATTTCTATTTTTTGTTCAGGTATGCAAATGCATATTAATTCCAACAGCAGCAGTGCAAATTTAAAAAGGAGGTAATGTTTTCCTTAGCTCCCAGGTATAAATCAGTAAAAACAGACAGAGAGCTTTAGCCCCCTTCTCTAGGTAGTCATAGATGGGACACATGCTGGTTTAGACACCTGCTGTAATTTACAATAGACTGAAGATACCAGCTGTGCCATGTGTTGAACACCTCAGGGGAGCATTGCGGAAGCTGACTGCCATCATGGCACGGGAGAGTTTTTCCCTGCTCTCTGTTCTTGATCTCTATCACCTTCTGGTCGTGACTCTGACGCTCGCTGCCGACAAGATGAGTGATGTACGAACCAATACCACAGCACTATCTCAAAAAATCCTGTCAGGTTGGGTGTTCTGCTAGTTTAGGGTCATTTCACACTGATGTGAAGAAGTGGGGGAGGGTATGGAAAAAAAGAAAAAGAAGCCATGCTGTGATAAAGCAGCTGAACTTTGCTGCTGTCAGGCTCAAGTTCAATCAGTAATTTTGTATGCACTACTTAAAGACCATTGAATAAAATGCAATATTTGCATGGACTGTCAGGCCAAAGAGAAGCAAGACAACATGTATTTTCCCAGTTATTTTTGTTGCACTAATAAATACAGAACTGTCAAATGTACTGTAAAATACTCTGAAAGGTACATAATAAGACTGTAATTCCAATGGAAGTGTTCTGACGGACAAGTAAAGAGGACAGGGAAGACAGAATTGTTTCTTAATGGAACTTTAGAACTTTGACATAGAATTATGTCAATTAATTACAGTCATATCTTTCTTTTTTATTCATACAATGCAATTTAGTTTAATAATATGTAGAAAATGAAGTATTGATGACAGCAAGTAATTTTTAAAGGTCCTATATGGAGGGGCTGCTTTGCAACAACCCATTAATAATTGGGGAAAAAAAAATCATTGGGTTTTGAAGCCACTCTTCTCTGTTATGTTTTGTGATGTTTTGAAATCATTCTTTAAATTGCATAGTGAAAAGATTGAATATTATTTTTTTTAATAATATGCCAACTGAAAATTCTAGCACTGCAAACCTTATCTTTCAAACAACAATTTTGCCATTCAAAATATTTTTGAATTACTAATGGGTGTGTAAATAAAATTTGAGAGTTATTTGGTATGAAATAGTGACAGAAGGGCATTAAGTTTCCCTGCCAAATACTTCAAGGCACATTACGCAAATAAAACACAAATATGTATTTCTTGATTCAAGGCTGAAGACTGAAATTTCAAGTGCAATAGACAATTGCAAGAAATATAGTTACACCAGTATGCAAGAATTTTGCCTAACAGCCAAGTAAAACAGTATTTGAATTATCCTGCCCTCATTTTCTGTACATGCCTAGAAGGTAGATTATGGTAAATTAAAAAAAAAAAAATAAAAAAATCAGCTCCTACTTAGTTTATGTATGTAAAGTTATAAAACTGAATGTTACATTTGAGATCAGTGAGGACATATCTATTAACCCATCATCCAAGTATTCACATTTGATACATTAACACTTGCTAAACCTCACAGTTGGGTATCAAAACTGAAGTATAAACCATTAACAGCAGTTGCAAATAGGTAGTGAGATTTTCTTTGTTGGATTTTCTGCTGGACACCTCAATGTATGAATCCACTTTACCTATCTTGTCAAGTTTTGGTAGGAAAATCATCTGTTGTTTTGGTTTTTTGATATTTTTGGGGTTTTCTTTCTTACTGTTTAAACCAGTAGCAGAGACAAAAAGGCTATCATAATGTCATGCTGTTCTCTCTCTCTCAGATGATAACTTCAGTTTTATGTTTTCTGTGGAGAGCTAACCATAACGAAACTTCTCTTCCAATCCATTAAGACAAAACAGAGTAGAGCCATGGCATCAGGCATCTTCCTTAGATGTGTGGAACTATGCTACTCAGTGCAAAAAAGCAGCATTTGTTGATGTCTGCCATGCTGCAGACCAGCATCTGGGTCTGTGAATTTCCTCCTCTGCTCACACTAGAATGGAGGAGAAAATTCTTCACAAGTAATGAATTATCTGCCTCCCATCCAAGACAGGGTAAGAAAAATAAGAATAGAATAGAATAGAATAGAATAGAATAGAATAGAATAGAATATTTCAGTTGGAAGGAACCCACAACAATCATCTAGTGCCACTGCCTGACCACTTCTGAACTGACAAAAAGCTAAAGTATATATTTAAAAGAATTGTCCAAATACCTCTTAAACACTGACAGTAGTGGGGCATCAACCACCTCTCTAAGAAACCTGTTTTAGTGTTTGACCACCCTCTTGGTAATGAAATGTTTCCTAAAATGTAAGACCTCCTCTAATACAGCTTTGAACTGTTCACATGCATGCTGTCACTGAATAACAGGGAGAAGAAATCAGCAAATCCCTCTCTCCTACCCCTCCTCAGGTATCTGTAGAGATCAATGAAGTCTCCCTCCATCCTCCTTTTCTCCAAAATACACAAGCCCAAAGTTCTCAGCCGCTCATCAGTAGACATTCCTTCCATCCCTTTCATCAGCTTGGTTGCCCTCCTCTGGATACATTCAAGGTCCTTCACTTCCTTCCTAAGTACTCAAGGTGAGACCACACCACACACAGGATAATCTCCTCTTTTGACAGGCTGGTGATGTGTTTGATACACCCTAGGATGTGGTTTGCCCTCTGGCCTGCCAGGGCACACACTGCTGACTGACACTGAGCTGCTGCTGCTGACCAGCACCCCCAGGCCCCTTTCAGCAGGGCTGCTCTCCAGTTATATGTCTTCCAATCTGTACTTGACTGGGGTGTTATTCCATCCACACACAACACAAGCAAAGTTCTAAAGTTTACTCAGGACTTAGCGGAGATAATTTTACACTTTTACAGTGAGAGCTTTACACTAGGTTTGAAGGGGAAGGGGATAAAAATCAGGACCAGACTGTCTCCATGTACCAAATCATGAGCCACAGGGAAGAAGACTTGCATGGCTGAAGAGGGTGTCTGGAATTCAGAAAAAAAATGAGTTTATTAGATTTGGAAGAATGAGCAGCCCACTCAGGAGGACTGCAAAGGTGTCATGAGATTATGCAGACAGAAAATTTGAAGGGCAAAAGCTCAACTAGAATAAAATCTGGCTACTGCCATTACAGAAAACAAAAATGTTTTTACAAATGTCAACAACAACAGGAGGGCTACAGAGAATGTCTATGCTTTATTGGATGCAGGGGAAAATAGAGTAGCAAAGGATGATGAAAAGGCTGAGGGACTTAATGCTTTCTTTGCCTTAATAGCAAGACTGAGTTGTCCTCAGGGTAGCCAGCCCCTTGGGCTGGAAGACAGAGATGAGGAGCAGAGTGAATTCCCCATAATCCAGGAGGAATAGTGGCCTGCTGTTCCACATAAACTTGCACAAGTCTATGAAACCAGATGGAATCCACCCAAGGGTACTGAGACAGCTGGCAGAAGAGTTCACCAAGCCACTCTCCATTATTTTCCAGCAGTCCTGGATAACTTGGAAGGCCACAGATGTCTGGAGGTTAGCAAATGTGATACCCATCTACAAGAAGAACCAGAAGTAGAATCCAGGGAACTACAGGTCATTCAGCCTGACCTCTGTGCTAGCAAAGATCATGGAGCAGATCATCTTGAGTATGATCACACATCATGTGCAGAAACATCAGGATATCAGGCCCAGCCAGCATGGGTTAATAAAAAGCACATCCAGCTTGACTAACCTGGTCTTCTATAACAAGGTGACCTGACAAGGTTGCGAATGCTGTCTCTTTGGATCTTAGTAAACTGATTGTCTTCCACAACATTTTCCTGGAGAAACTAGCCATTTACATCTTGGTTGAGTGTACTCTTCAATAGGTTAAAAATGGCATGGATGGTCGACTCCAAAGAGCAGAGATGGATGCTGCTACCTCCAGTTGGCTGCTGGTTATGAGTGGGCTTCCCCAGGACTCAGCAGTGAGGCCACTTCTCTCTAATATCTTTATCTATGACCTGGATGAGGTGATCAAGTGCACCCTCAGTAAGTTTAGAGGTGATGCCAAGTTGGGTGGGGATGTGGATCTGCTGGAGGGCAGCAAGACTGCAGAGGAATTTGGACAGGTTGGATTGATGGGGCAAAGCCAATTGTGTGAGGCTGAACAAAATGCCTCATCCTGCACTTTGGCTATGAAACCCCATGCAGCACTACAGGCTGAGGGCAGAGTGGCTGGAAAGTTACTGATGGAAAAGGACCTGGGGGTGCTGGTTGACATCCAACTAACATGAACTAGCGTGTGCCCAGGTGGCCAAGAAAGCCAATGGCATCCTGGCTTATGACAAAAATAGTGTGCTCAGCAGGACCAAGGCAGTGAACATCCCCCTGTACTCAGACCAAGTGAGGCCACACCTTCAACACTGTGCTTCGTTCTGGGCTCCTCACTACAAGAAAGACACTGAGGTGCTGGACCAGGACCATAGAAGGGCAGCAAAGCTGGTGAAGGGTCTGGATAACAGCTCTGAGAAGTGGCTGAGGGAACTGGTATTGTCTAGCTGGAGAAAAGGAGTGTCATAGGGGACCATATCACTCTATACAGATACCTGAAAAGAGGTTGTAGTGAGGTGGGAGTTGGTGTCTTCTCCCAAGTAACAAAAAACAGGACAAAAGGAAAGGGTCTCCAGTTGTGACAAGGGAGGTTTAGATTGGATATTAGGGAAAAAAAATTCTTAATGGAAAGGGTTGTCAGGCATTGGAACAGGCTGCCAAAAGAAGTGGTGAAATAACCACCCTTTGAAGTGGTCAAAAAATCTGTGGATGTGTCAGCTGGGGATGTGGTTTAGTGATGGACATGACAGTGATGGGGTAACAGGTATGCTCTATGATCTTAAAGGTCTTTTCCAACCTTAATGATTCTCTGACTGTGTAACAAGCCTATGGGAAAATTCTATGGAATATGGAATAAATCAATATTTAGTAGATTAGGATGACTTCATTAGTGATCTTGCTTGAAAATCCACCCTTTTATGTAGCAATGCTGTCTGAAATAAGTTTAACTAAATTTCACTGAAATCAAAACCAATGATTTTCCCATAACCTTACCAATTAGATCAAAATCCTAAAATTTCCAAAGTGACAGAAAGTCATAATTGCATGTCAGTGAAATTCAGAATTTTGTCACTCTGTTCCATTAAATTTTGTAGAAACCTTTTCAATATATTCAACAGATATAAGCCAAAATTAAAATTGGAGATTCCATTATATTATACAAATATATGTATTCAGTTTCCCCACAAATATCTAACTACCCATGCTGGCACATTCCTAAATGTCCATTTTATGGTTGAAACAGAATACTTCCTAGACTATAAAAACCCAAATGAACAGTTTAGTCCAATTTGAAATACCCAAGTTCAGAGAGCTTCACTGATCACCTTAGTTTTACCCTTTCCTTTTTAGTTCTATTTTCATTCTCAAGCCTGTCACTTTCAATTTTCCTGCTGATAGCCATTTGTAATTCCCTTCTGAATTTGCTTGTGTTCTCTTAGTTCCTTTCTAATTTTTTCAGTACCCTCTCAAGACATGAGAATGCAATAAATGGGTAGAGAGAAGCAGAAACCTTGTTGTAAAAGCAAAAAACAGGAAAAAATTCTCATTTGATCATTTATGTTGAACATAAATTGTAAGAATGACAGCTGGAAAGTATTCCTTCAATATAGTCATAGCAGAATATCTTTATTTTATTGAAATTCCTTTGTGACTTTATTTTCAAGTAAAATTGCATCTATACTGAGAAACTGACAATGTTTTGTGGATTAAAAATCGTACTTCACACTGAAAGGAAATTGTCTTAGAAGTTTATCACTGACATATTCATATAAAAATAACTTGTAAGAAAGAAAAATATTTTAAATATTTCCTTGTATGTGTTTTATATACCTTTCTTTAATTTTTAGAACTCTCATCTCAAAACCATGTTAATTGCGCATTGTGAGTTAATGTAGTGCTTATGAATACAAGACTAAGGAAAACTATAAAGTTTGACTATTGATACTCACAATGAAATATTTAGGTGTTTCCACAGATCAGTGCAAAAAAAAAAAAAATCATCACGGAAAGAAGATTATTTTGTCATATGGATATTCTTGGGTTAATATCATATTTAAGTAGATTTTCAACTCCCATGATATTTTACACCTGAATAAGGGTATAAAGAACAATTTTATCCTCTAAGAGAAATAATAAAGTTCTAGTCACTGTCACTGTGATAAGCTGCTCAAATTCCTGATTCATGCTCTACTTGTTTTGGTTTGAATATTAATTCTTTTAAAGTCAGTGGTCAGAATAATGCAGAGCATTTCACAGGGTGTTTTACCAACGCATGTTTAATTGTACTAGTATTTCTCTCTATTGAGAAAGGATGATGTTATTATCGGCCATAATATATTGGCACTTCACATCATTCAGTAATGAACTGCAATACTCTATCTTCTCTGTCCATTTCCACTGGTAAACTTCTTAGGTTAACACTGGTCTCTGTAATTACATTGATGTATAACATAGCATCTTCTGCTATCAGCTTTAAATGTATTTTGATTAGTCTAGTTTTCAGAAAGCAGACATTGTTGAATGTTATTTTAGCATTCTCCCTGTTAAGAATACCCACTATCTGCTATTTGTTCACTTTTGAACACGTCTGAAATTCTATTTACTACTTAAATACAAAAAAAATTCCCATTATCTAGCCAACGCTGAAGTTAATGTCAAAGCTGTCCTCTTTTTAGTTAATTGGATAGTTTTTTCACAATCTTTGCTAATTTCCTCTTATCTATTTCCACTGATTCACCCTGTGGTGCTGTACCCAGTGCTTTTGACCAGATAGGAGAGAGATACATTTGTTTTGTCTACAAAAATCATTATGCTTGTTTAAAAAGAACAAACCAAGCATCACCTCCCCTCCACCAAAGAAAACAACAAAGTAGAAGTTAGTTTGAAATTATCTGCTTTTCCAATTAATCTCAGCTATTCTTTCCCTCTAGATTAGTTCAGAAGTAACACTCACTCTTGGCCATGGATCAACTTTTTATTCTCACTCTTGCCAGTGTAGATTTTCACCTAGCAACAAGTGGTGCTATTTGCAGCCATCATATGAATCATACTTTTGCAAATTCGATATAAAACTCTCACCCATTGTACAAAAAAAATCCTATAATTAGAGTTATCTGAAACTTTAAGGTTATACAAAGTTTAACTACCATTTTAGACAGAACAGATAAAGAGTTGCAAGAACATATATCCTTATTCAGTGATGGAAAGTCTAAATGACTGCTTTTAGCCTAGTATGACCTGCAGTAACTATAAAATTATTGCTTAGTCAAGCAGGGAGATAGCTGCTAGGAATTGAGCCACTGAGACATTTTTGGGTAACAGAAGATATAATCTGTTGTGAGTGTGGTTCACTAAAATGTCAGGTTTAAGAATAATTCCACCAAAATGTCAGGTTTAAGAATAATTTTAAGTGGTGAGAATTTGTTACAAAATAAACTGTGACCATCTTAAAAGTCTTTTTCTCTTGTTATGTTCATCACCTTGCGCTGCATCATGCTAAACATGAATGACAGGACTGTTAATGTACTCAGCAAAGCCTTAACAAAAAACGAAACAAAACAACAAGCCCCAAACCAAACAAAACTGTAAACAGGCTAATTCCTATCCTTACTTTTAACAAATACCAGTATGTGAACAAACAGTCCTTAGAAAAACCTCTTTCATAACAAGCTCAAGCTGGAGCTTGTTTTCTAAGCTCAGTTTTTGAAAACTAAGTCCATTTAAAACGTAAAGCACCTTGAAGTGCACAAATTACTAAAACTGACAAAAGAAATACAAGACTGGTGATGATGCTAGAGTGGGACCAACAGTGGCATATCTAGTCTAAGATTTTTCCTCAGCAGTACCTTATAGCAGGTAACCCATGGGAAGATGCAAGATGTTATCATTCTTCCCCCAAAATATTTAAATCAGCCTGTCCTTCCTCTGACCTCTCTCCATTGTCTTCCTATGTCCTGTCAGATGATTCCTCTGTCCTATCAAAAATCTGAGGGATTTACTAATTTTTAATGCCATGTCATGACTTTAATGTTTGTTTCTTTTTCATTCACTCCCCTGTCCAACTTTTAAAAAGCCCTATAATATATCAACTTGTCTGAAATTTTGTGCAATGAATTTACAGACTCCTTTTGTGTTTGAGGAAAACGTTGTATAGTTCAGGAAAGTATCACTCCTTTATTTACTTTAAAGCAGTCAGTTTTTAAGTTTATTAAATGTAATTCCATTTTTGTGAGGAAGTCAGAAAACAGCTGTGTGTTACTTAGCTGCCTGTGACAGTCAATTTATATACAGGGAGGAATAAATGTGATCTCTCTTCTAAGCAAAATAATTTTTAAAGAAAGGAAGTTTTGATGTATTTAGTTATCTTTATTCACTCTTAGGCAATGCTGAATTTTCTTCTCTCTTTCATTAAATAGAAATGTTCAGAGGCATTTTAAACAACAAATGCCAGTAGCTCTTTCACTGAGAGCTAAATTTTTCTAGTTGTAGAAAATTTACTCTGGAACAAAAGAAAGGGCACAGTTAACTGATATTTCTCTCAGTAAGACTGACAGCTTTGAAAAAAATACCAGTGTTCTTACTTACTTGGGAGCATCTGTGTATCTAGTTCAGGACTTTGTGCAGCACACCTGTGAAGGCATGAGGGAGGAAAAGGAAGCACCAAGGGTCATAGATGGCTCTACACTGCCAAGAGTTGTACTTTGGCTCCTGTCTGGATATGTATTATTCCAGAAAGTCATTCTCTTAGCCCAGGTGCAAATAATTTGCTGAGGTTGTCAACAAATGAAATAAACTGTGTTTGTGATGGAACAAGACTTGCTGTCCCTTAAATGTATGACAAAGACAATTGTCATCTCCCTAGCAGGAACACCTAGCCTTAACGTAGGGCATGGGCAAGAAAACATTCTTAGCTTTCTCTAGACAAAAATAACTGGTCCTTTAACCTCAATTGATGTAATGGAACTGACATTTGCCCAAGTGCAACACTCAAAAGCACCCATTAAATTTTTTAATATAATAAACTTATTTTACCTGTTCCTCTAAAAGGATGCTAGTTTTCCTTTTTCTAATGAGGTGTCGATTTTGCTTATGCAACATTGCTTCCACAGTAGCAAGACATTCCTGAATATTTCCTCAGGTGTGTGGCGTGGTCCCAAGTAGCTACAATGTATTTCTATTATATTTACAGTAAAAATTTTACATGATTTTTTACTTATAAGCAGAAAGTTAATTACCCCAATGGATTCTCTGAGGTTACACTGACAACTGTCATTTATTATATTACAGTGTTTTTTGCTTGGTGCACAAAGAAAAAATAAACATACTACATGGGAGTAGATTAGAATGTAAAGACTGACCTGCCTCATTGTGGGTCTTAAAATAAGCCTCCTCAACAGATTAAAATGACTGCAGCAATTTTGCCTCTTGTTTTGCATAAAAATGCAGTTTAATTCTATTTGATCTAATTTTTCTCCATTCAATAGATTTTGCTACCTGTTTGATTGAAGAAAATCTCAATTTCAGAAAAAAGTCACAAGGGTTTTATCTCTCAGAGAATATTAATGCAAATAATCAACAGTTTTTCTCTTCACAAATAAATACCTCCTTTTGAAATTCCCTTGAATTAAGCTAACCTAAATATATGCTTTTGAAAGGTGTTGACAGTGTAAGATAGAACAGATATAATATGCCAAAACATTAATACTGTGTCACTGTATCCTTTTATTATTATTATTTCCTGGTTTTTTAGGTGACTAAAATCTGTTCAAGGTGCACAAGACAAGACAGGAAACTACCCTGTGCGGGTACCTGGAAGGCACACATCATCTTCTAAGATTATTAAGTGTTTTCTAAAGCAAATCCTAAAGTCAAGAAAGCTTCTCTAAATCTACACTGGTGGCATTAAGAGTAGAATTTGGTTTCATTGTTATGTAACACAATTCAGGTGGCACCTGGATGTGTTGCCTTGACACATCTCTTGTATTCATGCTCAGTACCTAGCATATTGTCAGCTGAACAGCAGTCATCTATATTATTTATTGTTGTCACAGAGGTGAATATTTTGTATATTCACCAACTTTCCTAATCTCACACTCCACATATCCCCCTCTCAAAACAATGATGCTACTATTCTATTATCTTAAAAGGAAGTATAACTTTCTTCTTTTAATACTGCCTCATTTTGTTTGATGGCTTTTTTTTTCAGTTAATTCACTGAGAAATGGTGTAAAATCATGGAGTTGTTTAGGTTGGAAAAGACCTTTAAAATCATTAATTCCAAATGTAAACCATCACTTCCAAGTCTGTTACTAAACCATGTCACTAAGAGTCGCATCTACATTTCTTTTAAAAGACCTCCAGGATGGTGACTCATCCATTTCCCAGAGCAGTGTTTCTTGTAAATCCCTAACAGCCATTTTCTAATGTTGCTTATCATTGCAAATTAAAGCATAGGATGCTTGGACATTTGTTTTCAAATAGGCTCAAATTGCAGTACAACATGTAGAGTGATTTCAAATTATTGGAGGACTTCAAATTTTATGGGCACTTCAGTAGGGAATATAAAGCACTCCAATAATTTTAAATCGCTCTGTCTTGCACAAAGCAATTTAAATTTATTGGAAGTGAAATTTGGCAGTGATCAGGGCTCTGGGCATCTCAGCATACATTGGTTTAAAATTAAAAGAGCACTTTAAATTTTTATAAGCACTTCATTTAAAGATCGGGGCTCTGGTCTGGGATGGTGTAATTTAAAGGTTTTCTCACTTGCACGCAAATGAAAAAAAAAAAAAGATCTCTTTTCAGAATAATCTTATTTTGCCTAACAATTGATCTAAAATACAATTTAGACAGAAAAGTTAAAAAAAAAAGCAAACAAGGTACGATCTTGTTAAAGCTATCTCATCCCATTCATTTCAGAGAAAGCTGTTGCTCAGCGAGAGAAACCAAAACCCAAAGAAATCCAGGCAAAAGTATAATCAAAATATACACAAAATGGTGCTACGTAAATAAACCCCAGCGATCCTTTTTCCTCTCCTTTTTTTATATGTGCACCTAATCTAGAATAATCTTGTAAGCTTCACGGAACAGGAGCAGGTTTTTAGCTCTGCTGAAAAGAGGTTTAGGACAGTACAGGTATTGACAGCTGTGCAACTCTCCATGTACGTGCAACCCTCCATGTACGTGCAACCCTTCATGTACCTACAGCTATCCATGTGAGCACAAAGTAAAATAAATGCTTTCAGGACAGTGTCCTGTACGGGCCGAGGTGCCCCGGCGGTGGCGGCAGCGCTGGGGCTGTGCCGGGGCTGCCCGGGCCGGCCCCAGGCGGTGCCAGCGGCTGCAGCGGCCCCAGCGCAGGGCAGGGCTGAGCCCCTCAGCCACGGGCGGGCGGGCCAGAGCCCCGGGGAAAGCCTGGCCAGGGGAGGGCAAAACGCTGCCCGGCAGCCAGGGCCGGGCCGGGGGAACCGTGCCAGAAACAGCGCTGCCAGCCCCGAGGGGACAGCGGGAGCAGGGACGGGGCCGAGGAGAGGCCCGGCAGGGATGGCCCTGCGGCCCCAGCAGAGACCCCGACGGGGCAGGGGTTTCACTGTGATCCTGGGAATGTTCCAGGCTGAAGCAGTCAAATGTGTGAGGAGAAGGAAGGAGCCTCAAGGAGGAGCTGTTATGCACTGATCACAGTTTCCCATTCTTCATCCCTCTTGAGTGGCTCAGGAATGAAGGAGCGAAGCTGAAGAAGGAAGAGGGCATCAGCAAGGGCAAGGGGCGTGCAGAGAGAGAAGAGAATTTTTTTTTCATATTTGCTTTTGCCTCTCACCATGCAACTTTCATTTAATGGTCAAGAAAT
>WEKY01040922.1:4965-25311 GCA_013390045.1 Picathartes gymnocephalus
TAAATGCCTTTCTTAAAAATATGTACAATATTAAAATAAGTTATGAACGTTTCCATGTAGAGGTAGTTATCAGGACACTCAGAGCACTGTGTTATACTTTTCCCTACTGATCCCTGTCAGCACTGGACTATCCTGCAAGATACCTAGGTTCCAATGGGAGTTAGTGCATTAAGAAAGAAATGTTTTTCACCAAGTTTATTGCAAAGCTATTGCTGAGGCTGGAAGAAAACCCTCTTTAATGCAAAATAATTAACCCTTGATGTTGCAATCTGTTTCAGAATTCCCAAGTTCTCCAGCTTTTATGTCTTGAACTGAACCTCCCAAACTGCAGGGTAGGGGTTTGAATGTAACATTTTTATTTGAGGTGGAAGATACTAAAATGTTAGGTGCAGACCTTTCTTTGAATCCTGGGAATGCCATGCATGGGAGATCATGTTTCTCTATGGCTAGACCTGTTTAAATGATTAAATCTTCTTCAGATATATCAATAGCAAACAAAACAATCTTGTTGCAAAACTCATGCAATCTAATCTTCTGTGGATTTGCATCTCCCGTCCTTTTTTCCACTGGTGAAAGCTCAGCTCTTGTGCTGTATTCTTTGGGACTCTTTTAATGAAGAATCTTCACTCCATGTGGTAAGGAAAGCTCCAACACTTTCATCCTGACCACTGCAATAGTTAAAAGCCCCTTTCTGTTTAACTGCAGATGAGATATCTCATGCTGTGTCTGCTGTTTGTTGTGTGACAATGTCCATGCAGGACAGTCAGTTGGTTTCTGTCTTTCCAGATAGAAACAGCATAAATTCCATGTAATTTTTCCCTTGGTTAATACAATGATTTGTGTTTTCTCTCTTTGGACAGTCACTGATTCTGGAAGTGTTATAAACATACATTACATTGGGCATCTTTGCTTCTCTTCAAGCTTGAGATTAGTGAAAGGGCTGAGAAAAATTATAACATGGCATCAAGGTGTATAACACACCTGTAAAAGACTTGTATTAAGACTTAAAAAGGCTTGTCACTAATTGCTTTAAAATTAGCTTTGTGAAACTTATTTACTGTGGAATGTATTACAATGTTTCTGCCTCTCCCTTTTATGCCGGAGATAATTTTTTAATGGTTTAGATTAGTTTCCAGCTGGATTTATTGACAGTTTTTTTAAAAAATTGTTGATGGAATCACTGTGTATTTTCAGGGAAAAAAACAATATATTAGAATGTGTTTTGAAATCACTAGCAGACAGGTGGAGGTGGGGGACTGAGGTCAACCTGCTCTGTGAGTGTTTGTCATACTTTGGGGGAAGTGCTTAGCATGAAAGTTTAGCCACAAATGGAGCATGGGGAACAATGTGTGTTCTGTGGGCCTCAGGTGTCATGAACTCAGGGTTTAGAAACTTCTAAGTCTTCATCCTCTGAGGGAGAAGAAGGAAAGTGAGGATTCAAATGTAGTAGAGCGCAGGCAATTGGTGTGACCTCAGGCTGCAAGGCAGCGTGATCGTAACTTCACTGCATTTTGGCTCCTGGATGGTTCCTGGCCATCTCCTTCGGCCAGGACTGGCCTCTGAATTGGGGTTCCACCTGACTATTTTGGGCCTGGTTTTCTGAAACTGTGGGCAGGTTGTTCAGCTCCACTGAATGTCTGTGTTAGAGGCCATGCTGCTCAAAGCACATCTTCCATCTGTGAGAAGCTCTTCAGAAAATCTGTTGGTCAGAATTTGAGGTAACAGGGACAGCCAATGTTCACTTTCAGTAATCAGAAGTCTTAATTCTAGTTCATTGTAATACACAATTTGGATCTCCTGTAGTGCTCATTGATGGTAAACCTTCGCTCTCTATAAACCCAGTGAAAGGAAATACATATACACAGTTTGAGATCCAGGCACTTTTAAAGTGAAGATTTTTATTACAGAGGTAAAATGTACACTGTGAAGTTGTTTAAGCCCAAAATTTGATGTACTTTAAAACTATAAGATCATAATGTATATATTGTATTTCATGAAGAAAATACATACAGATTTTTTTAATCATTGAAGATATTTTATATGTAGTTATTTCTCATGGAACAATTTGTTAAATATATTTGAAGAGGTCTATTGCCAAATGTAGTGTGACAAGCAATGTAGTATTTAAAATGAGCACAATACCAAATATATTATTCTGATTTTAAAAAATTAAATGTACCAGACTAAAAATGACTTTGTGATCCATTATATGAACATTTTGGTATTTCACAGGGCACCTTTGGATGTTCTTCCTTGGAAGAGTGATATGGTAAAAAACTTTCATTTGTTAACAACACTAATATGAAAAAAAAATTCAAAGAAGCAACAAGGGTTAGACCCAAGGCCACGTATTTTGTCTCCTGTGATTAACTGTGCCTGATGCTGGATGCTTCAGAACATCTGCAGTAACAGATAATTTTCACATTATATAGCTATCCTTTTGGTTTGTAATAAAACAGTAACATAATTTGATGAGGAAGTATTTCTGGATTTTTTTGTGAATTATTAGGACAACAAGATAGTCTTGCTACCAACTTAAATGTTTATTTAAACCTTGTTAATTACTTGAGCTCAAAAATTCAGTTTCTGTAGCAGCAGCATCCACATCTAAACCAGACCTGCTATGAAGTGTTGCCTTTATATATGTTGCCTTCAGAAGAATCCAGCCCATCCCCCGGGGATGATGGGTGAGTAGGGTTCTTCTTTACTCTGCACCAATATTCCATTTTTTCCTTCTTCATTAGTGTTACTGTGGGTAGGCATAAACAAAACTACACATTAACCAAATCTATCATAAATGTGAGAAAAGCTCTGTTACAGAGCACATGGCAACTAAATTCTCCTTGACAAACCAGGACCTTTATGATAAAGATGACTTTATATCCCATGTTTTAGTACATTGGCGTAAGCATATATTTTTAATAATATGTCTTCCTCAAAGCTTGATCTTGGCTGTACTTCAGCTATAGCAGCTGTATCATGTAATTCACTAAGAACATGTTCTCATGACTGCTGTGTCCCAAAATGCAGTTTAGTACAACAAAATCTTGCATTAGCTTCTTAGAGATTTCCCTCGGGCTTGAAATTTGTATCTGAACATTATAATTAATACATTACAAACCACATAATCTGAAACTGTACTCATTTGCAGAACAGAAGAAATTGTCCTTATAGTGTAAATTGCTAATTTTTCATGTAAATATTTAATGCTTTTCCAAATTTGTTAGAAACTGCCTGTTGTGAATAATCTATCTAAGCACTTACGTTCCTGCTTAAATTTTAATTTGGCTTGTGGAAAATAGAATTCACAAAGTTTGTGCTTGGAAAACTACTTGTGCTTCAGAAGCTCATATCAAAAGAGAAGTTAATCAAGGCTGAGGTGTGTACCTTGAACTCCTTGCTCTTAGAAGGCCAAGGAATCCCATACATTTTTCTTCCCTGGTATACATTACCATGAGTACCTCAAAATATTTCATTTGTTCTCTTTTTTCCATTTTTGCAAAAAGCCAAGTTTCCTCTTCCTTTTTCTGTTCCTTTCACCATCATGTCACCATATGACAGTGCAATAGAGATCAAAAAGTAAAAATTTTCAGTGCTTTCTCTGTCCAAGAAACTGTATTTTAATAGCATTTGGTTTTAAGCTTTTGAATATTTTGTGATTCAGCTCCTTGACATTTACACTTTGTTCCTTTAATCAATGGAACTCCAATCAAAGTAATTGAAGATCAGTTCATATTGTATGCAAAGTAAAATGCAGCAGATAAATCATTATCAATGTTAATAGCAATATATTATGCCCTTTTATATATGGACACTTTTATACCATTTTGATATTTAATTGTGCTTCATAAACAACAAGTATATTCTAGTAGGTTTGCACAGGACAAAGGGCATAAATAAAGTGACAGCCAGTCCAAAAACTGTTTATAGGCAAAACACACTCATGCTCAAATACAAATAAATGTATTTTCCTATGACTCTTGTGAAACCAGTTCAAGTCTCTGTTCTTCAGCTTCTTCATTTATGCCAGGAGAGAATGATACTAATTGATGTCAACATGCTCAAATAAGTAGTCTGAGGAATTTATGAAGAGAAAACTTCAGTTCTTTCTCAAAAGGAGCATTTCTTTTTTCCACAGAAGATTCTGTGTAACTTTATCAGAACTCCAATGGTGTAAACAACTTCATAGAGAAAACCTGTGGGATTTCATGAGTTAATATCTTCACTGCAAAAGGCACTGCTATGGGTTTGTTCTTTAGAACTGCAGTTCTAAAAGTTCCAATTGAGACACACTGAGTTTGTCCTGTCTGTAGCCCACTTTATGCAGTCCCTCCATCTCCTAATGGTAAACTGAGGGTCTTCTACTGGGTCACAACATCCTCACGTTTGAATGGAGAAATATCAGTGACATAGTAAATTTTTTTAAATACATACAACATGGGCAAGTCTTTCTGGTGAACAGAAGATAAGGGACAATATCAGGTTGCTATCAAATCATGTTGGCAGTAAAAGGTTCAAGACTACTTTATGTGGCTGTGCTAGAGCACATACGATCTCTCCTGACATGGTGATTCTGTTTCTCAAAAGAAAATGTTTCTTCTAGAAATGACCTCGTGCTTGAATCTGTCAGTATAATATAAGAATTCTGTGAGTTTCTTCCCTCTGAAGTGGACATCACACTTTATTTGAGGAAACTAAACTGCCTGATACAGCAGTATCAGTGGCTGCAACCCTTCAGCAAGGCTTCTCTCCCCCTACAGGCGGCCACTAACCATAGTACCATCAAGAGGGTTAAAAAAAAGCCCTGGCTGTACCAGGAAATATTTCTCAGTATCCGACTGGAAAGAAATAAAGACAAAATCATTCCCAAAGTGCCTATGGTTCTTGTAATGTTGCAAGTTAGCCTGTATTCACTCATGAATGTTCCAAGTGTCTGCAAATTTTGCCCCTTCTGATTAAATATCCACAGCACACATTACACTAAGCCAACCAGGCTCCCCTCCTAGTCTCTGAAAACTCTGAATATTGTTTTGAGGTACATATTTGCTTTGAGTGGAGGCATAACCTTGGCCCAAACTATTGTAGTTCAAGATCTTGTGAACGTGTAAATCCCTTATTGGGTCAGCGATGAGGTCTGCATGAAGTATTGAGGTAACAGGAGTTGCTGGCAGTTGCACATAAAAATATGCCAAGTTGCTCTTCTCTGCAGATGTTTTCACAGCTTCAAACAGAGTACTTTTGTAAGACTCAGATTCTAAATAATTTGTGAATATTACAAATTAATCCCCATAACCTTTGTCTTTAGACTATAAAATCCAGAAGTTCCAGTAGATTTAATTGCTGGTCACAACACTTCAAATTCAATTGTTGCATTAGGCAAACACTGAGATATTTTTATTTCATGCAGGTGAATTTTCTAATCACCAGCCAAAATTTAATATGAAGGAGATTGTTTTGGGGACAGGATACATGTTGATGATCCCAGTGAGGTATCCTCACCTCCCTGCTCCAACATCATCTCATAGGGTTGTGGCATGCCATGGTCCTTAGGGGTTATCTTAGGAGCTTAACAGGACAATAAAGTTACACATAATTGAGAAGAATGAAAATGCTTTTTAACAGATGCTCCTGTTGTCAGGCTTGCTTGAAATGACTTCAAATGCATGTGTTTCTTTTGGTTGATTTTATACACAGAGGAGTACCTGAGCTGCAGAACTTCAGTCAGTGTACTGCAGTAGCTCTGGTACAAATAATTCCAGTTCTTCTGGAAAAAAAACTTGAAAAATTTGGAAGCAGTCTTAGGAACTGCAAGGTTGATGCATACATGCCTCCCATTAAACTGTTTCTGTTTACTTATCTCTTCCCTTCATCATAAATTATTAAGGTTACCCATTTATTTTTAGGTTTATTGGTTTACATACTTGGTTTAGGCAGGAATTCAACTTTAACTAAAATAAATATATTTCAAGTCATCGTTTTCAATGTCTATAAATTTTATGGTGGCATTCTAGCACAGCCAACAACTCCTAGCCAAGAGTTTGTCATCCTGGGATTCCTCCACGCATGATGAATACCATAAGTTGATGCAGCAAAAGGTAAAGCTCTCTGTGTACCTGCAGATCACAGGATGCATGTCAGATGACAGATGGTGATAGATATGTGTCTTTTTTAATAGACTATAGCAAAGAGAACCTGGAATTTCTGGCAGGTAAATTGTGTTTGCATTCACAGGATACACTTTAGAAGAGCTGTTACTACAGACTTTGCAGACTCACAAATTAATCCATTCCAGTGACTCAGAGTGAATTTTCCTTCCTGTACACCTAGGCAATTTTAATTAAGTGTATAATGGGACTGAAAAGTATCAGTATGCATGCTGTTCTGTGTGATACAGATGTGTAGTTGTTTGTCTAAAGTAAATTCTGTCTGATAGCAAACGTGAAAACAACCTGAGGCAATGAGTCTTCAAATGAAACCTCAGGTGTTTCTTAGTTCAGGTGACTTGGTAGGTAAGGGGGAACAAGAGGGAACTGTTACAATGGGACATGATTTACAGTCATGTCCCTGCAGGACTGTGAGTAGGCTCCCAGAGCCCAGCAAGAACCAGCCTGGAATCTCTAATGAGAAAGTTCAGTGACTATTGGAAGTTTCCCAAAAATTGTAAAACAGAACCTAAGGATAGTTCCGATACAACTGAAGTAGTAGTGACTGTCTGAAAAGCAGCTTCTAGCAACTCCTGAGGTTTATGGTCCACCAGACATGTAAGGAGAGTTAAATACATAATTCTTGCCTTGACAAAAACTGCCCACTGGTAGGGGGTGTCCCTCTGTGAACAACAGGAAAAGAAAACATTGGCAACTCCTCATCAACTTAGCTGAGTTGCAACAACACTTTTTTTTGTAGTGCTATACAAGATAAATATAATTACTGTCTGGATCAAAGAGAAGATTTGCTGTAGCCCAGAAGTACATCAATCACATTTTCTCCAGTTTACGAGAACTACATTCCCTCTTGCTGCACACTCACTGTCTGCAGTAGTCCCATTAACTCTACCTTCTGCTAAGTCCACGCCTGTAAAAGTCTTCACTGGGTATGTAGACACATGAAGTATCATTCTCTTTCCAATAAAGCAAATATTTTAACAACATTTTACTTTCCAACTGTATTTCCACATTCCTTCTACCTTTTTTCTTAATAACTCTTCCAAGTGAGCTTGAAAACAACACTGTCCCACAGCAGTGCCTTGGCTGAAAGTGTTAAGAAAAAGTCAGGCATGGAGGCTGAGCCCATATACACCTTCAAAGGCAGTTCAAGATTATTCTTAGCTAAAGTGTGTATGGACTTGACATAGGAATATGATGTTCTCCTGGCCTGAGGTCACTGTTGTAATGCCCACAGTACTGTCATTTGACTTCCTATGAGGATGCCTCCACGAGGTCTCTCTAGGCATGAGAAGGGTGCTTGACCAAACCAAAGGAAATCACCACAGGCACCACTTCCAACAAATGTTCTAAACGATCTGTGTTGAAATGATTATATTATATTTGCAGGTTGGTTTTTTTTTTGGGGGGGGGGGGGTTTGTTTTAGTTTTTTTAAACAAAANNNTTTGTATATGATTTCTTAAACAAAAAGCACAGTATGTCTCTTTTGGCGCTGCCTAGCCTAAAAGCACACCTATTATTTGAGATTCAGGGAAATGGAAGTGAAAATTAAAACCCTGTTTTAATCGGTATCAATGTGGTAAAGCTTTAAGGATCAAAGTGAGAAAAAATTCAGTAAATTCTAGACCTGCAATTTTCCAGGCGTTTGTAAGAGCACGATCCACCACACTGGGGCAGTAATGCCCTGGGTTTGCTTAAAAAGCAGGCACTGGACTGGCTGTGCACAGTCCTGCCAAACCTGCCCTCTCATCTCACTGAGCAGTGCTGGCAAAAGGCTCACACTGACACAAAACCACAGGCTTTGCTCTATCCTTATACACGTGTGTACATGTAAATGTACACGCATCACATACATGTTTATGTGTATGCTTGTATATACTGCACATCCGTATGTATTACACATGCACAAATATTAAATATGTGTAACACATATGCATGTATTATTAGATACACAGACACCAAACTTTTACAGCGCATTCCCATACAATCTTTCCTGTAAAACTGACGGTCAAGTGAAACTATGAGAACAGTAAAAATACCCAAAGGCTATGGAAATTATTTTAGATTTACAGTTACACATCTCGATCGCATGATGATAAGGGGCCATTGACACAAGGTGCAAGACAGTAAAGCTGGGTCAGATATTAGGAAAAGTATTTTCCCACTGGACATGTTCAAACACTGGCACTGGCTGCTCACAGACACTGTGTAGTCTTAATCTTTTCAGGTTTTAAAAAACTAAGTGGACAAAGTTTTGAGCCACCTTAACAGGGTTAGGATCTATTCTGACCAGCAGGCTGGTCCAGATGATCTCTTGCACTTCCTTCAAAACTAAAGAATTCCATAATCCTGTAATTTTTGGATTATTATGGATAATTTTAAATGCATTTACAAGCCTCAGTAATTCAATGTGTTAAGTATATTTAACCAAAGCAACTATTTGGGATCCTGGGCTTACCATGTTTGCAAAGCCTCTGGCTTGTGTTCCAGAATGGATGCAAGAAGTCTTCTAAGATTTAACCATTTCACTTTTCCCTTGGTAAATTTGTGAAATTTATTATGTTTATGCTTGTCTTCTATATCTATGATTAATCACTTCCTTCTCATCTAAACACAGCGGTCTTACAGTATTTATTTATTTTATTTTCCCAGCCAGGGAAAACAACCAAGTGACAATCAGCCAAGTCAAAGCCCCAAAAAGACAAACCAATACAGGCAAACAAACAGGGCCTATCCCTACTTAGGAAGTCGGAAGACTTGCAGAATATAACATTTTTATGTAGCAGAATAACATTATTATCCTAATCTGATGTAGCAGTGTTAGGAAGGTGCCTTGAAAATTGTCTTAACAATTCTTAAGAAAGATCAAAATGAAGCTCTGCAAAAAATCACACCTCAGGTATAACATATTATGAAAGTTTTAAATCACTGAAGAGAGGAACTTTTAAGTCTTAAAATATATCTGCTGTCACTTCTTAGGCTAAGATTCCAAGCATGAAAATTACTTCACCTATTTTCATATTATCCTGTTTCTAGAAAAACAACTCCAAATTACTTTTCTTTAATTTCCTATCTTGCATCATTTTTTCCCAATAAACCCTTGATCATCAGTGCTCGATATTAATTTTGGAATAGCTGCGAGGAAATGAGAGTTTGACAGAGCTTGTTTGGCATGGAAGAGCCAAGAGAGAGAATCAGAAAACCTGCTCTGGATTTAGAGCAGAAGGTCAAATGAATTGGATTTTTTGTATCTTAAATGCTATGGATCAACTTCATTAGGTTATAGGTAAATATGAGATATATTTTGATTCCTTTTTGTTCCTGGAGTTGTATTAGATTTATAATTAAAAAAAAAAAAGAAGAAGGTGCTTTACTATGATGTCTGTTTTCATTCAATATTTTTTCACTGATGCAAATATTTCCCAAATCCAACAGCCATCCAGTGTGGTAGCTTTGTACAGGGCTTGTGCTGTACTTTCCTCACTGACACAGGATGGAGCTAGAAGTTTGAGAGAAGCCCCTGAATAAATGGCCTCTTTGGGCATGTATAATATTTGGAAATAGAACAGAGAATTTGACCCAGCAGCTCTGGAGTTCAAACACAGCTCAGGGACCAGACAGGGCCCTGCAGACCCCTGCAGACAGTAAATCTGTGCTGGCCCAATAGGAGAAGGCATGAGGACCAGGGCCAGTGCACCTTCCAGCTCTGCACATGCCCCATGGCTGGTGCGACTCACCCCAGTTCTCATCTGCTCTGTCTTTACAGAGGAGTCATTGAAAATATAACCCTCACCTCCAAGTTTTTGCTCTCCCATGCTAGACTTGTTTACTGGCTCACAGATGGCTCCCACTGCAGAATAGCCTAGAGGCTGTCTTCATTTCACTCACAGAAAATAAAACATTCCAGCCACTCATCCCACTGTCTTGAGGCATCACAGAAATCCACAGCAGTGACACAGCTTGAATATGGGGCGTGGTTTTGGACTGCATGTATTTCCTGGGGTCATGCTACAATAGTGGACACTGAAAACTGCAGTTCTGTCAGGCTGTGGTTTTGTATTTCTCATCCTTGCCATGCCACACCTGCTAATTGACTGGCTGTTGCCTCATTTACACACATGAAATGTCATTTTATGGTCACTGTCCTTGTGACTTAGGTGTATTTGTCTTATATCTAGTTTCTGCTCTTGGGGCTGGCACACCTCCAGTCCTGGCAAGGTCATGAGGGTTGTATTACTTTAGTGTCTGGATTTTATTCTGCAGAAAAGTGATGATTACATGACATGGCCTTGTGTCTATTCATTTTCTTCCCTTGCTCTTAAGCCTTGGCAGGCAGCAGAGTGATGTGAGTAAATTGACCGTAGGTTTTCTATGCCTGCTAGTAGATAAGATGAAACTGCTAGTTACCTGGAAAAAATACAGCCATTTATTGCTGTATAACACTTCTGTTTTTACAAGTAATTTTTACTAAAGCCAGTGTTGCAATCTTCATGCTGTGGCTCAGAAAGCAACAAGCAAGTAGAGGACCTTTGAGTAAACTTTGTGACTTAGGTTTCCCCAGGAGTTTTGTATCTAATTGTAAATAAGGTTTGTGAAATTATATGGGATATAAGGAGGACTCAGAAGAAGAGAGTAAATGTATTTCACTGTTTATGGTTCGGAAATGTTCTTGATTTTAATAGGTTTTTGGGAAGGAAACATAGACAATAAAGTCTGCACAGCTGCTTTCCAAGTCCTAAGTGATGGGACTGGTCTTTTAAAAACCCATAGATTGGAAGTCCACCCTTCATCCTGACAGGGGATCAGTTTTATAAATATCTAGTCTGTCTGCTTTCAAGACCTTAGATGCTGGTGACTCCACCATAACCCATACACAGGCTCTCCTGTCTCTAAAGATATCTGAAATTTTCTTGCTATATTGTCAGGCCATATACTGTCCCAGCACTAATCAGAGCAGATTATTCTCTTCCCTTTTTCCACAGTCTCCTATGCATTTGAGGAAAACTGTCATTTCAGTCGATTCTTTCAAGCTGAACAATTCTTTTCCTCAAAAGTCATGCTTTTTAAGACACATCTCACTTAAGATAATTTCTTCTGAATTTTTTTATGTCCCACAGTAGTTGTGGCTGTCCAGCTGAGGCCCTGCCAACACAAAACAAAGCTGTAATATGACCTTTTCTTACAAGTTCACCTTCAGATTATGCTGGTCTTTTTCTTGTCACAGGTGGCGTTAATTTCATTCCTGATCTACCATCACCCTCGGATACAATTTTTTGGGCAGAATTCCTATCTATTCGGTTGCTTTCAGAAGGATGCTGCAGACAAATGCAGATTTCTGTTCACATTGTAATGGAATTATATTATCTTCGGAGTTTTCCCCACATCATTTCTATAATTTGTACATATGATTCTGTATTTAGCCTGCCTTCCAGGGGCTCAGCTGTCTCTGCCAAATCTGGAAAAGGGCCATCCTGAAATGAATACTCTGCTCTTTTTCAGACTTGATGCCTGAGGACCTTCCTGAGTCCAGGGAAAGCTATTCCCTGGTATAACACCATTAACTTCAGCTGGGGCCTGCTGTTCCTCATGTTGTCAGGCTCAGAGCTTGCTGCACACAAACCAGGTTTTGTGAGAGGTCTGATGACGCTGCTGTCCAGCTTGCCCAAGGAACTCCTCTATTCCCTTACAAGGCTGGAGTGAAATAACACTGCTGTGGCTGCCTGAAGGAGGGATCTGCTGCTGGCCATGCTCCTGTTCCAGCATCTGAGATGTCCAAGATTTTAAAGGGACAGCAGCTGTTTGCACACATTTACATAGTGGTTTTGTACAGTGGTGAACACTGGCACCTGCTGCTTGAGGTTCTCACAGCTTCTGCCTGGCTTTAAAGAGAATGTACTTCCTGCCTTTCATTCTATGTTGGAAATTCACAACAGTTCCTGAGGAGGCCAAGTGAAGTCTTGGGCAGGACTGCCACCCCTTATCTCATTGAGGTATAGTTATTTACACGCAGAGTAACTTCACTAAAATCAAAGTGAAGTGTTTTTAGCTGCATTGTTGCAGGAATGCATAATGAATTTTGAAATCTTTCAAGGCTTCTCTTTAAAAAGCAGCTTGGATTCACATTTCCAGCAGCACAGTAGAAATGGAGGGGTAAACTTACAAAATTTATGATTACATGCAACTTTTGTGTATGTAAATTGCATATAAAGTACATACAATACTATATTACAAAAACTCTCCAAGTGAGCTTTTCTCATTTGTAAAACTGATCTAGCTCCACCCACCTTTCTGAAAGAATTTCTTGATCTAAAAAAGTCTCTTTTTTAGACAACTCAAATTCTTGTCATAAACCTTTGGTTGGCTAATGCCCGAGATCTCCAGGTGCCTAAAATCATCAGATCAACTATTTGCTCTTCTGTCAGCAGCTGAGCATATCTGTGAAATTCATGCTTGACAGTAACAGCAGTGAAACATTTAATGGAGTTTTTTGTTTAGATTGGAGTATTTTCTGCCCTGATAAAGAGAAGAGAGTCTGTCTCCACCCCACAACTTTAGAGGTGCAGTGCAGACAATTTGTGTTTGCCTTCTGCTTTGGGTGATGAGGAAGGTAAGGTTGCAGAAACAGTGCGGGAGCCAGATCGGTTGCCACTGAGCCTCCTTCCAGGCACTATTGGTGACCATGAGAAGGACTGCTGGAGATTTCCCTAGCACTAGTACCTTAACTTCATTTGTGGTCTTTCTCAATATTCCTGCAGGTACTGGTACAGATGATTTCCTTCAAATACATTTTGTAATCTCCTGCAGTATGGCCTAACCTCTCCTTGAAGCTATATTTAGAGCCATTATTCCATTGTGTTCTACACTTTTTCCCTGTGCTCTCCATTCAACTTGACTTGAAGGGAACCAGCACAAGGCACTTGTCTCTACCAGTACTTCTCAATAGCTTTGCCTTTCTGTGCATGCCGAATTGAGGCCAGTAGCCCTATTAAGTTGTTACAGCTCTAGCCTGGTTAGCTTTTACAAATTCAGGTAATTTCCTGGCAGAACAGACTATAGAAGTAGGGCCACAGAAAATAACATGTAATTTAAGGCATGAGATCTCTCAGGAAGAGCTAAATATAGCACAGTCTTATATCTGTTGAGAAAAAAAAAAATCTTTGCAGCAAATCTGGTAGTTTTCCCCTACAACCCAGCACTGAGGATTCTTCATTTGGCAGCAGACTGTTGTCTATTGTCTTTCTGTCTTTCTCTGATTTCTTGGTGAATTCTTTATAATCTTTCTTAGGATTTGAGGAAGTGTTTTTCTCATATTCACTCATGTTTTGTGGGGAAAAAATAGAAGCAAAAATAGTTCCATAGCTCAAAGTTTCCCTTACCTGGTCACACAGATGTTCTGTGATAGATTCATGCTGTTTTATTAGTTATCTTTATCCAGTAAAAGCTGATGGAGCAGTATCTCAAGAAATATTTTTGGATTTTCATCTTTTATTCTGTTGGGAGCTGGCCATGTTATTGGTGTGGATACCACATGGCCTCTGTGGCCCTCTGCTCTAGTTGGTTGACTTGGCTGGGTCCCTCACAAGATCTGTATGTCATTTTTTGGTGTGGGTTTTGTGTGCTGTCATCTGATAGTTAGATGTGAGCTCTGCATATTCCACAGGCTTTCTCTGCTTAATTTTATGAGTGAGAAGTAATTGAACTTCAACTGACTTCCTGTTTTCAAAGCCTTTGGTAAATGTTCACGTTGTAAGCTTATGTCTAAATTGTCTAAATTTTCCGTAACTATTCGCAGGGTATAATATGTCCTAACTGTTAATAAACTATTTATTTAAGGGGCTTGATTAATTATTCCTCCAACAAATCACAATACTGATCTTTGAGTTCTCAGGTTAATTTAATTTTCTTATAAACAAACCAGAGAGTGAAAGTGTTTGTGGCTGATGCCAGGTAAATCCACAGAGGAGAGAAGTAAAATTCTGGTGTTGTCTTGAAATGTGAGGGGTGATATTGTCATGCTTTACTCTTCAACCACATACCTGTGAGATATCAAGTGAAATGTCATGAACACAGATGTGTCTATTCTCACGTAACAGCTGTATTATTTACAGAAGAGGAAATCTGATACAACTGTCTATGTTTCTGCACTTTTATACCTTGTCTGACTTCAAAGAAACTAGAAAAAAGCTGGTTGGACATGTGGAGTGAAAGAAAGCAAAATCCTGCTCTAGGAACATTAATTGTGGTATCACCTACCTCCTAGAAATTATGTACCTACTAACTGGAAACTGCCTGGTGGAAAAGGACCTGGGGGTGCTGGCTGACGGTGGCTGAACATGATCCAGGTGTGTGCCCAGGTGGCCAAGAAGGCCAATGGCATCCTGGCCTGGATCAGCAATGGTGTGGCCAGCAGGACCAGGGCAGTGACCGTCCCCCTGTACTGGGCACTGGTGAGGCCACAGCTCCAATCCTGTGTTCAGTCCTGGGCCCCTCACTGCAAGAAAGACATTGAGGGGCTGGAGCGTGTCCAGAGAAGGGCAACGGAGCTGGGGAAGGGTCTGGAGCACAAGTCCTGTGAGGAGCAGCTGAGGGAGCTGGGGGTATTTAGCCTGGAGAAAAGGAGGCTCAGGGGGGACCTCATCACTCTCTACAACTGCCTGAAAGGAGTGTGTAGCCAGGTGGGAGTTGGTCTCTTCTCCCAGATAACAAGTGACAGGACAAGAAGAAATGGCCTCAAATTGTCCAGGGGAGCTTTAGATAGGGTATTAGGAAAAAAAATTTATGGAAAGGGTTGTGAAGCATTGGAACAAATTGCCCAGGAAAGTGGCTGAGTCGCTGTCCCTGAAGGTATTTCAAAGATGTGTAGTCAAGTTGCTGAGGCACATGGCTTGGTAGTACACTTGGCAGTGGCGAGTTAATGGTTGGATTTGATGATTTTGAAGGCCTTTTCCAACCTTAATGATTCCACAAGTATACGATTCTGTGGAAGTGAATCAGCTTGGCCATCTTAGGGAGAAATACTAGTCAAGTCCTACCATCATTCTATCTGCTTAAGGTCCCTGAGCCCAGGTTTAGCAGTGACTCCTAGTACACAATAGCTTTCTCTAAGGCAGAGGGATAACATGACATTAGGAATCCATTCTTTGCCTGCAGCATCAGCCCTTTTAGCTGTTGTTCCTACTTGGCCAGTTGCATACCAGATCACACACAGTTCTACTTTAGATAATCTACTCCAGATTTCTTAGCATCAACAAATTCTCTCCAGTACAGCAGTCTAGAGAAATTTTAACCTGGAAGAGAAAACTCAAAAGCAAATGTATCTCTCTAGTTCTCTTTTCTTTGGCATGTGACATGGCAAGGATGATATGAAGTGTTTAGTGAGCTCTGGAAGTCACACTTTCATAGAGCAGATATGATATGAAATGATTTGACTTGGATACCATAGCGTGAATACTGAAAACCTGTAAATACGTCACCAAAAGCCTTGCGAATTACTTGCAGATAATTCAGAGTATTAAAGATATTGATGAAAATGAATGGTTATTTTTTTAGAACTAGGTCTCTAAAATCTTCTTCTTTCATGATTAGGACAAAGTATTTTTGGCTTAAGGCTATGGAGCACATAGAAACATGCGGCTTTTACAGAAGTAGCAATATTATTCTCAGATTTCTGTCACATGTTTTAATGAAGAAACATCCACCTGGAGATCACGGCTCCACCAGTTCACACCAATAAATACTGAGAAAGATATTCACAAGTTCAAGCAAAACTGTATTCTCCTTTTCATGATCTCTACTGGCACAGTTAATGAGGTAAATGCTCAAGAATAATGTCATGTTAAAGAATAATGTGACATTAAGAAGACTCTGCCTCTGTAGACAAGGGCCATCTGTTATCTCTTTTCATGCAACAAAGGTCACAGTCCCGTTAGGAGTCACAGGTGATCTGAAGAACTGGTTAGCCCCTAAACACTGGTGGTAGCTGAGTATCCCACATATCTAAGATTCTACAAAGTTACTGTGCTACAAGCAGTGATGCAGTGCTACAGCCCATGAGCTGCTATGGGACTTCAGAAATGCTTAACCAGAAATTGCACTAAGTAGAACTACTAGACAATCACTGGGGAGAACAAGGTCCTTCCTGTAGCTAGGGTAGATCTGTGTGTAGCATGTGGGAAACCTGGTTTTGATCCCCCTTCTGTCTAATGGAGTCTTTTAAACCCAGGATTCCCCCTCCTATGCCGTAAGTATAGAATAACTTTCCAGATATTTGAGATTAATGCAGTCCAATAACTTATTTTCATCACATCAAGCATCAGTACTCACCAGAGCAGGAATGTGCAGGAGCATTTAAATTGCACCTCCTCCATCTGAAATCAAGCCTTTGATAGCTTCAGGGGTTTTTCAGGATCAGTTGCACAACTCTCCTCAGGGCTGACTGACCTGGAGATGAGAATACCCCAGGCACAGTCTCCCTCTAAATATTGCTCATCTCAATGTCACAAGCTCGAAGGACCTTTAAGGTTTAGCCCTTAATTTGTCTTCTCCATTCATTCCCCACAGACACGATGGAGTTCCTGCTTCAAAGCTTCAGGGTCTTCTGAGGACTAATGGATTCTATGCTTGTGAAGAGTTCAGCTACTGTAATAACAGAGATAACAGTGCACAGACCAGCAGATATTGTATAACCATTTACCCCAATGGCACAGGGCACTGCAGACATGTTAAAAAGCACTTTAGTTTATCTGAGAGCAAAAGAGGCTGAAACCATAGCTATTGAAAATTCTAGCACATCTCCCTAACACGGAGAGCTATTCCAGAGCATCCAGTTTCATATCTGATTAGGTTAGCTTGACATGCCTTCTGGAAACCAGAGAAAAATAGATACACATCAGCTACAATAAAAGTTACTTAAGAAGCTCTTAGAGGAAAGTTAGACTGACAAAAACTGCAGCAGGGTGCTTGAAATCTCAGAAGTGGACTGTGAGGTATTACACCTGTCATGACTGCAAACTTCAGCCAGGAATTTGTAGTGCTCAAAATAATGCTAAGACAAAATATTGGAGGTTTTTCTGATTTTAATGAGTACAAAAGTGTCAAAAGTGGAGTTTTGGCATGGATCAGCCTCAGAAAAAATATAACTGTTTCTGAGTCTCTGAATAGAGGTACAGGATTAAAAAATTTAAGCTGCAGGCTATGAACATCTTTACATAAAGGTAAATGTGACATAACTTGTGCCTTACAGAGCTGAGTCTACAAAAAAATGATCCAAGAGACAGACTTCATTCTTTACATTAGAGCAATAGACAGCCAAGCAGCAACAATTAACCAACTATATATTACTTATTTTGATACCAGTGGTTGAGACTGAAAACATTCTAAAAAATTCCCTGGAAATTGGAATGGCTCTGTTTTCATTCCTCATGTCTTTACAGGGTCTTGATGAAATGTAGAAAAGTAATCTGCTCCACAGACTCACTGGTGTGGGCCCAGGCATAAGACTGTAATCCCTCCCAACCATAAATATTTCCTCACGGACAAGTGTGATCAAGAAACTTGCCTAGTAGAAAAGATACATTCTGTTTTCACATCTCCATGCATGTGGGTGAAGGGTCCAAACTGTAACCTTAAATCTACGGTGGGAGTTAAGACTCCAGCAAGTTAACTCAGCCTTTCTTCCACCTGAGAATTTTCTGTTTACTTCCCACTATCAAGAAGACCACACAAAGTAGCAGCTGGGGCTTATGGTCCCACTTGGTGTTCTGATTACCAAGAAGCCAAAGAACAGAACATATCTTTAGTCACCTAAGACAGAGTTTCATCTAAACCTGAAGTTAAACCTATTTGTTAAAGTACTTAAAAATCCAGAGTCTTATGAAACAATCACATTTAGCAATGTGAAAAAGCATATGTAGTTTTATAATTTCCATGCAGGAAACAAGCAGGAAAAAGAAAAAAAAAAAAACACAGATGAGTAAATCACATGTACCTCAGTGTGATAAACTGTGATTAACCATGCCTTGCTGGCTTCCATTGAACAATATCCATCTGCATCACTGCAGAAGGAAGAGGTGGGGAGTAAATAAGGATAATTTAGGTACCTCACAGCTTCCATTGCAGCATTTTTAGGAGTTCATAAACCTGCTGTGGCTTGAGAAGACAAACATTTTGAAGGGAAAATGAAAAACTAACTTATAAGAAAGTTATTCATTGCTTCTTAGCATATTTTATTTTAATAATATAAATTCTTGCTGGGCAATCCTCTCTGAACTAATTGCCAAATTATCAAAGCCAGTGCCTTATGGACACTTCAAAAAGCTCATCCTGTGGCTGATAGTGACGCACAGAGGCACAGTCAGGCAGAAAATTCAGAATGAGAGGAACACGCACATTTTAAAGTCAGTGGCATTTAATGAGCCATAAATCTAGTTTGATTTCCACATTCTCCTCCTTATGTCTCATAACGATTTCAAGCATTTTTCTTAACCTTCAAATAACACTTCCTCTGGAGGGGAAAAAGGGAGAACGTCTGTGACAAACTGAAATTCACAGGAAAGTTTGTTATCACAGCATTCTGGCTTTGTCCCCCTGTGCAGCTGGCCATGTCCCTACCTGCTGAAATTGCAAGAGCCACCCTTGTGAACACAGCTGTAAGTGTATGCAGGCCAGTACCAGTTTGAGCAATACTTGATAAAGTACAGCCTGCTGCCCTCCAGAAACTGTTGCAATTGCTTTGGTTATTAACTGCTTCTCACAACATATCTTCTGGGAATCCTGCCTTAGTGGCATAATCCTAATAAATTTTTGATTTTATTGCCTAATAAAAGAGACTTTAAAGACCATGTGGATCTGTAATTGAAGATTCTAGGCTTAAAGAGAGAACAATTTTATGGGAGCACAAGGGACATGGTGTTTATTATGAGAGCACAGCCTACCCACATCATAATTTCTGTACAGCAGATGTGGAACAAACTGATACAGAGGAATGGCTGGAGACAGACCCCAGCTAGCCCTGGATCAGTGCTGAAGAAGTAGGAACAAAAGCAAATGAAAGGAGCCTTTTCTAAGTTTTGCTCTGTGTGAGGCCAGCTTCCCTCCAGCCCCCACTCACCAGGGTCACCCTGACTTGCAGACCCCTGTCCTGCAGCCTGAACTCAGCCGTATTGGGGCAGCACAGGCACCTCACAGACAAAAATGGCCCCCAATGGCTCTTTTCAGCCTCAGCTCCGGCAAACTGAGCTGAGCAGCAGCTTAAAGCTGAGCCCTTTTCCACCATGCACTAAGGCACCTTCACTCTCGGGCTCCAATGCAGATAGAAGGGTGGGATTTTCCACACATTCTCCTGGTGGGTAGGGGCTTTGTTCTGACCTTGGCCTGCCCAAGACAAATGCTTAAAAATTATATATTTCATCATGGGCTGAAAGTATGTGGACTGCAGAGATGACGTGATATATTACTTTAAAAAATGCATCAAAGTCAGTCCATCTGTGAGGAGCCAATTTAGTTTTGATTCAGCCATTTTAGTTTGCCTCAACTGTGGTTGTCAAGGTTGTCAGAGACATTAGGGGGGAGAATGTGTACACGTGCCACGTTCAGGAGGTAGCTAGAAGATGAAGGAAAGCCTTGTTTCTGGGGAGACTGCCTGGCAACACCTCACATGGGGCACTCACTAGGAGACGCTGCGGAGGCGCATCTCCAATCAGGTCGCAAACAGGTCTGCACTAAGGAGCGCAAGGTTTGGATCGGACCAATGGTCTCCTGTCCGCAGCAGCCTTTGGGAGAGGCCATGGGGGTATGAAAACTGACTGCGTCAAAGGCTCTGTCCTTTGGCTGGCTCGCTCCCTCCTTTGCCCTGGTCCCAGCCTGCCATCTGGCTCCCCTGCCCTCGCTGACTCTGGCTCGCCCTCGCCTCTGTCCTGCCTCCCTGTGTCCCTGACCACTGCCTTGCCACTTCGCTCCTGCGCCCCTGCCTGAGCTGCGCGCCTTCGACCCTGCCGCGCCGGTCCACTCCGCCGTGCCACCCCGATCCAGCCTGCCCGCGACCCTCGCCGTGACTCCATCCAAGCTCCCGGACCTCCTGTCCGAGCGCCCACTCACCGCGTGTCCTCACCGTGTGTCCAGCGCTGAGGCCGCGGGAGTCGCGCCGTGCAGCCGCGGCTCTTGAAGAGCCGTGCAGGCCCGGCCAGA
>WEKY01040923.1:16738-34333 GCA_013390045.1 Picathartes gymnocephalus
TTCAGGAGTCCATCAGTATGCCAGGTCTCCATCAAGTGACAGTTTGTTTCCTAATCAACTTTTGCTTGCATAGGTTTTGTTTTGCTTTGTTTTCCCTTTCATCTTTAAAGCAGGATATCTTCTGTGCTTAACTGGTATCTAAATACAACAGTATGTGAATTTGTCTTGGCTTTGCATGGCCCGGTTTTGGTAGTGAGGAGCTACTAGCTTCTGTCAGAACGTGCTGGAAGCATCCTCCCTGTCTGGTAGAGCCAGTTTCAGATGCCAGGGGAAAAAACGCGTGAACTGACCATAACCCCCAATCCCCTTCTGCCTGCACCACTGTGGGAGGAAGAAGAGCTAGGAAGGAAGAAAGGTGGGGGAAAGTGTTTTTAAGATTTGTTTTACTTCTCATCATCCTGATCTGATTTTCTTGGTAATAAATTCAATTAATGCCCAAATTCAGTCTGTTTTGCCTGAGATGGTAATTATTTTTTGATCTCTCACTGACTATCTCAAATCATGAGCCTTTCACTATTATTTACTCTCCCATGTCCAGATGTGAAGGAGATTGTTAGAGGAGCTTTGGTGGATACCTGGTATCCAGCCAGGATCAACCCTCCACTGAAATCAAAAGGTTTTTGGTTCTACTGTTAAACAAATTGTATTCATTTTCATAATAAAGGTAAATTAAAGTGCTTTCTCAGGTCTACCTATCACTAGGAAAATAACTTATGACAAAGAAATTGTCTTTGAAAATCCCATGGGAATAGGGAAGTCTACTGGATAGGAAAGTCTACAGATTTTGGAGGGACCAGGGTCTGTTTTTACTTTTGAAAAATCGAAGCAAGATCACCTCAGCTTTTCTTACCTTATCAAATATGGGAAATAACCTGCTTCCCTCATACACACAGACTAGTATTTCTCTATTCATTTTTGGAGTTTCCAGATATTTAAAGGGACTCAGAAGTACTCTAATGCACAATTACAGGTTTCTAGCCCCGTTCGTGTGAATACCTTCTCCAGGACTTCATTGTGTAGTGTTGAAGACTGCGTAATGACCTGGCATCAATTTGTGGAAAGTAAGATTGTTCTTTGAATAGTGTTTTCACATGTGTACATATACTAGAATTTTTTCTTACATTTCAAGGCATATATGGAGATTTCGATGAGAACATTTGTTACGGATTTTTAAAATTAATATTTCTAGAAGTTAATTATGTACTGATTAATATATCTGACTTTAAGTGCAATGAACTGCAGCTCTGTCCATATTCTTTTACCATGCATTATTGTGGAAAGTTAACCTTCCTGAGCTTGTTTGGCAGTAGTTATTCATCTGTGAAAGCCAGGAAGCCTCAAAAGTAAATGTTCATGTAAATTCATTTCCATCAGTAGTGTTTCATCCTGTTGGGTTTGGGGATTTTTTGTGTTATTTAATCTGTTGTGTAATTTTATCTGCTTTAATGTAGGAGCATGTGAGCATGATACAGCTAGAAACTAAAAGGACAAAAGACAACACAATTGGGTAACAAAAATCCTGTTAAGGTCAACTGTTGAAATTTTGGAATTTCCTTACTTGAGAGCTCAACCTTTATGATATTTTAAATTTTTTTTTTCTTTTCATTTTGAAACATATTTAAGATACAATTACTAAGCTACAGAATACAGATTTCTAATACAGAAATCAATGTCATGAAACTGAACCAAGTGTATCTTGCACATTTTCCTAACTGCCTAATGCACTCACATCAGTCACCAGAGACCTTAATGAAGGTTCTTGAGTTTAGCATGGAGAAGAGAAGGCTTCAGGGAGAAGTCTTTGGGGAGACTTTATAGCAGCCTTCCAGTTTTAACAACCTTCTTGTAAAGGAGTCTTACAGGAAGACTGGAGAGAGAGTTTTTAAATGGGCATGTAGTGACAGCACAAAATGGCTTTAAACTGAAGAAAGTAGGCTTAGGTTAGATATGAAGAAGAAATTTTTTACTGTGAGAATACTAGGGTGCTGGAACAGGTTTCCCAAAGAAATTGCAGATGGTTCATCCCTGGAAGGCTTCAAGGTCAGGTTGGATGGGACTCTGAGCAACCTGGTATAGTGAAAGATGTCCCTACCTATGACAGCCATTAGAACTAGAAGACTTCTAATGTCTCTTCAAACCCAGACCATTCTATGATTCTGTAAGAGCAAGAAACTTTAACATACACACACAAATATACAAACAAGAAACTTTTATTAACTAATTCTAGAAGTCTCTCAACTGCTTACAATAAACTCAAAGTGAAAAATTTGTTTGTATTTAATTTTTCCACATGGTATTCTCATCTTAATATTTCACAATGAAGGAAAGACACTGAATTTCACTTTTGTTTCTACTCAGTTTTACTTCTGGTTGATAGTACAGAGTAGTAGCAAGCTGTGTTTTGATTCACAGTCCTGGAAAAGGATGAGCAGAATTTAAAATCAGAAACCTATTCCAGTCTGAAATAAAATTATTCAAATATGCAGTCTACTGATTCTTCAAATGTGCTACATAATTGTTGCTCAGAAAATAAATATGATACCCTTTGCTTTGTCAATATTTCTGAAAAAGTTACTTCAAGAAAAAGCTAGATATCACTGTTGGTGTCAAATGTGCACACTGTAACATTAAAACATTTTATGTTAAAAATAAATTATTAGGTATCTTTAGCATAGTTGTTTTGCTTTTGAATCTTTTGGCCAATTTCAGTTAAAACTAGCAGGAGCACAGAGTTTTAACAAAGAAGTAAATTCCTGGTCTGGATTCAAAAAGATACCCTGCTATGGACCTCTGCAAACCAGCTAAGAGGCACTTTTAAGAGAGAGGCCTGTCCCACATGCCACCACTTGGGTAACACATCTTTCATTAATTAATTGTGGGATCAGACTCTACATAATTTAACTGCTGATTTTCACTATTGCTTTGTAGTTACATTAGTTCAAACAACATCAAACCAATGTCAAATCAGTCTTTTTTCCTCGTCCTTTATTTTTGAATTCCAGTCAGATCAGTTAAAGATCTTTCTTTGTAATTAAAACAATAAGTCAAATTCAGCTCATTTAATTTCCTATATTAAAAAAAAGCACCCAGCAACTATTAAATTTGAAAACATTGATTTCTTGTTCCACTTTTTATAGCGTAATGGAAATAAACTACATATTGGAGTTCTCTGGGAGAGCATTTCAGGATCTAGAAATAGCTTCCACAAACTCCTTTTCTTGGAGGAGGAAGATTTTTAGATAAGCAGTTCCAGTAAGTATTCCGTGACACTAAGGCACACGTACAAAATAAAGCGCAAAAGCTCTCCCTAGGGCAAAGAACATATATCACTTGCCATTAAACTTCCTCAAAGCTTGGGTTATAGTAAAGATATTGTCAAGGTAGGTGTATCTCAGGCAGAAACAGGAGTTAACTTGATCCTCCCAGGGAGTAGTTTCAGAGTGTGTCATTCCCAAGATAGCTTTCATGTGAAGAACCAAAGCAATTAGATGTGTTTATCTAATTGCTTCAAAGAGTACAACTAGTTCTCACCCACAGAAACGAAGGAAATCTATTTGTCGTGGTTTTTGCTCAATGCTGAGCAATGTTGAATCTGGCATTCCCAGGACCAGAGAAGCTGCAAGAGTCCCATGCAGCCCTGGCACTGCCTTCAACACAGCTAGACCTGGGGAGGAAACCCGGTCTTCTGAGATGAGTCACAGGTGTCCAACCCTCCTGGTTTTGAATGTCTTCTATTCTGCTTCCTCTGCTGCTACAGAAGTGAGTCAGCCGTAGACAGAAAGCCTAGAGCTACCATCAAACCCAGACAGATATTTTTGGTTAGTCGAAATTGTGACAACAGGAGCCAGTTTGTGCTTAAGAGATGCTGCAGCAGGCAACAGAAATAAATATCCTACTGATCTATGGAGAGGTTACTGTTCAGTAAATGGCAGAGGAAGCAAATTGAAAAGATTGCAAAGGGAACTGCTTTTACTGGGGACTGCCACTGTTCTGCTTACCCCCAAAAGTGAAACTAACAAGCCCCACACAGAGCTACTTGAGTTTATTATTTGGCTAGCAGATGCACTAACACCAGAAGAAGTGGATTGTCATGAGAATGGTGGGTGAGTTACAGCTACTGAACTACTATCCTTAGCATCTGTGTTTCTTGATTTATTATATGAGCTAGTGCTGCAAAAATATGCTGGGAAGGGTTGGGATTTTTTTTTATTCCCTATAAAATGCTAGTGGGCTAACGAACAATATTTTTAAATAGCTTTAAACATTTTAAATATAAACAGATAATTGAAACAGTAGTACAGTTACATTAGTTTCTTCAGTTGTGTGCTTCTATATCTTTGTGACTTCTATTCCCCACATTGCTTCATTGAAAAGCAAGAAGCTAAAAAGTAGTATCTAGTACTCAGATCTCCTTCTCTTAAGCTAACCTAGTCTTTGTGCTGCAGATTGTCTTTGCAGTAGCAGTGATACACACTTTACATAATGAAATGCCTTAAAGGTTTTCACCAGTGGAAAATTAATGACAGAAATTCCCACACTATTGATAAGCAAACACATTAGGTTGGCTTCCTTAACAGAAGGTCCTAAAGGAATAAAGTCTTTCAATTTCATAAGATCAGAGCTTTATATCAAGATTTTATCATGTACATTTCAGAGACTTAGGACTTTATGAGAACATGCTCATTGTCCATGTAGTAGCATAATATTACACCAGTTTTAAAGCAGCCCATACATATTAGTGCCAGTCAGCAAGAAACTTTGATTTTGAGTGTTAGACTTAGTTTGCTTTCTTGCTCCACTTTAAAACTCAGAGGATACAGCCAGAAGAACATTACTTTTCAAGATGGCAAAGATGAGGACAATGCTTTGTTTCCACAGCAGGAAGTACTAGGGCAGATTTAATCTGTTTCTTCACTCTTCCATTTCAGAAACCCTGGATGAAAATCCCGGTAGTGAGGCAGATCAGTGACCAGTGGAAAAAAGAGAGGAAGCTGTCTGTATGAGTGGGCAGGGGGACAGCCTGAAGAGGATTCTGTGTACATACAGGGAACAGGGAAGTGAAATGGTGTAGCAACTCAGAGGCCCACTGCAGCATGGACTGTTCTTCCAGCTTGCACAATAGAGCAGAGACCGTGGATCTAACAAGAGGAGTGAGATCAGCAGAGAAGGAGATACACTACAGTGGACAGCTTTCTCAAGTAAAATTGGCAGAATTTAGTCTTTAGATGTAGACAAAATAAACCAAACAAATTCTGTGAACAAAACAAAGAACCTAAACTTCACCAAAACAACCAACAAACAAAAAACCCCACCACCACTCTCAAACCAAAACCAACGTTAAAAAAAAAGAGCAAAAATAAGCCAGGGAGATTCAGGCTTGTAGAGCCCAAAGAAGCTTACAGCCATCATAAAGTGAGGCAAACGTTTGCACAGACCTGAGGTTATGTGAATCTTGATATCTTCTAGTCCAGCTCCCTGTGGGATACAAATGAGTCACTTCATTCTTCTCTACCACTGGCACAAAAGCAGTTCTCCAAAACACAGACTTTGGAATAGAGGATAAAAATACATGAAGCCAAAAATTACATTATATGTAATGAAACAATGTACCTTTTTATATTTATATGCCTGTGACTTGGCAATAACAATTCAAACCATATATTAATTAGTAGCATTTTTATTGTCTGGAGAAGACATAAGGCAGAGGAAATCAGTGAGAGACTTCACTGAAATCTGGAAAGGTGTGAAAAGAGAAGTTTCAGACAAGTTCTTTCGTAGTAGCTCTCTCTTTGAAAGTGATTTGGTGAAGAAAATGCCATGAACATAAATATGATTAAGTTTTCACTCCATGTGTCAGTCAGGCAAGTGACGATTTTTGTAATTTCTTGTATTTTCCTTACAATGTCTCAATAGCTATCCAACAATTTCTGACAAAAATTGCTCTTTTCTGTGCAAACTTCTGAGACTGAGGAGGGAAAAAAAGGTAATAGGATTCTGCAACATCCTTCCCCTTGGCTGTTAGTTACACTCTCTTTTTGCTTCTTACTGTAAATTTCAAGTTTTAAAAAAATCTGCTAACAATGCTTATTTAACTTTGCAAACTGAAACAGATGTTCATTCTTTATTTGTACTTTAAAATTAAGAAAACCTTTTCAGGCAGCTGCCACATCCAGCCTCTGGTGGTGCAGCTTTAGACAAGACCCCCTCACCCTCTTGTTGAGTAAGAAACTGTTAAGAAGGCTGTGCCTTGTCCAATAGCCTTTCTTCTAAGATGCTCTACATAGCATGGAAAAAGCCAGATCTTTCAAAACAGCTCTTCACTTTGAATTCATACATCATTGCTTAGAAAAGTCTAGAGCGAGATATTGACACTGTTTCAAGGCAAAACTTGCTGCTGACATTAATGGTGAAGGATGAAGAAACAGTACTTTTACTAACAACCTGACAAACACATTTCCAAAAGAAACAGAAATACCATTTCCTAGTCTGTCTTATTTAGCCCTGATTCACTGTGGATGTTTTCTTTGAAAATATATTATGTAGATTACTTATGTCCCAAAAATCAAGTGAAAATAGAGGATAATAATGTTGTGGCATGAATTCTTAAGTAGATTTTTACAATCAATGCTCAGAAACATTCTGCAGTAGAAATTCTTTCCCACAGTCACATTCTGAATGTTTAGATGTGTTTCTAAATACAAATACTTTTAAAAATCTCTCAGGAAGCCTTACTGCTTCAGGCATCTTCTGAATGCTGACACACAAACAAACCAGCATGGCTGGGGTTTTCTTCTCTTTTTTTCCCATTTCCATGATGTTAAAAAAAAGAGTAAATAATCAAAACTCATGTATATTTTGATCTAGATGTATCTTGCAGATATTTAGTGCATTATACAGAATCAAAACTGTATTTCCAGACATACAAAAAAATTATCTGTCCTGATGTGCTGAGGGATGACCATTCAGAACCACAGTCTTAACTTACAGAATATATCCACCTTCTTCAGAAGTTAAAAAAATATATCTACATTTATACAAAAATTTGCTAAAGCAGGTTTTTTTCTTACCCTTGGAAACAGTTTAGGATTGAAAAAAGATGTAAGTAACTTTCAAGGAGCAAGGTGGTCACAGGTTAAAAACACAGTGAGAAGCAGTAAGGCATTTGTTCTTAAATGGTGCAACTTCTGAGGCATCCTGCAAACATGGGTGCCCTCCTAAGCCTGTTGCATTTTGTAAAATGGGACATGTCATTGACACATAGTGATGATCACTGGAATCAAACCCTTAATTCTACTAGCTCATCCATAGTTAAGCATCAGATACCTCACGTGGATCAATGTCCACAAGGCCCTACAGATTTTCACCATGGGCTCACTGTTGAAGTAGTACTGATGTTTGTTGTGTGAACAGTGCAGCAGAGGCTGCCAGGGAAGCATGGCCAAACTGGTACTGAGAAGAGGGAGTGACAATGTGGCAGGCATACAGCATGAGGACAAATGTGCAAAGCCACAGCCTATCTCTGTGTGTTTGGTGGTGCAGACCAGTTGCAACTTCATTTCCTTGGGCACCCAGCCAAGTGTTCACTCTCACGTAAAGACTTTATTTTGGCTTTTGTTTTCTTCTGGCTACACCCTTGATCAATAGCACTTTAAACCAGCTTTTCTCTGTGGGTCGCCTTATTGCTACATACACACACAACGTATTTCTATACTCTCTAACACACGGGGAATACAGCTCTGGGCACTCTTCTTAGTGCATATACATAATCTTACTGTTCCAGGAAAGAGATTAGCACTAGCACCTGACATCTATTGCTACAGATCTACTAACAATCACCCTAATCGATCTGTCTTGTAACAACGTCACAACTCAATTTATATCTAGTCCAAGTGCTATTTGGACATTGGGATGCTGTGACACAGTGCATGACTTACTTCTGTTACTCATAAAATGCCGTCACCACAGTTCAGCCCACACAGTCTCTTGCCTGCAGGACCTTCTGTCTTTTTACGTCTCTCACTGACAACAGGTTATAGGTGTTTTTAAGAGCATGTCAGTGTTGCTCAGAGATCAGGCACAAGGAAGACACTATATACCCCATCATGAATGCTCTTTGAAGTTATAGCTTACCAAGACCTAAGCAGAAACTGCAAAAGATGCTCCTTCCACATTTTTGTTTAGAGTTGTCCTGACACAGTTGTGTGTCTCACTTGGGATCCCTCAGGAGCCAGATTAAATTGAAGCAGACATACATCAGATGTACAAAATAAAAGCATGGAGATGACCATACAGTATTAAAAAAAGAAAAAATTAACTCATAGAAAAAATTATGCATCCTGAACAGTTTCTTTTCTTGTTTGTCTTTTTTTGCCTCTAGTTTCTGTCTCAAGAGTATGACAGAAACAGGGAAGTGAACGTCAGAATTTGCAAGCAGAGAATTATGCCTCTGTGGATTGAAACAAAATCTGTATCACCCATGGGGAAGAGGAAGAAGAGAGAAAGTATCTATGCTCTGGCAGTAACAAAACACCAATTTGAAAACATTACCCAAGACAGCCATGTACTTACTGTTTTGGCCTAGCTAACTTACCTACTGTGTGCTTCCCCAGACAGTTACTGCACTGGCTTCTAGCCATATGCCTTTGGTAAAGTGCACTGGCTTGGAATGAAACAATTTTGCTTCCAGTATAATCTCTTCGACTCCAGAAGATGTCCTACAGCAAGTTAGCATGAATTTTCTAACATAACCACAGAAGGTGCAGTCAAACTGAAAGCATAGCATCACAGAAGAAAGTTTGACAACAGGTATTACAAAATTGGCAGGAGATGCAAGGTAAAGGCATATGTTACCAATACTTTTCACATTACCACTGTCACTGCCACTCTTGTGGGACTGCACCTGCAGTGCTGTATCCAGCTCTGGGGATGCCAGCATAAGACCTGGACCTCTTGAAACTAGTCCAGAGGAGGCCCACAGTGATGATCAGAGGGTTGGAGAACCTCTCCTCCTTGTAAGGGCAGGCTGAGAGAGTTGGGTTTGTACAGCCTGGAGAAGGCTCTGTGGAGACCTTATAGCACCTTTAAGTCAGTATCTAATGGAACCTAAAGGAAGGCTGGAAAGGAACTTTTGAAAAGGGCATGTAGTGACAAAACAAGGGGTGATGGCTTTAAGCTGAAAGAGGGTATGTTTAGATTAGATATTAGGAAGAAATTCCTTACTGTGAGGGTGGTGAGCTGCTCTAACAGATTGCCCAGCAAAGTTGTGGATGCCCAGTCCCTGGAAGTGTTCAAGGCCAGACTGAATGGGTCTTTGAACAACCTGGTTGGGGCATGGTGGAACTAGATGATCTGTAAGGTCTCTTCCAACCCAAACCATTCTGATTCTATGATCAGAGGTGACCCAAAGGGATTAATTAAATTACTGATGGATTGTTCAAAGCATACAGGATTATTCATGTACAGTTAATCACTTCAAACTTAAGTTACCTGAATATTACTCTGATATGGATGGACTGAGATGGAAGATGTGTCTCCTGGTAACTATCATCTTTACCATAAAGTCTGTGGCTACCAACAATATGAATTTTTTTCACCAAAAATTAATTTCCTCTGTCCAGCTCTAAAATTAACTATCTTACTGCTTGTTGATCAGACCACCAAAACAGATGTTAATTGCTGCCTTGCCGATAAACAAGCAGCTTTTATCTGCAGGATTTCCTTTTAGTAAGTACTTTTCCCAGAATATGAAGGCGAAATAATTTTAAGAAAGCTCTTACCTAAAACCTCCTCTAGAATTGTTAACATTTCTCCAAAGAGTGACTGTTCTGGAAAAACATACTAGTTTCATACACCTTTCTTTTTTTCTGTAAAGCAACAAGCAAATTCAGAGTTGCAGCAAGCATTGTGCTGTAGAGCTATGCAATTTGCAGCAGGCCCAAGGGCTACCAGTCCAACTTTAACACTGAGGTTAAGTACAGGTAATTGTGTGACATAATTATTGCTGAAGCATCTGCTGCCCAGGCAACTTATTGCTGTCTCTATGCCTGGTGCAACTGGAACATTTGGAAAAACTCACAGCTTCACAGTTAAGCTTAAAAATAATACAGCTTTTCATTTTTGAAGTGGTGACAATACTTACAAATTTTTATTTAAGCAGATTTTGGAAATCGGAGCTGTAGCACAAACTTCAATCTTTAAGTAATGTAAGCTTTGTATTTTTATTCTAGTGGCTTTTAATTTTAGTTTATACATTTCACCTTTTGGATCAGTGGTTCCTTGTATTTTGGGTAATTTTAATTCAGAAAGTTTATAGTTTTTTCATTACGTAGTGACAGAGGGGAGCAAGATAAATTCTTTCAGGCCTACATACCTTTTTCTAACTTGAAATGTGAAAAATATGGTCAAATTATTTTAGTTCACATCCTATTGTTTTATTCAGGACTTCCTTAGCTGCAAGTTAAATTTTGGGAAGCTAGTAAATTACAAGAACGGCTTAACCCTCTCCCTTCCTCCCTTTCTGGCAACTCCCAAAGCTGATTTTTGATGTATCAGTTCAAGACAGCCATTTATGTTATGAATGGCTCAGGAAAAGCTTCCAGTCTTTTTTTTCCAGTTGTTGTCTGTTTTGCTTTAATTTGTTTTTTCCTAAACCTTATTTAGGAAAAAAATACTTTATTTTTCCAAATCACGTCTGACAGATTGCAACAAGAACAAAGTACAGTAAAAAAATGACTCACACTGCCTGCAAAAGTTAACAAAAACTAAGCGAATACCAAACCTTTGTCAAAATCCTTTTTGGGTCCAATATATATTCTTCATACTACAGAGGTAATGCCCACCTTACAGTGGCATCAGATAAAGTTTGTAACACCATTTTAACACAGTCACTAGTATCTGCTTTCTCTATATACCAGCTTTTGACACAGTTTTATTTTCCTTCAGACACACAAAGTATAGTCTGAAGTCAAATATATATTTCTTCCCTTGTGTCAGGAATTCAGCATTAACATCAACAGGTTTGCCTGGAATCTACCAAAAACCTTTCATGGGTAAATATTTACAACCTGGTAGAAACTTTTTTGCATCTGTCAATCCAACTGTACAGCCCATACATCATTATTGGCACTTTAAAAAGGGAGCAGATGCACAAAATATGATGGTGGAATTGAATATATTTTTCTCCCTCAAAGCCTACAGCTAATTTTGCTACTTCTCACAACTAATTGTGAACCACGTGTATAGCATGCCAAACACACCTAAAAAGAATCTATGTGGTAAGTCAAAAGCTGCCATGGAGGTTTCTCCTCCCATGCCTATCTTGGCAAAAGAGGCTATAATAAGTCAATATCGGCTGTGATCTCTTCTGCAGTATTCTAACATTAGGAAAAAGAAAAGATATTTTATTCTTCCTGTGAAACTGCAACCCTGAGATGAGCTCAGCTGGTTAAAGCATGGTGCTAATAATGCCAAGGTCATGGGTTTCATCCCTGTGTAGGCCATTCACTTAAGAGCTGGACTCAATGATCCTTGTGGGTCCTTTCCAACTCAGATTATTTTGTGATTCTGTGAATTTAGTAAATGTAAACAGGAGTGGAGCATCTGACAAATTCTAGAGACACAAAATGCATAAACAAATTAATTGCTGTCATACCTTTAATTTTTATGCTAACATTATCTCTGCAATTACTTCAATAATCTAATATTTCCATTTTGATCATTTATTTTGCAATGCAAAGCTTATTTTGGTCAATTTTGTTTTCCCTCTCTATCTAAACCTTTCAGAAAAAGCTGCGAGTGAAATCAGTAAATACATAAAACCAGAGCACTCACCTCATTAAGGCTTGAGAGCACAGTGACATGAGGCACTTGTGTCCCATTCAGTGGAATACAGTGCAAAGAGTCCCAAGTCAGCTGAAACTCCAGAGAGCCACTCCAAGCAGCTCAGAATACTGGCATTGCATTTATAAATAGCACAGATCTAAACAGTCTAAAATCAGCTTTATTGTTTACATGCAGTGAGCTTGGGTACAACCTGCACTGGAATCATCACAGGTCTCTCTATGCCAGAATAAGTACAGAGACGGGTAGGTTTTATTAGATCTTTGCAGTATTTTCTGTCTTTCATGAAGTCTTTAGATGTTTTTTATCTTACGGTTTTACTGAGGTTGCTAAATCCAATGCCAACACATGTCATTAAGACTTTCTCCCCGCCCATGTGCTCTTCTTCAGCAGTCTTTGTTTCAATTTTAAACATGATCTGGAAGAAGCTTCTGAGGTGTCGCAGAAACTCAATTCTGAATGAGAAAAAATAATACAGTTTAAGAAACAAAACAGAAAGTCCAATAGTATTATGCACTAGCACAGATTCCAGCAATGAGCATGGTGAATGAAATACGGAAACATTGCTTAGTGCAAACAGAGAAACAAGGCTACAAGCCCAAAACACTGTTCTCACTTGTGTTGTAGAAGTAGCTAGTGACCCCTACTGAAACCTCTGCACTCTCTGTATAAGCAGAGAGAGGAATGGCTAGTAATACCAGCAAGACAAAATGGTGAGGGAAGAAGAAAGAAAGGACAGAAATTTAGCCAGGCAAGGTCATTTACTCCTGATGCTGACTCAGGGCTATATGAACCCCATACCAACCTGTAATTCTCCTTTCCCCTGCCCCATGTTTAAAGCAGAAATAAAACATAAATAGCCAAAAGGTTGGGTGCATACTAAGAGAGATCCCAAAGCATATGTTTGATTTCTGACTGATTACTGACTTCTTCACTTCTTAGTTAAATGTTTCATTAGAATTACATTCAGACTCAGAATTCTGCCTGTTTTCTCATTTTTAGAAAAAAAAATTCCTTTCATCATTTCAGACAGACATGATTTCAGACAGAAGAAACTTAACAATCACACTGATCCTAAACAAACACTGACTGGAGAGTGAGTAACATGAAAAACTATATTAAAAAAACCCAACCCAAAAACATCCAAGAAAACATTTTTACTGGCTTCTCCAAAAGAGGGAACAAGCAATTGCACCAAAAGATTACAAAAGAAAATTTTTAATTGCTGCTGACAGAAGTTTGGACTCTTCCAGTCATGGCCACAAGCAAGTCTGCAGTCTTGAACTAAGATTTAATCTCCCCCAGCAATTGGTACGTGCTTTCCTTAGTTTAAAGAAAGGGAATGTGAACATCCAGTTCACACATCGGCTTGTCTGCTCTATATGCTGAAAGCATAATAGCAAGCTAATCGCACATACATCATTACAACAAATCAAGAATAAGTAGCCAGAAAATGGGAAGAAGGAGACCAACAGCCTAAGCCTGTCCCCACCATGACATCATGAGGCCTCTGAAAGCCTCATGGCAGCTCCTATTCACAGAAATTTTGAAGCAGTACAAGAAAAATCGCAGGAGCAAAATTGCTTTATACACTTCAGCCGGGCATGCTGCTGCTCCTGCACTCAGATATATGCATGGGAGAGGAAGAAAATGACAGGAGCCTGAAAAAGAGAGGCTGCTTTACCTATACTGGTGTGTGCTTGTGATGATCTGACTTATCTCCAGGGCAGTCTGCAGGGTGAATGTGGGAACATTACTCCCAATGCTAGGTATGCTTTCTCCTGCACCTTCCTGGACTGATAACTTGCCTCAGCACAGACAGCAACTCTCTCATCTCTCAAATGGATTAACAGATGAAAGGAAGAACGGAAACGCACCTTTTCTTCCATGCCTCCCCACCTGAAAGGTTTCTGGTTGCAGCTATAATAGGTAAATGGGCATATACTGGCACAAATACTTCAGTAAAGCTGACAGGCAACAAGCTCTGTATCAGCCTTCTTAGCTAGGTCCTCTCACAGGGCTCTGGCAGTGCAACAAGAAAGCAGCCAAGCCCAAAATAGCAGGAGTGGCATGCTGAACTGCAAGGAGGGCAGAGAACAAACTGTAGAAATGCCACAGGCTGTGTGGAGCCAGAGACTCAGGGAAAAATCCTAAAAGGTGATCAGGAAACTCTGCAACGTGTTGGTGGGATCAGTTCAGTCCATACCTCTCTTTGCACACATATGGGCTACCCTGCATCTCTGCCTCTTCTCCCTTTTAAATAAAGGCAGAGTGAGAAAAATACCCAGGTACATGGGAAAGGCTCGCTGCAGTCCGAGCAAAAGGGAGGCTGCCTGGGGACATCAGGGGAGACTGTAGAAGCAGCAAAAGGCCGGCTTTGTCTTGTAGCAGTGGAAGAACAAGAGGTACAAGCCCTGAAAACAGAAGAGAAAGAGGCGGGAGGGTAGGAGTACATGACAGAAAGCGGCTTTGTATTAGCTCTGAGGTTGGTCTGGGTCGCAGGTGGGCACCTCAAATGATACTGCAGGCTGCACCAACCACACAGGCACAGGCCGGAGGACTGAGGGAGGGGGTGAAAGGTACAAAGAAGGTTTATTTTATTGAAAATTTACACTGTGTGTTCAGGCAAGAACAACGCAGCAACTGAACAGAGCTGCTCCTTAGGTGCAGGAACAGCTACATGAGCCCCACTGGAGGTCTTACAGCCAACAACAAGAGTAAAAGGCTTGTTTATCTAAGTGCTGTCTTTTCCCCAAAGCCTGCTAAGGATTACCAAAAAGTACACAAGAACGTCACATATTGGGCAAAGCAACCAACTAATAGACCAACATGAGAAAAGACCTGTGCACCAGCAGTCCGTTCTTGGTTCAGTTGCCCTGGGGCCTGCATCGGGCTTTGCCTGGTAGCACTGGCAGCCCCAGCACTGCTCTCCTGAGTCCTGCCAGAGACCTGCCCAGGAGGAGACAGACTGAGGAGCTGGGGGTGGGCACCCCCAGCCAGGGGAACAACTGAAAGTGTCAGCTTGGCTGGGCAGAGGCACCCTAACCCCACCTCTTGAAGCCCCTAAACCCTTGTAAAGCCATGGATTTGGGCACTAAGGCTTTCCTGTTGCTGTCCTTCACGTACCCCTGACTCATGCTGATTCACCTGCATGCAGACAGGTCTGTCCTGCCAGACTGATAGTGGCATGGCCAGCACCCTCCATTTGATTTTAAGCTCAGCCTGCTTGCTTCTGTGAAATATGGATGCCAAGAAAGAGGTAATGGAGGCAGCTGCTGGTCATGCAGACTTGTAGCCCCATTGCCACTCAGGACAGCCCTGCTCATAGTGTTGCCTGCCCTTCCACTCCCCATTGTTAGTTGAGGCAATGGGTGTCTCCCATGAAAATAAGAAATTTCCTCATTCTAATGGACATATTCCAAAGCATTTTGCCCCCATGTGATGCTCTCAGCAGCCAACTGAACTGCCACATTCATGCTATATTATGCTGCACAGGGAAGCCAATCTAGCACAACATTGCTTTTAAATAACTTCAGATTCTGTAGGGTAAAAATGTTAAATGCAGAGATGTCACAACTCTTGAGAGAAAAGAAGGGACAAGGACATGGAACATGACAATACTGTGATTTACTTCATAAGCTTGTGTATCCAATGAGTTGCTTGGGAGCCAAATTTACCAGTCCTTTATAATCAGCCCTAGTTGAGGGCATGGGGGTGCTGCATAAAAAGCTGCATTCTATCTGAACAGATCTTCACAGGACTGATGAATCACAGATTCTCACAGAATCATAGATTTTACAATGTGCTGTTCCGTACGTGTACTTCTGACCTCTATCCCTGCTGCATACACCTAGCTTGGAAGAAGTGACAATCCACCAACTTGAACTCAGCCTGCTTACAGAATAAACTAGTACATTTACTTGATTTTCACAGAACAAAAAAAGGGTAAAAAAATCAAAAAATACTCACAATGACAAGTGATTGGATTGTCTCACATGCTTAACTGTGCACTTCAGAGACTAATCTCTACTCTTCTAAAACCTTCCACATGAATACTTACTCTACAGGGGATTACTTCCCCTCTGTGCAACGGGACGCTTCCCTGTCTTCCCCTCAAAATCTGATGAACATTGTTTCCAAATTATCAGGAGTTGAGAAGAGCAGTTAGGTAATTTTTACCTCTCATGTGATGGCACCACCATTCTTCAGTTATCACAGTACTGTACCTTTCACATATACAGCACCGGTACCATGATAACCGAAAAAGGGCAGTTCATACTCTTACTATTTGATGCCATTGTCAGATAAACAAACCTCCCTTCATTTGACTAAAGAATAACTGCTCAGTCTCTGGAAATAACTGTGAGCTAGTAAATCACTTGCAAATCTGATAAATTAATTTTTTGATAATGAATGCTCTTTCCCTAACCAGCTTCTTCTAGAACTAAATTTGGCCATTTCTGTGAAATATAATAAAAAGTATTTTTATAAATACATTAAAAACTAATGGAGGGCCAAGGAAAATCTCCATGCTTTACTGGACATGGAGAGGAACATTGTCATCAAGGATGAGGAAAAGACTGAGGTATTTAATGTCTTCTTTGCCTGAGTCTTTAACAGTAAGACTGTTATCCTCAGGGCAACCAGCCCCCTGGGCTGCGGTACAGGGAGCAGAATAGACCTCTCGTAACCCAGGAGGCTCTAGCTAGTGACTGGCTGTACAACTTGGACACTCAGAAGTCTATGGGGTTGGATGAGATTCATCCAAGGGTACTGAGGGAGCTGTCAGAAGCACTCACCAAGCTGCTCTCCATCATGTAATGTCAGTCCCGGTCAACTGAGCAGGTCCCAGAGGACTGGAAGTTGGCCAGTGCGATGCTCATACCAGCAGGGTCAGAAGGAGGACACAGGGAACTATAGTAACAGCCCATGGCTTGGATGGGTACTCTCTTCACTGGGTAAAAAACCATCTGTATGGTGGGGTCCAGAGAGTGGTGGTGGATGGAGTTACCAGCTGGTGGCTGGTCACCAGTGGTGTTCTCCAGAGCTCAGTTCTATTTAATGTTCTTCATGGATTAATGGATGAGGGGATTGAGTGTCCCCTCAAGTCACTTTGCAGATGGCACCAAGCTGGGTGGGATGTTGATCTTCTGGAGGGCAGGAAGGCTCTGCAGAAGGATCTGGACAAGCTGGATCCATGGGCCAAGGCCAGTGGTGTGAGGTTCAACAAGGCCCAGTGCTGGGTCCTGCCCTGGGGTCACAACAACCCCAGGCAGTGCCACAGGCTGGGGCAGAGTGGCTGCAAAGCTGCCACAGGAAAAGGAGCTGGGGGTGCTGGTGGCAGCAGCTGAACATGAGCCAGGGTGTGCCCAGGTGGCCAAGAAGGCCAATGGATCCTGGCCTGTACCAGCAATAGTGTGGCCAGCAGGACCAGGGCAGGGATTGTCCTCCTGTACTCAGCACTGGTGAGGCCACACCTCAAATCCTGTGTTCAGTTCTGGGCCCCTGACTGCAAGAAGGACATTTTGGTGCTGGAGGGAGGTGAGAGAAGGGCAGTGGAGCTGAGGAAGGGTCTAGAGAATAAGTCCTATGAGGAGCAGCTGAGGGAGCTGGGGGTGTTTAGCCTGGAGAAAAGGAGGCGTAAGGGGGACTTCATGACTCTGCACTACCTGAGAGCGTAGCTAGGTGGGACTCAGCCTCTTCTCCCAAGTAACAAGCAATAGAACAGGAGGAAACAGGCTCAAGTTGTGCCAGGGG
>WEKY01040925.1:0-11391 GCA_013390045.1 Picathartes gymnocephalus
CTCTAAGGATGGAGATTTCACAAAGTCCCTGAGCAACTGTGCCAGTGTTTGACCAGCCACACAATTTAAAAAGTGTTTTCTTGTGTTCAGATAGAATTTCTTATATTTTACTTTATACGGGTTGCCTCTTGTCCTGTCATGAAGAAGAGCCTTGTTAGCTCTTCTTAATGATGAGATTCGTCCTGACCCTTTCCTTCTCCAAGATGAGCAGTTCCAGCTCTCAGTTGATNAGATGAGCAGTTCCAGCTCTCAGTTGATGTTCATGAATTTCTAGTTCTTGTAAGAAAAATACATCTTCCAAAAACTGAATTGTTGTTTTTGGTGCTAAAACAAGTCCACTAAGAAGTTTTGACTATCTCTTTTGTTGCCCTCCCAGAAAATCACCCTAGTCTAATGATGCCTCTCAATGCAGAACGGAGTGCAAACTAACATTGTTGGACAGGACCCTGTAAATGCCACTAGACTATTATTGACAGAATGGGGCAGGTTGAAAAGGATCACAGTGGATTATGTGGTCCAACCTCTCTGCTCAGACTGGGCCATCCCAGGGCACGTGGCACAGGATTGTGTCCAGGTAGTTCTTGAATATCTGGAGTTCTTGAATATCCTTTTGGAGAAGGAGACTCCAAAACCTCTCTGGGAAACCTGTTCCAGTGCAGTCACCTGCACAGTAAAGGAGTTCTTTCTTGTGTTCAGGTGGAACTTCCTGTGCATCAGTTTCTGCCCATTGCCTCTCCTCCTATTGCTGGGTACCACTGAGCAGAGCCTGGTCCATCCTCATGACAACCTCCCTTCAGATATTCATAGACATTGATGAGGTCCTGCCTCAGTTGTATCTTCTCAAGGCTGAACAGGCCCAGCTCCCTCAGCCTTTCCTGGTAAGAGAGATGGTCCTGTCCCTTAACAGTAACTGCCCTTTAATGGACCCACTCCAGGAGCTCCATGTCTCTCTTGCACTGAGCAGCCCAGAACTAGACGCAGCACTCCAGATGTGGGCTCATCCAAGCCAAGTAGAGGGTGAGGATCATCTCTAGATCATTGCTGGCAATGATTTTCCTGATGCATCCCAGGATACCATTGGCCTTCTTGGGCACAAGCACACATTGTTGGCTCATTGGCAACTTGTGTTCTTGGTTAGAAGTTGATTAGAACTAATTATTTGTAATTATTACATTATACATCCTTCAAGAAAGTTTCTTTTCAGGAATGTAAAATTCTTCAGTTTTGAAAGGGATGCCATTAAATCTGTTTAGATAAAAATGTAGCAAGTTATCCTATAATTCTTTTTTCCGGTGTTTGGCCAGGTATATCTTTAAAGCATGCTATCATGCCACATGTCAGGTAGCTAAATCAAATTCCTCTGTTCCTCTAGTTTCCAGTAGCAGCTGGAACTGTGGTGTCTCGACTCTTCATGGAAATGCACAGAAACCAACGGGAATTGCAGATGTGTGCAATAAATTCAGACCAGTGAAGAGGGTTTCTCCATTAAAGCACCAGCCAGAAAGCTCTGAGAACAATGAAAGTGATGACCAGAAGAACCAAAAGGGAGACTACCAAAAAGGCAGTGATTCTCAGTGTGCACCTCCAAATGATGACCAGAATCCGGGAGAAGGAGAGAGCCTTAAAAGCAAGAGCACTGAGCCTGCTGTTCTGCTTGGGGAGCTGGAGCACTATGACCTGGATATGGATGAAATTTTGGACGTGCCTTATATTAAATCAAGTCAGCAACCTGTTTCTTTTACAAAGGTAGCTCCTGAGAAAAAGCTCTTGAGTGTGTGTTCAACAGTGAATGGTCTAAGTGGCATGACCTGTCCTGCAGGGAGCACAGAGAGCTCGCCTGCTGGCGGGATGCAGTTCTGTGTGCTGTCTCCTGTGAAAGGCACTCAGCTGAGAAAAACGCAGCCCATTGTCCTTGATCAGCACAAGCATTCAGCAGAAGAATTAGAGCTTTCCCAGCCTTTAGTTAAGTGTAGCTCAGCCCATGAATCTGAAGCCCAGGGCAAGGGCTTCCTTAGCAGGACACTTGCAGATCCTCATGCTCACAAAGCTGAGAAGACTGTGCCGAACTGCCACCGGAGGACTTTCCACCTGCAGACGGCAGTGGCAGAAAGCAAGCAGCTCGAGGAACCGAGTATGAACTGGAGCAGTGCAGGGGGCCCAGAAGAGAGGAGCGAAGAGGTCAAAAAAACCAAGAGCATCTTAAACATTGTAAAGGAAGGTCAAATATCTTTACTGGTAAGTATCGTATTTTTCATAAAAAGACATAGAATAAAAGTGATCTATGATGTGGTTTATTAAGCCAGCTAAGCTGATGAAGTTCATATTTTGAACCACTACCCTTTTTATCTTTTGTCTTAGAAATTAAGCGTATGGGCTTCCAAATGGAAAGTAATAATATTTAAATAAAATATGTAGCAAAACCAAGATACTAGTTTTATGTATGCATGGCCAAGATTGCTGTTTTATTCAGTACACTGAAATTATAAAGAAGGCAGATGTTTTAACTAATAGGATCACTTAAATATCAAATTTAAATCCTAACTGAGTTTTGCATTTCACATTTGTGGGTCACTTTGCTCAGTTGTTACTGGATTACCACCATTGTTATGTAGAGGTTGATGATGGGAACAGAGAGGCTTCTGTTGTATTCTGATTATTATTCAGGAGTGTTTATGCTGTCTTGGTGCAGCAACATTCTCACGTAGGAGCTTTCTGTAAAGCCTCGTTAGCCTCTTACCCATATGAAGGTTTTTTTAGTAAATTCTAGCTCTGTGATCAGGCACTGTCAATGATGGTTTCCAAAGTAACTGGTTGCAAGTTAGCACAATGATGCAGGGCATGTGATCTCCACATGGAACAGCTGGTGAAGGCACAGTGTATGCATAAAAACTGTTTTTGTTAGATTTTTGTTTAGCTTCTCTGTTTAGCAGTCTAGCAAGCACAAAGGCCTGCTATTAACATAGAAGCAAGAACAAAGGAAGATATTCAAAACTAGACAGAGGCAGAAGAGAATATTAGATTACTCATTAAGAAATAAAAGCAAGTTAAATTACAGGAATCTTCCAAACTGGTTGAAACCTCTTCATGAAGTACACGTATGGAACAATACTCTGGCAAGACTGCATGACTCTAGGAACTTAGTTACTGCTACTCCTTAACTATGTCTTTAATCTTCTGTTTTTCTTTTGGAGTTTCTCAATCCAGTTGTTTTGTCTTTAAATTAGAATTGGACAGAAATAATGTATTACATCATGGTGGTGTAGAACTTCTAGTAAATATCCCAACAGGTTTTTTTACAGAAACAAACTATCACATAAAAGTCTTCTGTCATGTGCTTTAACTACATTTCAAGTGGTACTTAACATAAGCTACCACTTTTGTGATGAGCAGAATTAATGAGGAATGTCTTTCAGAAGTCGTGGATGTCTTCTATTCAATGACTCATCAGTATAATGCCAAAAAAAAAAGAAAAAAAAAAAAAGGAAAAAAAAGGAGAGAAAACTCAAAATAGACAGGAATTATTAAAATATGGGTATTTTTGCAGCTACCTCATTGAGCAGACCTAGTGCAAAGACATAAAGGCAGTTAAGATCTTGCACTGTTGCATGACAATTGCATGAGAAGGAGAGAAACTTGACAGTCAAGCCAGTGAACATCCCACCTCTGTCCTTATGATAATATTACCCAGGTTCTCTACAGTGAAGTGAAAAGCTCCGGATTTTGACTTATAAAAGAACATGCCTATTGGGAAACCTCCTAGTGTTTGGCTTGTGTCTCGGGCTGTAAGGATAAATGTATCTTTTTATCTTTAGTTGTAACTAACATACGGCTTTCTTAACAGCCACATTTAGCAGCAGATAATCTGGATAAGATTCATGATGAATGTGACAACAATCTGTTGCATGTAGCAGCATCAAAGGGACATGCAGAATGCCTGCAGCATCTCACTTCTTTGATGGGTGAAGACTGTTTGAATGAACGAAACATTGAGCAGCTAACTCCAGCTGGATTAGCAATAAAGGTGAGAGGCCCTTTCTCTACTGTAATGTGACATACAGGTCATTCAGTTTCCTCCTGTGATGGCAGTAAGAAATGCATCCAGAAGGATGTTATTTTTCAGATTTTTTAAGTGAGAAAAAAAACCCCCTGTTTTCTGGTACTACATATGCAAAGTAAAATGGATTACTACACAAGATGTAATATCCACTGCATGACAATGACAATTTTTGCATTGTTGTCAGTGCATATCCATTAATTTTTAAATCAATCTACTGAATCTACAGACTATTTGCTATATTTCAAGCAGCTTTCACTTAACTTGAATTCAGTTGTTTCTTTAGGGAGCATAACAGTTTCTTGGATTTTTGCAAATATTGGTATAATCTTGTAAGACAAGTGTGAGGACAAGTGTGAGAACAAGTTTACAAAGCATAAAAGCACCTTGAGGTGAAAATTCCCGGTTGCCTAAAGCAGTGGCATCAAAGTTAAAATCTCCATGTTGCAGAACAACCTGTTAAAATCTGAAAAAAATTAATGTTCAAGTTTACAGGAAAACCTATTATGTAGGAAAATACGAAAATTCATGGTGTTACTACACTAAAATAAAAGATAGTGCAGGAAGACTGATGATTTAACCATAGTGGTTCTGGTTCTTTAGTGAGAGTGAATGGTTGAATGTCATTCCTTTTATCCTCTAAATACCTTAAGAACAAAGAAGGGAAGGAGTGAAACATAAAACAAGAGTTTCTGTTTCTTTGGGGGGATTTATTTTTACTTGCTTCCTGGGAAGATTTTGGAAACTGAGAAGACTGGTAGATTCCAACCACAGTTTTGCATATTTCAGGCATCATTTCAATGACCTAGGGTCCTAGTGCAGATGGCAAGGTTGGGTTTTTTTATTTTTCTGGGTCAAGGCATATGGATAGAAAGTCAAACTGATACCTAGTTGTACTAATGAACTGCTCCAAAATCATGACCTGTGTCAAACTGTTTACTTACAGTCTGCCAGTTTAAAGTCTTACAAAATTTTACCAATTTTTCTTTCTTGTTTTTTCAAGGTAGCTATATAATGTGTTTGTAAGCCAATAAATTGTGATACTTATTGCTTTTGTGGAAAATAGGTGCACACCCCACATGGTACAACATTACGGGAGTAACAGTGGTATAAAGGAAGAGCAAGAAAAGTGAATATCATTGTATCAGTGTTGAAAACCACTCTGGAAGTAAGGATCAAGAGCCATAAGATTTAGTTAAACCAGATCACATAAAGGCTCTTACAGAACTTTCCAATGACCCAGGACAAGTCCAGTCATGCAGGTCATCATTAGAAATACCTGTGCTCAGGCACCCTCACTTACACATCGCATTTACATTCTCTTCTGTAAATGAAAAAGTACGCTCAAGTATTATTGCAAGTAAAGGAACAATTGTTAAATAAGCCAGCCTTTCTCCAGAAAAGGACAAAAGGTGTGATTGGCTTATTATTTAAATTTTTAATCAAACGGAATTTTTAAGAATTCTGATAAACTTTTTGCTCTCTAATAGATGTCTTTATAAGGGAAACAGCTGGAATTTAGACTTTTTTTTTGCTTGTTTAGAATGGTCAGCTGGAGTGTGTTCGGTGGATGGTGAGCGAAACAGAAGCTATTGCAGAACTCAGTTGCTCAAAAGACCACCCAAGCCTTATTCATTACGCAGGTTGCTATGGCCAGGTATGACTTTCTTTTACTTTTCAAATAGATTACTTAGATGCTTATACAATAATTTAAATTAATGTGTGTGAGTCATTTTGTGGCTTTTAATTACAGATGTTTTGAATTAGTTGAAGTATAGCAAAATCTTTCCCAACGTAATCTGTGTAATTTTTTCAGCATTTTCCTTCTGAAGTTGTTTGTTTGTTTGTTTTTGTTGGTTGGTTTTTGTTCTCCTCAGCAAGGAGAAGATTAGCTGGCATATTTAGCCAACCGGTAAATCCCAAGAATGTCTACAGAGTTTGGCTGTCATCTAGAGGACTCATAGGAAACATGAGAAGAGCAACAAAATTTTGCAATTTAAGAATTCATTGTATTGGCAATGAAGTATGGTGGAACTTGAACATAAGCTGTCTAGGTTTAGCCACTTTCATTGAAAATTACAAAAATAGGTTGTAGATTCACAGAATATTCTGATTTGGAAGGGACCCATAAGGATCATCAATCCAGCTGCTAAATAAATGGCCCATATGGGGATTGATCCCACAAGTTTGGTGTTATTAGTACCATGCTCTAGCCAGCTGAGCTAATTGTAAATCAATCCTGTTTCACACCTAACTTGTCCATTAATATAACAATGAGACACCACTGAAGTACAGCATTCTAGTGCTTTGCTAATATCTGGAGGAACTGAAATATGCCACTTAATTATACTACATTCTCTTCCTACAACGTCTGGTTTTTCTTAAGTAGATCTTGCAGTAACCCCTCTTCAAGGGAGCTTCTCCAGGATCTACTATGGAGGGAATAGTGATCAATTATTCTTCTCTAATCTCTTTGGCAGATGGACCATCTTATCCCACAGTTTCTTTGACAGACATTAAAGATAAATCATGGAACCACAGAATCATAGAATGGTTTGGGTGGGAAGGGACCTTAAAGATCATCTAGTTCCAACCCCCCAGACATTGGCAGAGACACCAAACCTGACTGATTTTGTGCTAATGCTTTTTACTCTTCTTAAGAGAGAACAAACAAAATATAACCACTAAGAAAATCATTCTTTCCTGTGTGTGGTTGTCTCATTCAATGCCATACAATTATTGTGGCATATTTCTGCTGCTAACTGCTTTTGTCCAAGCATGACTTTACTGTAGGGGAAGGGAAGGAGAGGAGGCAGGTTTGGAAGACTATGGAGATGGAAGTCTACTGTTTCTGCTGCTGTTTCCATAGCCACACAGACACCCTTGTTTTCATGCTGTGCAAAGACCTCCTTTTTCTGCACTTCCCTACTATGCAGATCTTACTGGTGTGAGATAGGACCCTGCTGGGTATACAGATTGATGGTGTTAGCAAGTTTGCTGTAAAGCCAGCACTGAGGATATAGAATATGTGAGCCAGATCAGAACTGGATTAGAGAAAGGAGTGCTTGCTACTGGGAAGAGAAAAACTTTGGAAGAGAAAGTTGCATGTGAACTTAAATTCATATCTTCACTTGGTTAACCTAATTTTGTCCTCATCTCTAAAGATATTTATATAAACTAAAGCCAATGAAGCTTTGGGGTTTTTCCTCAGTAAGCTATGCTATCTACTGCCAGAAATAGCTCTGGCACACTTTATCTAGATTCTTTTCAAAGCAGAACGGAAGCTCTACCACTTAAGAAACACCAGCTACAATCAGCCACCCATGAAATTTGAAAAGGTGATATGTAAATTGCTGCCAAGTTCTCTGAATGCCAAAGAAAGTTCATATATAATGTCAGTTATCTTTTTTTTTATAATCCATAAACAACCTTCAAACATGAGGGAATATTGAGGTTGAAGGGGTGCCAGACTATCTTACCCAACAGTGTTAAGAAAAAAAAAACTTGGAGAAATTTAAATGCTTACTTGGCACTGTCCTGGAAACTTTAATTTATTTTACCATTACTTACATGAGAGATAATCCATGTAAACACTAGTCTTGGCAGGATTACAGGAGTAATATTTTTACAAGGAAGACCTGTTACTGAATCCTTTTCTAAGAGAGTCAGTCCATCCATTGTTTCCCCAGGCATTAGACATGCACACCATAATTTTCTTCAAGAATTATAATTTCAAATGGGCAGCAGAAGGGAGTTCATAGGAAAATTCCTATGTTAAAGGTCATCAAACTACAGTCATGGCCAGTCTCCAAGGACACGTCAGCAACATTTTATTTTTCCAATGCGAGAGGGACAGCATGAGTTAATCTGATTGAAGAGAACAAAAGCTGTCAGCCTGTAGCCTGGTCAGCATAGCTCCCAGCAAGGGTTTCTATAAGCATGAGATTGTGCAAGAAAAACCATGATGGTTGGCAGGCCTCTTCATGCTGGGCATGAGTCATGAGTACAGGGCATGCCAGCTGTGCCTGGCCCTGTCACCATCTCACAGGAAGGTGGCGGTGCAGTCCTGGGCGCACATCCTCCTAGTCCTGACTAAGAGTTTCACGGGGCTGGAATGTCTTTCCAACATGGATGTTGTGGTAGTATGGACTGCAAAGGTAACTGGCAGAGGGTGGGGAATGCCAAGGATTTGTGGTTTCAGAACTCCAGAGAAGCTAGGGAGACTTTGGGCAACCAGCCTAAAGCATGCTGAACACCTAGAAGGGATCCAGTGCATGCCTTGATGGTGGTGCAGTTCTGGAGAGCACATTGGGAAGGAGTGTATGACATTCAGATATGCAGATACCTAATAAAACACATTTGTTTTGCCCCTCAGGATGTTTGCTTTCCTGTCTAATGTCATTTTTACAAGGGTGATGTGTTGTTTTCACTCACTCCTACTCCTCTACTGTGATGGGATACGGGGAAGGCCAGCTTATTTAATTAATATCAAGTGGTAGGTCTAGGATTAGCTCTAATTAGAGGCATTACACCCCTCTGGCATATGCATTGTAGGTCTTAAAAGTAACAGGTGTACTGAATAATTTATCAGTATTTATCAGTTCCTATTACATAACAAAAAAAGTAATTATTTTTCATTGTCTTCATGTGATGAATTTTCTTACGTATCTGTCATTTTGTTGGAATAAGTTGAGAACTCTATTCCTGAGAACATATTTCTTGCAAATACATAATATGAGTGTTAATAAAGTAATATGTGGCATATTTTGATATATGAATGTTTTGTTTTCCCTAGCTTTATAGAAAAAAAAATTGTTTTCTTGGTTTTTTAAGTCAAGGATAAATTTTTTGAAACACAAACTGAGTAGAAGTATGACCTCGTGCCTGTGATCACTTAGTCCACAGGTAGTCTTAAGTATAGATGATTGAATAGAGGCACCCAGCCATTTAATTTCCTTGTTGATAAGACAAATGACTAGAAAACATAATTTGCTCCATGGTGATTGTGATCATAAAATTACAGAACATGCTTAAGATTCTGGTCCCTAATATGTTCCAAAGAAATATATTATTTCAAAACTATAATTGTCTTCCAATTCTGCAGATAATTTTTGCTAAACTATTTCTCTTTTAATTATGAGAACATAGGGGCAGTTCGTAGGAGTAGTATAATCCTTCTTCCTTGCTGGCCAGCACCACTGGCATACTGAGAAATTGCTCAGAAGTATTTTTAAATGGATATGTGATCTGAAGTCCTCTCTCCATGCTGGCTGTCAGCTGTGCTGGGCATTTAACCAAGGAGAAGTCAAAATACCTGTGCCTTCACCTGTAATAAGAACAGACTTGCTGCTAAAATGAAGATATGAAGAAGATAAGTATCAGACAGAGTAGCCCTCTGAAGTAGTAAACAGGGACCCAGATGCTTGAATGGGCAGAATCATCCTGAAGTATCTCTAGAATGGTCTGACAATTCCTCTCCTTTCATTGAGATTAAAATTTCTGTGGTACTTTCACACAAAAAATGCAGGTATCTACCCAAGCTTTTTAGAATTTTCTTTTTTTCAATTTTATTCTTTCTCTTTTCTACTTAAGTACTACTCAGAGTCCTATATGTGCTTTCAGTACTGTTTTATTTAGGTATACTTTAGTTTTCCACATTTCTAATTTTGGCTGATTATGTACTTATGTGTCACTGAAGCTATTGAGGTGCTGCAGGTTAAGTCTGTGGATCAGGGTTTGACTCAGCAACACTAGAATCCACAAAGCCCCTTTGAACTGGAGCTCTGAGTCAGTATAACATATGGTAGATATCAATGCAAGATATTAAAAAATAAATGTTTAAATAAAAAAGTTTTATGCTAGGAAGTAATTCAGTCTTTTCACATTTTCAGATAGAAAAACTGGGAAAGCTGCTGTAGTCAGCTACTCTTTAATAAACCTCACTTTTCTATGTAATCTATAGATTTATTCTAGATTTTCAATATGTATTGTATTCATTAGGGCAAAATTAAATTTAGTCTGGAGAGGCATGCGAAGTTCCTAGAGAGAAGAATTTTTTTCCAAATACTTCCAAGAGGAAATAAGAAATAGAAAAAGCTTAGTGCACATGTATAATTCTCCATTGTTAGAAAAGAATTCCCAAATAAATGTGTGTTGCAGCTATATACACACACAAAAAGTGGTGTTAAAAAAAAAAGTTTCTACCTCAGTTTTAGCTTCCAGACTTACAGTGAGAAGTCCAAGTCTCCCCATCCTTCCCAACATTCAGGACATACAAATGGTCCATGAGTCAATACATTCTTAGGGTAGCATTATTTTCAGTTTTCAGTTGTGTTGCTTCTTCTTTAGCACAGCCACACAGAGAAGGGAAATTATTATAGATTTGAAGAATCTAACTGCTCAGCTCTTTGATCTGAGCATAATTCTGTTTTCATTTTCCAGAGAAGTCTGTGAAGTCTGACTGAATTTCACAATCTGATTTTCAGATTGATATATGGGTTATTCTTCCTCAGGTTTCATCACCAACACAGAGACATGCACAGTCTTTATGTACAATTTCTCAGAATGTGTTACAGTATTCGTATTTTTCCTATTATGTCTTTTTATGAAATAAAGTATTTCAGCTTTTTTCCTTGGGGGAAAAAAGAAACCCAAACCCCCCAAAAAGACAAACCAGAGTCCCATGATGCACTAAGCCTACAAAGTTAAGAGAGACTGTAAACAAGGAATTATTGGATAGTATTAGTAACAGATGACAGTACCAGTATTTCTCTAGTATATTTAGCTTTTCATTATTTTTTATCTTTTGTGACATTTCTTTGCCCTTAGGAGAAAATTCTTCTGTGGCTTCTTCAGTTTATGCAAGAACAAGGGATTTCACTGGATGAAGTTGACCAGGATGGAAATACTGCTGTTCACATAGCTGCTCAACATGGCTATCTAGGATGCATACAGGTAGAGTGATAGCTATAGCAGAAACCTTTAAACTTCAAGCTTGAATGACAAAAAAATATTATGGGAAATCTAAGTGGGAATAATTACAGATATATTAAAATACATGAGAAGGAAGAACTTTAAACCAGTAGGAGTCAGACTGAAATATTGAAAAACTTTTGATTCTATTCTCAAGCATGGTGTTGTAAGCCTAAACTAACTTGCATTGCAAGACGAAAGCATGATTATATTTTTTTATACATAAGCAGCTAGTGTATCTGTTTTTGTGTTACAAAAGGGCAGCCAGTGCAGATATGCATACTTTCCTTATTTCTCTGATATTTTCCTTTTGTTTCTTTTTCCATTGAGTAGTTGTAGCTGTCCTGCTCAGGGGAAATATAAAA
>WEKY01040926.1:0-29909 GCA_013390045.1 Picathartes gymnocephalus
TTGTTGGGTTTTTTTTTTGTTTTCGTGGTTTTTTGTTTTTGTGGTTTCTTGTTTTTGTGGGGTTTTTTGTTGGTTTTTTTGTGTGGGTTTTTTTTTTTGTTGTTTGGTTGTTGTTTTGTTGTTTTTTGTATTTGTTTTTTGTTTTCTGTTTTGCTTGTTTGTGGGCTTTTTCAGGTTTTTTGTTTGTTTTGTGCTGGGATTTGTTGTTTGTGTTTTGGGTGTTTTAATAGAACTATTTCTCAGGTTGCTCAGAGCCCAACCCAACTTCAGCTTGAACGCTACCAGGGATGGGCAGTCCATGTCCTTTGTGGGCAAAAAGACTTTTTTTTTTTTTTTTTTTGCAGTGTGTTGTTTTTCTATGGCAATTGCACTGCCCTCAGTGCAAAATAAATTGTAAACCCAGTGTCTATTTTTACCAGTGTGATTTGTCAGCAGAACCAAACAGGTTTTGCCATCAGAGCTGTATTTCCACTGAAAATCTGATTTTGGCAGAGTCCCTTGAGGCCTCAGTCAGGCTTAGATTTCTACTATCCCAAGATTCAGGAAATGGTTTTTTAACCTTTCATTTAATGATTTTTTTTTTTTTTTTTGCAGTGTGTTGTTTTTCTATGGCAATTGCACTGCCCTCAGTGCAAAATAAATTGTAAACCCAGTGTCTATTTTTACCAGTGTGATTTGTCAGCAGAACCAAACAGGTTTTGCCATCAGAGCTGTATTTCCACTGAAAATCTGATTTTGGCAGAGTCCCTTGAGGCCTCAGTCAGGCTTAGATTTCTACCATCCCAAGATTCAGGAAATGGTTTTTTAACCTTTCATTTAATGATTTTTTTTTTTTTTTTCAGTCTAGTTCTTAAGGCCAGGAAAATGTTGCTCAGGTGCAGCTCTGGGAAAGATTTGGGGATTACTGGGAAGCAGAGGTTTGGGATTTGGGATCAGCAACTCCTTGGCTGTTTTGAAATGGGCAAAAATCCATAATAAGATGTGCAAATGTGTCCACTCTTCAAACCTCTCCAGGCATCCCCAAAAAAAAAGTTTGGCAAAATCACATTTGGGTTAAATCATGGCAGGAATTAAAAAATTTAGGTATTATATCAGCTGCATAGAAAAAGGTTCAGTATTAGGAGCAGAGAAGCTCAGAAAAACGTAAAATAAAAAGCAACACTTATAATGGTTTTTTTTGAAGCCTTGGCAAGATGTGTGACTTCAGCCCTCTTGTTGCTTGTTCAAAATACTTTTTTGTCCTGAAATTCTAAAAAACAAAAGCATTTTGAGAAAAATGAATCCAGTTAGGAATTGAAGAAAACTTAACCCAGTGCCTCAGTTCTTTTTTTCAATCAATGTAATACTTAATTTGCCTCTATATATTAATTTTCTGTGTCCTCCATGACTTTCTCAATTAACGTTGCCAGGTATATGAAACCTTTTTAGGGGAATATGTTTCCTTTTGTTAGAAGTGCCTTAAGGAACTGCTAGTGAGGTTTAACTCAGAATTAGGTGCCCTTCCCCATCAGAATTAGATTTGCTAGGAAAAAAAAAAAATCTCATTTTCTGTGGTTTGTGAGTGAAATTTTTATTAGCCCGATTTTCTTATTTGATTTTATTTTTCTGACAGTGATAGATTGGGAGGCAAAACATCAGGGTTTTTTAGTTGTAAAAACTGACTGAACATACTGAGGAGAAATAAATGGTGTCAGCTTTTAAGTTCTTGTGCAGTATCACATGGGGGAAAAATCAAATTCTCCCACAGACAGAAGCAGGAATTTTTTTTTACAAAAACCTGCCTTTTTATGCAAAAAAATCTCATACTTCAGAGGAATATTGAAATAAGATGTGATGCCTCGGGCCTTGCTAGTTATTATAATAATAAAATAATTTTAAATGATTTCTTGGTGAAAAGCCAAACACAGCTTGTTTTGGTGCCTGGAAACTCCGGTTAATTCCATTTGGCATCCTTTTCTTTCCAACTGAAGTGTTCAGATGAGGGGGGTTGGAGCTCAAAGATCTGGTTTTCAAATGCAAGGAAGAATTTTTGTGTTTTAAAGCTGTACAAGTTTCTGTTTAAAGCACATCTTCCTGATGTTTATTGTGGTGAGAAAACACACTTGTGGAAAAGCTCTCAGTTTTTATTTCAAAGAAGAAGGGACTATTGTTGTGCCTGATAACATTTTGTCTTCATCCAAATTCAGGGTTTTTTTCAAGCATTTCACCATTGTCTCTATAAATTGGAACTTTTCTTAGCTCATCATTTATAGATTTTCCTTTATTTTCAAGCCATGGCACGTTGGAGTTCTTGAGTAGGTTAAGAACTCATTGGTATTGGAGGTGTTTCTCTTAATTTTTAGTGACTTTTAGGGGTATCTCAGACAATCCAACTCATGTCAGGAGAATTAGGGCAAAAAAAGGAGGAGAAAAGGAGGTTCTGGGGGGACTTTCTGGCTCTGCACAACTCCTTAAAAGGAGGGGGCAGCCTTGGAGGGGTCGGGCTCTGCTCTCAGAGAACAGGGACAGGATGAGAAGAAATGACCTCAAGTTGTGCCAGAGGAAGTTTAGATTGGATATCAGGGAAAAAAAATCTCTTCCCTGAAAGTGTCATCAAGTCCTGGCACAGCTTGCCCAGGGCAGTGGTGGAGTCATTTTGAAATTTGGTATGTTCAGGTGGTACCTCACCCCAAAAAAACCCCCAAAAATAGGTGAAGATCATCAAGTCTCTGAGATCTTCCTCAAAGTCACCAGGATGTTAAAGGAAATGCCCTGCTCGTTTAATCCCATAAAAATCCACCCCGTGCCTCTGGCAATTGCACAGTGCAGGGAAATGCAGGCAAGGTGATGTCATGGAGGGCTGGAGAAGAATAAATTTCCTTTGGTTTGCTCCAAATGAGCACTGGGTTATTCCAAGTTACCAGTTGGGGATAGACCTTGGAGTCAGTTTATGTCCAGTTTGTGGCAGTGCAAATGATCCTGTTCAGAAATCAAATCTTGCTGATTCAAAGGTGTGCTGAGAGCTGCTGCTGCCACACCCTGGGTGATGCCTGAAGTGACCACCCAGAAACAGAGCCCAGACAGGAGTGAGGGAATACAGGTGGATATTGATTGGAAAGGCCTCCACAGGCACAGCCTGGGGAGCCAGAGGCTGCTCTCACCATGGAGCCCAGGATGGACCCCGAGTCACGAGTTCTTCACCCCTTTAGAGCTTTGGGCCAGTTGCATCTCAGCATCAATTCCCCAATTCAAACTTTAGCTCGTGATGGCATTTCCCCAGCTCAGCCCCCCTTCTCAAGGTGTTGGGTTGCACATTTTGGGCCCAGGACAGTCTGGGATTCCTTGGAGAGCAGCCTTGGAGAGGCTTTGTTGTGTCACTGTGACCGTGAGAGAGCAGCAGCTCCCAGGCTACAAAACCCTGCAGAGTCACACCCTGAGCACTGCAGGGGTTGGGAAATATGGAAGTTAAAATCCAAGGCATCATGGGCACATTCCTGTGTCTTTGGAAAGGCTCTCTAAGTCCTGCAGCTCAAGCTTTAAACTCTCTTGAGAAGAGAGGGAAGAACGAGCATAGTGGGCAGTGTCTTTAAAAGAGGGGATGAGATTTCACAGAGCTAAACATTGGATGAAGTCCCTCAGCCAATGCACAGGGAGCTGAGGTGACACCTTAAATCTTTTCTTCCAAGTTACCAGTTGGGGATAGACCTTGGAGTCAGTTTATGTCCAGTTTGTGGCAGTGCAAATGATCCTGTTCAGAAATCAAATCCTGCTGATTCCAAGATGTGCTGAGAGCTGCTGCTGACACACCCTGGGCACATTCCTGTGTCTTTGGGAAGGCTCTCTAAGCCCTGCAGCTCAAGCTTTAAACTCTCTTGAGAAGAGAGGGAAGAACGAGCATAGTGGGCAGTGTCTTTAAAAGAGGGGATGAGATTTCACAGAGCTAAACATTGGATGAAGTCCCTCAGCCAATGCACAGGGAGCTGAGGTGACACCTTAAATCTTTTTTCTCCTTAATCCTATAATTTTGTTATTGATTTTGATCCACCCTGGGTGATAGAATCACAGAATAGTTTGGGCTGTGAGGGACCTTAAACCTCACCTTGTTCCAGCCCTAGCAATGGGTAGGGACACCTCCAATTATCCCAGGTTTCTCCAAGTCCTTTCCAGCCTGGCCTTGGACAATTCCTGGGGGATGGAAGAAGATGGTCTTTCAGGCCCCTTCTAACCCAAACCATTCTAGAATTCCATGGCTCTCTTCAAGACCTGCTTTCAAAATCCCGGCTCAAACTTCCTTCTGCTGCCCTGGTGGTGGTTCTGTGCCCTGAAAAGTGATTTAACACAACTTACCACCGTGTCTTCGGAGCCCTGGGCTATGCAGCACCTTATCTGCTTTGTTTACTGCCAAAAATAAGCGTATCTTGCAGTTCACTCCTGATATTTGCACAGAGCTGAAGTGGTTGTGGGGGAGCCTGCTGGGCTCTGTTGCAGCTCTTCGACCGTTAGCAGAAATTAGTTTTAAATTTAAAACACTCTGATTGCCAATAAGAGTTGGTGTGGACTCCATTTTCAGGAAATGGTTTAAAAAACCTAGAAATTTTGCTTGTAAATATAGAAATTATGATCTTGAGCCTCTGAGATGCGATGGATTTGCAGTTCAGGTGATTTTTGCACGCCGTTTGTATTCACGAAGCAAAAAGGTGGGGGAATATATAACCTATATATATATAAAAGGTTAAGAGGCACACACTTGGGATTGTTAACTTGCTGTTGATTTGCCATTGTAGCAGCTCCTGCCTGGCAAGTTATAAATAAACCTACTATTGATCTGATGCCTTTGGGAAAGAATTCCTGTCCATTGTGCAACTCTGATAAGTCAGCCTGTTCCTGAGTCCTCACATCCCATTTAGCACTCGGCTGTGGGAGGGACCCTTGAGGAATGGTTCTGACCCACCTTGTCCCCACAGCCTGTCCCCCACAACACCCAAACACACACTTCTGATGGGGTTTTTGCCCCCTCCTGTTGCTGGGCTGTCCCAGCGAGTCCCTAAATCCGCTGCCCTTTCGCCTCTGTCCTGCAGGAAATTTAATCTCCCCGGTAAATGACACCCAGAGCTATTTTGGAGCTGGCTGTGGGGGGAAAGAGAAGCACGTCAGCGATTTGACTGGAGGAGGACAACCCAGAGGAGGGTGGGGAGGGGGTGGCTCAGCCAAACCCTGGGCAGCAGAGCCACTGCCGGGGGACTTGGGGGGACCTTCTGCGGCACGTCCCTGCCGTCGCTGGGGTTTCTGTTTTATTTTCCTGGAGGGGAAAGGGGGGGGGGAACCCAAGCCAGCATGGTGTCCCCATGTCCTCTGTTCCCCTCTTCCCTCTTCCCCCTCCTTTCATCTCAGTAGGAATCGGCTTTTTCTTGCCCTGCCCAGAGCTTTGTCTTCCTCAGACTCAGAGAAGACTCCAGGTAAGACCAAAGCCATCAGCTGAGGAGAGCTGGATTTGGGGATGCTGATGTCCAGCAGCAGGTGGAGAAAGTTGCTGGTAGCTGAGGGAGGGGTGAGGTTGTTTCTGTGGCATTCTGGAGGATGTTTTGCTTTATAAAACATGTTTGGGGATGAAGCTGAAGGTGCAGGTAGTAAATCCATCTTTCCTTCGCTCTGAGCCATATGTGGGTTGTTCTGCTTAATTGCTAATGAGCAAAGATCAGCCTCCAGAGGAGAGAAGAAAAGTGAAGAAAATCAGGTTTAGAAGTATTGACTCAACTTGATACACTTTATCCCCAAATTTGAGACAGCACTGGGCATGGACATTCTGGAAAACCTATGGAGAGGTGTCAGAAAGGAACTTTTCAACAAGTTTTATTTCCAGGGCTAATCTCAGTGCAGTTTTTCTCTTCGGCCAGGATTTTTTTTTCCCCCTGAGCTGCTCTCTGGTGTCAATACAGATTCACTCTGCAGCCCCCCTCCCTCCTCCCGTTTCTCCAAATGGCTCTGAGGGGAGATGGGGAGAGATGGAGCTCGACAGCTGAGGCTATTTTGGGCCCTACAGCTCAATGGGGTGGAGTGACTGTAATGACAATGACGTCCACTTGTTAAAATACAAGGGCTTAGGTCGTTGCCGTGGCTGATTGTCACCAAGGGAATTCTTTGTCCAAATGGGAGCTGTGATCCTGCAACTCCCTCGTGTAGGAAATCACTAGAACAGGAGCATTTCTAGCTTTGCAAGGTTGTTTTTTTTCCTGGGATTCTGCCACAGATGCTTCTCTATGGGTCTGTGTGTAAAGCAAAATGCAGTTGGGTGAAATTTGTGATGAAATTTCTAGATTTGCATCGCTCCTTTTCTGTCTCCTGGGTGGCAACCTCAGAATTTGTGTCTTTTCTCTCCATTTGTCTCTTTTATTCTCAGTCCTACAGAACAAGAGTGAGCATTACAGTGTGCCCAGACCTCCCTGGTGCTTTGGCCTTTTGCTATTGCCAGAGCAGCCTTGGGAGGCTCAGAAAAACAGAAGGAAAATTGGCTGTCATGGAGACTCGAGGGGCTGCTCTGTGCAGTTTTAGGCCTTTGGAAGTTTCAGGGGTGGTTTAGTAGCTCCATCAAGGGTGGAATATGAAGTGAAATCCCCTTGTTTCAGTAAAACCCAAGGAGGATGAAATCCCTTCTCTGCATGGAGTTTCTTGGAGCTGTTGGTGCATTGATGGAAAATGGTTTCTGGCCAGATAGTTGAAAGTAGGATGAGTTTTATAAGATAGTTGTGTCTCTGTAGAGAGGAAAGGTAATAAATGTTTTAACCATATAAATCATCTAAGTGGCTTGAATCCCTCATGGTTTTTATGAAGCGTGTGCTGCTAATGGGGCTGCAAGGGGATCCGACCCTCTTGCCCAAACCGGGTGATTTGTTCTTGTTCCTTGTTGGAATTTTCTAAATGGTTGAACCTTTGTTTGCTACCAGTCATTGGAAATATCCAGGTTATTGATAAAGAATTAACAGGGGAGCATGAGGAGGTGCAGGTCCCTCTGAGGCATTTGGTGCCTGTTCTGAAGGTCAGAATTTCTTGAGCTTCTCCTCTTCCCTGAGGGCTGCTCACCACGTTTAACACTGTGTCAGCCCCTGACCTGCCATGAACTTTCCCTCAACATCTCCCGTGGATTTTGGCTTAGGATGGAGGCTGTGGGTGGGAGGGAATGCAGACAAGCCTTGCTCTGAATTGAGTTAGAAGCTCCTTGCAAGAGGCTTCGTGTGCTGCAGGTTCTCTGTGTCCGACATCTCCCGTGACTGACCCACCACAGAAACCTCTCCCATCTGCTCATGCAGTGACCTTTGGACATGCCAAAACCCCTTCTCCCTCACTGAGGTGGAATTCAGAGTAGCCCAAGCTAAGCCCTGAGCCCAGCTCCTCAGCCACAGATGCCATCCCTGCTCCAGTGGAACGGGATAAATCCTGCCTGCCTGGGTTAGAGCGCTGGCACAAATCCGTGCTGAGCCCCGATTTAGGGCTGTAATGGGCAGGCAGCACTGGGTGTGCTGGTGTGCATTTCACCCTCAGAGCTCCCTGTCTGGTGTGACGGCCCTCAGGCACCCACCAGGGCCTGGCTGATGTCACCCAGCCCGCAGCTGACACCGCACACTTGTGCGATTCCAAAGTTGTCCGTTCCCTCTGGAAGCCAGAGGGCAGCCGGGTTGCTGCTGTTTTCCCTCAGCAGAATATTAAACATCAAAGGAAACCCAAACTTCCCATTTGACAGCTCATCGACTTCCCTTCCCACCCACAGATTCCGTTTCCTGATGTTTTTAGATGGAACAATACAAGCAGAGAAGTCATGTAAACTACAGCAATACCAGTGCTGCCTTGATTTTTATCAGGAGCTTCTGTTTCAGTGATGTTCTTTGAAAGCTCAGGGTTCAGAGACAGGAGGTTCCCTGTAAAGATTGCCTTTCCTGTCAGGAAAAGGAGTGAGGGGATTAGAATTTAGCATTGCAGAGGACGTTCAGGAAACATAAACTCCAAAGGCAAGAAACATACTTCAAATCAATATATTTTTGACATGGGCAAAGAAGGGGTAAAGGAGGATTGAGGAAATGAGCAAGCAGCAACAAGATGGGCCTTAAGGTGGTGTTGAGAGAAATTCTGTGCTTCTGATCTGTGTTTGGACCTTGGTGATCCTCTAGGTTTCATTATGTCCCCAAAATCCCCAATTTTGCTACTTGTGGCCACCTTTGTCTCAGGAATATTTTATGAGATGAATTGCACGGTGCTTTTTGCTCTTTGCCCTGAGTCCTGGTGGACAGGATTCTCTTTCTAATCCTTGAATGGAAAGGCTTGGACACAGAATAACCTGTTACTCCTGTCCTCTCTCACACAAGGAGCTTCATCACAGGCTGCTGACAGCTTGGGGGACAGCTTACCATGGGAGGGACCTCTGCCTTCCCAGAGGCTGTTGAAGGCTTTCCAGGTGCAGATGAGCATTGATGGAACAATGTGAAACCAACCCATCAGCCAGCACAGCACAGAGAATCCCAGGAGGCTGGGATGGAGCCAGGCTGGGAGAGCTGGGAATGTTCCCCTGGAGGGGAGAAGGGTGCAGGGAGAGCTCAGAGCCCCTTGCAGGGCCTAAAGGGGCTCCAGGAGAGCTGGAGAGGGACTGGGGCCAAGGGCTGGAGGGACAGGACACAGGGAATGGCTTCCCACTGCCAGAGGGCAGGGATGGGTTGAATATTGGGAAGAAATTCTTCCTTGTGAGGGTGGTGAGTCCCTGGCACAGGTTTCCCAGAGCAGCTGTGGCTGATCCACCCCTGGCAGTTTCCAAGGCCAGGTTGGACAGGGCTTGGAGCACCCTGGGATGGTGGAAGGTGTCCCTGCCCATGGCAGGGGTGGGATGATCTTTAAGGCCCTTCCAACCCAAACCATTCTGGGATTCTGTGGCACCGCCATCAGGGCTCTCCACCTCCTGATGAGTTCCACTTCCCAGTACTCCAGCAGGAACTGGAGCAGTCTCTGGTTGTTCCCACTCATTCCCGTGTCCATGGGGCGCAGGTGTTGGGCAGACACAGGCAGTGCTGGGCACAGGAGCGGGCAGGAGGCCTGCACCAGCTGCATGGCCCACTACTGGCTCCAGGGCAGTGATTTATTTGCATTATCTGACAGCTCTGTGCAGTTCTGCCTCTTTCCCCAAACCCAAACCGGGGAAAACCTGAATGAATAAAGACAGAAAAATTCTAAGTGCTGCCAGTTTGCCTTCGGCGTGCTCAGAAATACCCCAGATGGGAATGTGAGCTCTGCTGTAAATGATTAATCACGGAGGGATTACGTGGGGAAATATGACACCGGCCAATGTCTGAGATTTATTGGAAAGGGCATTTGCATTGACTAGGTTTATTCATGCTTTGTTGCTGGTCCTGTCGCTTCCCAGGGAGCTGTCCTGGCACTTGTGGAGAATTACTATTTGTTTTTTTATGTTTCAGAATTACTGGGGTTTTTTTAAAGCTTGAATGAACATGTAAATAGCCTAAATCAGAGTAATTATTGAATAAGCTGATTGACAAGTTGCACAGTAGGAATATTAAATCTTGCCCTTTCAGTGTGTTCACAAGTCTCTCCTCTCCTTGCTCCTAAATCTATTTATCATCATAATCCAGTGTGATGAGTTTTATCCCATTTGAAATTTTAAAATGTAATTTATCTCGTGCGTCCTGTCTAACCTGCTCGATGTGTTAGACATGTACACAGCCTCATCCTTACTGCAGGTTAGAATTTCATGCCTCTTACTGGATTTCATGCTCTCAGCACCCATAACACATGTTTCACCTCCCCTTTTTCAGATGGGGACCAAAGATACAAAAATTGGCGTTTCTTTCTCGTAATTATAAAAGCAAGCCAGCAGCAGAGCAAGGAATAAACCCTGTTCTTCTTTCCATGTTAAAAAAAATATCTAAAATAATGATGAGCATGCACTGTTGTCACTGATTGTCACTGATTTTCTTCTGGCACCTTGGCCATTCATAATGGTATAAAACCTTGGAGTGTGGGGGCACGTGGTGAAAGCTGCTGGAGGTGTAGGTAACAGCAGGGGATGCGGAGGTTTTCACCCTGCACTAGGAGCTCTGTGGACACAGGATCTTGTAGTGGATGGAGAGAAGTGAGTTGCAAACACCAGATGAAGGTCAGAGCCATGGGAGAGGAAGGCTGGACCTTGAGGCCACTGGGAAGAAGCCACTGGATGGATTTGCTGCACCAGTTTGGTTCAGGAGCAAAATCAGCAGACATCTGGTGCAGGAGCTTCCCTGGTTTTTGACTGTCAGAGGTACCAGAGAGCAGCTGGGGTGGGTTTTTTGGGCACAGCTTAGAACAGCAGGGCAGGGAGAGAAGGATGCACTTGAGGGAGTGAGCAGCATTCCTGCTCCTGTAAGAGCCAGGCTTTGAGAGCCCTCACCGTGCTCCAACAGAGCAGAGCTCTCCTCCAGGCATGGAAGGGTGTCCTGGGGCCCAGGAGATGCAAACAGCACACGGGTGGGTTGAGGGAAGGCCCTGGCTGGTTCCCAGCAGCTCCTCCCGTGTCTCTGTAGCCACCTCAGTGCTCCAGGCACTTCCCCGTGTTATGCAGAGGCCATTTTGATGGAGGAGGGAGGCAACTCTATTTTTCTGCTCTTTTTGACACTATGAAGCTGGAAATAAGTGAGTGATGCATCTGTCAGAGACGATAGGAACCCAGGAAGGGTGAGACATGGCACTGTCTTCTGAAGGTGAATCCAAGTGCTTTGATGCCGCAGTGCAGCCTGAAATTTAAGCTAAGGGCTGGGAAGTACGAGGACATGAGCTCCAAACCTGTGTTTTGATTGTTAACTTGTTATTAACACAATGAATTGTTCTGCTGGGCTCTCTGGAGTTACGCTGCACCTCAGCATCTCCTTCTGAACATGGAAATGGTCCTTCCCCAAATGAGCAGAAGACTCTGATTGTCAATCCATTGACTTCAGTGGAAATTTCCACTTCAGTGTACTTTGGCTCAAGCCCCAGGCTCATATCTGCCCCTTCTAACCATTCTCTTCTTGCAGCTGCACAAGCATTTACGGAAAATGAGTTTTAAAGCCCAGCTGAGGGCAGAGGTTGGAGGTAGTAAGAGGGACCAAAGAAGTTCCAATTAATTCATAGACTTCTAGACCAGTCTGAGACCAAGAGAAAAAGAGATCTGTGTATTGAAGGTGGCCACTTAACAGAAAGTCAGTTGGTCTTAGCACTGATGACTGCAAGTCAATCATTCTTTACCCCCTTAACATTTACTAAAAGTAAATTTCCCCATTACTTTTTTCCCCCTCCCAGATTTAATATTTGTAACCCATTTCTTTAATTTCTGAAAACTTTGGCAGAATAATGAAATTTGCTCAACACCAGGAAACAAAAGCAACCAACATTGAATTAGTTTAGAAAGGATTGATCTCATCTAAAGGGAAAATTTTTGATTGTTTCTTGTCATTTTGTGTGTTCTTTGGAGTGGGAGACCCAGGATAGGGCAGGACATGGTGTGTTTTTCCTGTTAAATATAGAAATTACATTTGGTTTTGCCTTAGGTTTGTGACCCAGCTGAAGTTTGAAGTTTGGCTCAGTGACACCATCTTCAATGATAATAATGATCACAAAATCACAGGATATCCGGATTAGGAAGGGACCCACAAAAACCTTTGAGTCCAACTCCTGGCCTTGCTCAGGACAACCCCAAGAATCCTACCCTGTGCCTGAGGCAGTTTTCCAAAAGTTTCTTGGGTTCTCATAACAAATACCATTCTGTATTTTGGTGCCACCCCTTTTCCAGTATAGGGATTTTTATGGTAACTTGTGTTTTTCAATCCCCAGCAGCATAAATCGAATGGAACTGGTAATCTGTTATTAATTTTCATGCACAATTTGTCATTTACCTCAGCAAGTACACTGCCATATATGCGCTGTGCACATAATTATTTGAGAGCCCATCCCTGTCTTGATATGTAGAAGTGGAAGGGAGCCAAGAAATTGGGAAAATAAGTGATTTTCCCCAAGGTCATGCAGCAGGTCGATCAAACCCTCACTCCCTGATGTCATTAGTGATTTGCACATTAACAGTAATGCACTAACAGGAGCTGGAGGAGGATGGAAAAATTGGGATTTAAGAAATTAAAGCAGGGTTTTGGCCTGCTCCTATTGATTTCTGCTGGAGTAGGGGGGGAGATGGTGAGAGCACCTGCCATTGGGTGAGAGAGTGGGTGGATGTGTGGCCAGGAGGGAATCCAACCTGCTGTAGGATTAAGAAGGATATTTCTGTCTCAGTGACTGGGTTTTATTTCCCTTCTGAGTTACAGCACCCAGAGCCCTGGTCCTTCTGCTTTGTGCAGCACTTTGAAGGTGAAAAAGCAGGGAAGTGCTTACCTGGAGTAGGACCATTCCTATGGCTCAGACAGGAGCTGCCAGGACAGAAGGGTCTGGCCTCACAAGGCCAAAGAAATTAAACAGCTTGAAGAGAAATGGTGCACTCAAATCTTCTTGGAAAACCTAATCCAGGGGGTGACTTCCCTACCCATGGCAGGGGGTTGGAATGAGATGACCTTTAAGGTCCCTTCAACCCAAACCCTTCTGTGATTCAGTGATGGAGGCAATATCTTGGTGGGCAGACATATCTCTCAGAATTTAGTGTGCAATTTTTTCCTTGTGGCTGCAGAACCAGCCCATCTGTCACACAGCGTTAGTGCAGGTCACTTTCTGAGTGCCACAGGTGAAAGGCACCATCGTGTTCCTTCTGTATCAACAGCCCAAAGAGTTCTGTTTTGCCCAGTGGCTCTGTGGGGGAGCGAGCTACCTTATTCAGCAGTTTATTAACCTCAAATACAAGAAACCTTCAAGACCAAAAATACTCCAGTTCTTTCTGACCCGTAATGAGAAGGGCATTGTAAACATGGGGGTTCCAGTTGGCCAACATCCTGATAGCACAGGAGTGCAGCGATCCTTTGGCTGCACCCTCTGCCCTGCTCTCTCCTGACCCTTTTTTCTGTCGCCCTTCAGGAAGGGATCCAGGATGGATTACAGCTCGCTCAGCGGGGTCCCACGCTTCCTGACCCGGCCCAAGGCGTTTATGGTGTCTGTGGGCAAGGATGCCACCCTGAGCTGCCAGATCGTTGGGAACCCCATCCCAGTGGTGAGCTGGGAAAAGGATAAACTTCCAGTCCAGTCTGGGGGAAGGTTTAAAACCACAGAGGATGGGGATTTGTACCGGCTTACGATCTACGACCTGAGCCTGGAGGACAGTGGCCAGTACATCTGCCGGGCCAAGAACACCATCGGGGAGGCCTTTGCTGCCGTCAGTATCAAAGTGGGAGAGGAGACCACAGTCACGGAGTCAGCTCCTTATTTCATCCAGAAACCTTCCAACATCAAAGTAACCCTGGGAGAAGACGCCATGTTCAAGTGCAAAGTCCAGGGCAGCCCTCCCCTCTCTGTAAACTGGGAGAAGGACGGGAGATACCTGAGGAACAAGGCAGATGCCGGGCGCTTCCAGATCGAGTCTGCTGGGGAGTCAAACGCTCTCACCATCCAGTGTGCCCAGCTGGGGGACAGCGGCACCTACACCTGCCGGGCTGAGAACCTCATCGGCTCCGCCAGCGCCTCGGCCGCACTGGTGGTGGAGTCACACGGCTCCTCCAACCCGGGCAGCAGCAGCAACTTCGACAGCAGCTGCGGCAAGACGGCCTCACTGCTGTCCCACCTGCAGAAGAGGCGGGAGGAGATCAGGAAGATGGACATCTCCCATGGGACTCTTGACTCGGCCTCTGGCCAGCCTTACTCCGCGGTAGAGGGGCTGTCCGGCATCGGCTACAGCCTGTCCCGGGACTACGAGCGGGCGGCCGGGCTGACCAAAGGGGCCCGCAATGCCACGTTCGGGGTGCTGACGCGCACGTGCAGCGTGACGGAGGGCAAGCACGCCAAGCTGAGCTGCTACGTGACGGGCGAGCCCAAGCCCGTGATTGTGTGGAAGAAGGACAACGAGGTGATTGTGGAAGGCCGGCGGCACGTAATCTATGAGGATGACCAGGAGAACTTTGTGCTGAAGATCCTCTTCTGCAAGCAGACGGACAACGGGCTGTACACCTGCACGGCCTCCAACCTGGCGGGGCAGACGTACAGCTCCGTGCTCGTCACCGTCAAAGGTGGGTGCTTGTGGTTCTCGCCAGGGTGGATGTGCCTGCATGGAGACACCTCCCAGCTGGGTGGGGGTTTGAACAAAACTTCTGCCTCCAGACTGCTGCAGGGAAGTGGGGTTAGATGTGAATAAATCCCTCCACAAGGAAAGGGGGTTGTGCACTCCAATAGATGACCTGGGGAGAGAGTCCCGTTGCTGGTGGTTTTTAGAAAGGCAGTAAAGAGGTGCCAGGCAGGGTGAATGATGTAGAGCTGGCTGCTTATGGGGCAGCTGGAATGCACAACATCCCCAAGGCTCCCTGGTTTTAGAGTGATGTAAGAGATCTGTTCCCGTGCTGTGGGTCAGTGACTGCCAGTGCCTGTCTCACCCTCCGGGCTTTAATCACATCTGGGTTTGTGTTCACCACGGGGTTTACTCAGACATGCCATTTGCAGTAGCAGTGGAAGCCCCTCCCTACAAGATGAGTGTGTCAGGCTGCCTTGGATCCCCTGGGGGACCTTCTCCAACTCTCGTTTACAGTCCAGCTCAGTTTTCCTGTACAGTGACCCATCAGCAGCCTGCTTCTTGCCAGGCTCTTCAGCCTTTTCCCAGCTTGAGTTGCTGGATAGTCTGTGTTTCTTGAATGCCCCCAGGAAATCTCCCAGGCCCGGGATGCCTTTGTTTACAATAGTCAGTGATGAGGAACTTGCCTTCAGAGGGTCACTCCACGCTCGTGAAGGTCAGACCAAGTTCTTCAGAATGACAACAAAAGTGTGACACACACTTTATACAGAATCCCAGAATGGTTTGAATTAGAGGAGATCCTAAAGATCATCTAAGTCCAACCTCCTGCCGTGGGCAGGGACACCTTCCACCAAACCAGATTGCTCCAAACCCCGTCCAACCTGGCCCTGAATTATCCAGGAAGCTGTAAATTTTCCAGCTGCTCTCCCATTTGGCAAGGAGACAGCAGGCAGTTTGCAACCCAGGCAGCACCTGTAAATGAGCTGTTAGAGACAAAAGATTTTGCTGCCTGAGTGGTAAAATTGATGTTTTTTTCACTGACAGTAAAATAAATTAAAAATCCAAATAAGCAGGAATGATCTGTGTTTCATACTCACCTTTAAGACTCTCAGGTTTCATTTGATTTTCTATTTTCCCTTTTCTGGACCTCTCCTTTTACACTCAGAGGCTTTCCCGTCAGTGCCTCAGTCCCCGTGTCCATCAGTGACACCTGATCCGTGGAACTCACTGGCACTTGTCCCACCCGTTGCTGTCCCTTGGAGGTGCTGAGTGGCATGGGGAAGGACATTTGTTCTTTTCCATAAAGCTGTGATTACCTCATGAGCTGGGACTCAGAGCTGAAGATCAATCCTGGCCCTTGGGTGGGTGATCACTTTGAGGACGGATCAAGCTCGGTTCCCTGCCCAACACCTTGCAAAAACAAACACCCCCTGCTCTGCCTGTGCTTATCTGACTGCTCCCATGGCTGCAACCTGTTCCAAAGGAGGTGGGGAAAGCATGGGAAGCAGCCAGCACCATGGGAAAAGGTTATTGATCCGTGTCCCTTGTCCAGAGCTGCCTGTGAGTCAGGAGGCTGAAGTGGAAATGTTTATGGATTGTTTCCTTGCTACGCTGCACCACGTTTGGCTCTCTGTCCAGGCCAAGGCTGCCATGGAAAATCTACGTGTGTTGGTTATAATTAGGCCCTGAAAAATGACTCTCCTTTGTGTCACCAGGAGTTCTTCTCAGCCCTCCCAAGACAGGTCAGAATGATGCAGCAGTGAAAAGAGCTTTTAATTCTGGTTTTTTGTGTCACTGGTGATGCCATTGGCTCATCTGCTGTGGGGCTTAGGGAGGGAGATCACCTTGGCATGCAAAATTCTCTTTGCTCAGTCATGTGGAGAGGTTGATTTCTCCAAGTAGCCACTCTGAGAATCATCGAATCAGAGTGGTTTGGGGGTTCCAATCCCCTGCCATGGGCAGGGATGTCACTCACAGAGCCCTGTTCAACCTGGCCTTGGACACTTCCAGGGATAGGACATTCACAGAAAGCCTCCTGTACTCTGCAAATCTGGATCCTAGGAACCCAAGTACCCTACATTTGTGAACAATTTGCTGAGCCTGTGCCTTAAATTTCACTGAGCTGATAAAAATAAAAAGATTTTTGAGCTGTTCTTAAATAAGATTTAGTGAATCAGACTTAAATCTCAAAGGAGAGGCTACAGGGCAGAGAATCACTCTCCTAAATCTTCAGGAAAACTGAAGCTTGATTAGATTCAGAAATGTGTCTGGAACAGGGATGAAATCACAATCCATACACTGAGATGTGAGCTATAAAATGAGTTAGGAAATTCTTCCCAAGAATAAACCTTTAACAAACCAAGGGGTGGGGAGGATGGGAGGAACATAAATAACCAGCTTGGGTTTCCTGAAGGCTTTGGAGATTTCCCTAGGCCATGTGTAAAGTTGGTGAGAAAAAAATTCAGGTCTCCATCCTGGACCAAGCAATGTCCACTGGAGTCCCTGAATAAAGTAACCAGATACTGGATGAGAAGGTTAAAGATTGCAAGCCAAACAGGATGGAGACAGGAAAACCACCCTGGTGCTGAGGCCAGTTTATTCTCCCTCTGATCAGATGTGATTTTCGATGGTCACTGTCACAGCAGTCACATTGGAGATCTGAAAGAGAATTGCAGCTTGAGAAATGAGGAGGTGAAAAGGAAACTTGGCAAGCGCAGTATTCAGGAAGATCAAAGGCACAAGATAGTGGAAGCTCATCCATCCACGTTCAGCCAGCTCTTACGGGGAATATTTTCCATATTCCTACCTTTCCTGCATCATTTTCTTTAGGCAGAGGGAAAACTTACCTCTGGAATAATAAATGTGAGAATTCCAGCAATAAGAAAGAGGAAATGTAGGTAAGTGAAAAAGTGAGGTCCAGAAGACAGATGTGCCTTGAGAAGGTTAAGAAAACATTGGGCTTCTTTGCAGGCTGCACCTATTCTTAGCAAAATATGTGTTAGCAGGACTTACCTTTTAAAAATAACATCCTCTCATTGACAGTTTGCTTGCTATGGATCAAACAAAAAAAGTCTATGACAGACTGGAGAAATACCTGCTCAGGATAAGCAGCAAAATTAATCTCTGATCTAAGTTCTTGCGATTTCCTGCCAATTTCATGAGCTGCTCTTGCTCTGTGCTCCCTCGGGGTTTTGCTCTGCTGTGCCTCTCTCACATTTTTCCCAGCGGGAAAGTTTTGGCAGCTGTCTTATTTTCTGTAATTTCCACATCTCTGACCTGGGCAAGGGGCTGGTTATTGGCCAGATTATTTGGGATGCCTGTCCTTAGGAGATCTGTGCTCCTCCTGTAGTCCCCTGAGCCGAATCAACCCCCTCTGCCAGACCAGGCGCATTCTAGACCTCGTAAAGAGCATGAAGATATGCTCAGGAGGAGGAGGAGGCTGGTGGGTTTTGGAACCACTCTCACATCTCCAAAAGCCCTGGGCTGCTTTCATCCCAGGCTTCAATTCAGTTTATCAGCTGCTGTCCCTCTGAAGCTCCATTCAGAGGGAGATAAGACATGTGTGCACATGTCAGCAGGACAAAGGCAGAGTTGTTTTCAGAGGATATCTGTGACCCCAAGCTGCCAGGGATAGCCCTGCACTGCCTTTCCCTGGCTGGGAGAGCAGTGCTGTTACTGCAGCACATTTGTAAGGGTCAACCAACCCTTCTGTGCTTGAACATTTAAGAGCTTTTTCCTGGAATAACTTTTAATTTTGGAGGTTTTTTTCACATTAGGTACTGCTTAGTGACTGGAAAGGGAGAGGGGTTAATGATATGGCCAGCTGCTCCAAGTATGGGAATACACTTGTGTGCTTCTCAGCTTGTGTTTCTTTTTGGCCCTCGTGCAGGTCTGAGTGCTCCCAGTGTCAGCTCCAGCCTCCCTCCTGCCAGAGGGCTGCATCCTTCTGGTCAAAGCTTGCTTGGCCTCACAAAATGGTTTGGCTTGGAAGAGACCTTAAACCTCATCTCATTCTACCCCCTTCCACCATCCCAGGTTGCTCCAAACCCCATCCAACCTGGCCTTGGACAATTCCAGGGATCCAGGGGCAGCCACAGCTTCTCTGGGCACCCTGTGCCAGAGCTTCCCCACCTTCAGAATAAAGAATTTCATCCTAATAGCTCATCTAACCCTGAAAAAAAAATCGGGAAGGAAAGAAAAAAGGATAATCACCAGCTGGAGTGTGGGCAGAGCAGATCTGTGCAGCCACAGGTGAAGGCTTTTCAAGGCAAGACTTTGACTTGCCTTAAACTGAAGTGTATTTTGGCAAAACAGTTTTTTAAAAAAGGACCAAGTTGACATGGTGAGTTAGTGTCACCTTCCTGTTCCTGGACATATTGTGTGTCAGTCAGGTTTTAACCTCAGGATAACAACCAAGGTAGTCCATGGCATTGCCCCCTCCAGGTGTCCTGTCAAGACTTCAGAGTCTGGTACCTTATTTAAACTGAAAGAGGGGAGGTTTATATCAGATATTAGGAAGAAATTCTTTACTTCTTTATTCTTTAATTCTTTGTGAGAATGGTGAGGCAGGATGGAGTCACCAAAACCAGCTGGGAGCTGGCACAGCCATTATTAGAAGGTGAAGGTGCAGATGAAGGCATGATCTCTCACAAAGCACGAGCAATGTATCAGCAGTGGCTAATCCAAGTGTGTGACACAACCGTGGCACCAGTCCTGTGGCCCTGACTGCTGGCTGTCCTCTTCAGTCCAGCTGCCCTTTCTCCACTTTAGGCCTGGGGTATCAGGGTGAGGTCACAGCACAGCTGTCACTGGAATTCGACATTGTTCAGTTCATAAAATGACTTCCCTCACTGTCACGCAGCTGCTTTGAGTGTTTGATCTACGCTTGGGTTTGATCAGTGCTTTGGCCCTAAGCCAGAGCGCTGCAGCCCCACTGCTGGAGGAGGCCTGAGGCACTTGGGAGACTGGGGCTCATTCTCTAGTTCTTTTTTTTGTCATTGACAAAAGCTGATACAGAGCCTTTGGTGCTGGTGGGAACAACAGAAAACTCCTCCATCCGTTACTCCATCCCTCCCTCCAGTGACTTCTGTGCATTCCCTCACACCTGACCTTTGCACAGCCACCTCTCAGCTCTCTGTGCCCTTTCAGATCACTCTGCTGAGCTTATTTCTGCTGTAAGACCCTTAAAACATTGGTTCTTGCATCAGTTGACCTGCCCAGTTGCTCACTCTCACCTGGAATTTCTGCCCTGTGCTCTGTCCCATGCCCAGCTTGTTTGTCATTAAACCAATTCTGGCAGGATTCCTTTCAAGGCTTTTTTCTCCAACTGGCCTTGACCACTTCCAGGGATGGGGCAGCCACAGCTTCTCTGGGCAATCTGTGTCAGAGCCTCACCACCTTTACAGTGAAGAATTTCTTCCTAAATTCCCACCTAAGCCTACTCTCATCATAAACTCTTATTTCTCCTTTCTGTTTTTACCCTCTTAAGAACCCACCATACCCTTCAAGGCAAAACTGAAGGACCTAGAAGTGAGGGAGAAGGAATCTGCCACCTTCCAGTGTGAAGTGCCTGCTCCTGCGACAGAGACAGCTTGGTTCAAGGAGGAGACCAAGCTGCAGCAGAGCAAGAAGTACAACATCGAGGAGGAGGGCACCTACCGCCGCCTCACCGTCCAGAACGTCACCACGGACGATGATGCTGTCTACATCTGTGAGATGAAGGAAGGGAGCAGGACCATTGCAGAGCTGTCTGTCCAAGGTAAGAAAGGCTCTTGGTGTTTCAGCTTGGCCACAAGTGTGGGATTCGCACGTGAGACTCCAGATTTGACTTTGTGAGCAGCATTTACCCCGTCCATGTGTGGAGTGAAGTGGAGCAGAGTCCCGTATGATGCTGATGACTTATCAGCTTGACCGGGAACAGAGGCTGGACAAAATGAGAGGGATAAAGTAGGGATTTATGGCAAGGCCTTCCAAGGGCACAGCCTGGCAATGCCAGAGCCCGGCTGCAGCCCTGCCAGGATGGGCCTCGAGATGGGCACAGAAAAGGGGCCTGGGCACGGGGTTTCACACTTGGAGAAGTTCTGCTCCATTTGCATCTGGAGCTGAACTGGCCAATTAATAACTTGGAATGATGAAGTTCCATCCTCCTTGCTCGCCCTCCTCTTTTTTACGTTGTTTGTGCTGTTGGGCCCTGGAGCTGTTCTCTGGAGTCTGGGAAGGGGACAAGGAAAGGACAAAGTGTGGATGGCCATGTCCTGAGTCTGGTGGTTCAGACTGAAGTGTGAGTAGGTGTAGTTGGGTCTGGTGTGGGTGTCTCTCAGTGAGTAGACACAAACCCCAGAGCTGCAGGCACTGGAGACTGTCACAGCTACAGGATTAATCTTGTCCTGACTCATTTTGGAGCCTCATTGTACTGCCAGTGAAACCAGAAGGAGTTCTTAATTTATAAATTGCTACAAGACAGCTGGGTGATGTGCATCCTTGTGCAAATTCCTTTTTGTACCACCAGTAAAGAGCTGGGAGTGCACATACCTGGATGCTGAAGGAAAAATTTCATCCAGAGACTTGGGAGAGTTCAGACTGACATTTTTTTGTTGCACCTTCAGCTAGGTCTGAACCAGCCCACCCCTGTAAGTGTGTTTGGCCCCAGTAGGACAGCTGGTATTTTTGTTCACTTGTTTGTGCTATAATGGCATGTTCCATCCAAAAGAGAGTGACTGAGCCAGGTGGAGCTCTCTGGAGGGAAAGGAGGCAGAGCCTTCCTGGGGGAGCCTTGTGCCTGCCCTGGGAGGAGATTGGAGAGAGCAAGGTGGGGTTGGAACAATGTGAGAGCTTGGCTGGAGGTAAAGAGCTGTGGGATGAGGACACTGCTGAGGGCAGAGAGGTCAAGGAGGAGAATGAGCAGAGAATCAGGTTTTGAACCAGGTTTTGGTGAAACCTGTGCCTGATCTGTTACTTCGTGAGGGAGTTCAGCACTGCTGGTCCTTAAACAGCTCTGGGTGATCTGCCTGGGTGAAGCCTCTTACACCTCTCAGGGACTGCTCTGGAGCTGGAGTCAGTCCCCATCTGCCATTTGGGGTGGTCTCTGGTGCTTTGTCCAATCTTCCCTGTGAATAGTCACATCTTACAGCTTTGAGGTTATCCTAGTAAGTGATGATAATCAAAGTCACTTAGAGGGGACATAAATTCATTCAGTGTGAATTTATGTGTTGACACTGAGAAGAAACCTGAGGTTTTCAGTGTATTTCTTGTTAATTCGGGTAACTTCTGTGTCTGCCATGTTAGTTATGTGACTTACTGGTAACTTTGGAGGTGAAATCCCAAAGGCAGAGGAGAGACCTGACTGCCTTAAGACCGACCTACTTCAGCAAACTTTTAGTTTGAATTCCCACCTTATGTGGACAATGAAAGCTGACAAATCTATTCTCATGCAAGGCCATGCATATTTTGTGTTCACCCAGCGACTGTCTCTGCTTGATAGGCAAGAAACCTGAGCGACTGCAGTCAAAAAAGATTTGCTTTTCTCTCTTTGAAGGCCAAAATGAGCCCTTGGGATCATCTGTTCTGTGTGACTCAGAAGCTTGGAATTTATTTTCAGGTGCCTCCATGGTGTCTATAATGTTTTGATTGGGTGTGGACTAGTCCTGTTTCAGTCTGGATGGTCCAGTGTCACCAAAGCTTTCAATATCTGTCATTTGCTGACTATGATTATTTTGTCATTTGAAGGGAACATCATTAAAAAACTTCCACGGAAAACTGCTGTCTTCATCAACGACACAGCCACCTTCTGCGTGGAGCTGGACAACGACTGCCAGAACATCCGGTGGCTGAAAAACAAAGAGGAAGTGAAACCCAGCGACAGGATCTCCATCACACGCTCTGGCAAGCAGCACACCATGACCATCCGTGAGTGTAGGGTGGAAGATGCCGGTGAGATTGCCTTCCTGGCTGATGAAAGCAGGACTTCCACCCAGTTCACTGTGACCAGTAAGCTTCTCTTTTTGTTTGGCCTTGGTGTTGTGTATTGACATGGCTTCTCCCATGGCAGCATGGTTGTTTCAAGTGCCACTGTGGTAATTTTGGTGTCCAAGGTTTTGATGTCTGCCACAAAAGGCCAACAGCCTGGCTGTGAGTGTTGTGAGATGTTTGGAAGGATCAAGACAGGGAGAATATTGGTGGAATAACGCAATGGCTTGGGTTGGGTGAGATCACCTCGTTCCACCCCATACCATGGGTAGAGACAGTTTCCATTAGACCAGGATTCTCAGGGCATGGTCCAGCCTGGCCTTGAACACTTCCAGGGATGGCACATCCTCAGTTTTTCTGGGCAAGAGCAGCGCTGGGAAAGAGCACAGCACAAACCTGTATCTTACTTGGCAGAGCAGTAGCAGCAGGTGCAATATCATCAAGACTGGACATGAAATGAAATTTTGGTGAAGTTGCCCAATTTTATTTGGCATTATTTTGATGACACTTCATTTCCAGGCAAAATCTGCTTTATTTGAGACAAAAATACATATGATATCTGGCTCTGCTGCAGTTCTGGTTCATATATGACCAAAGCGTGGAATCCAATCATAATTTGGGAAGAGTAATGCTTCTTTTCTCTCACCACTGCAATCAGTCAGAAGCAAAAAGGAATCTTTAAATAAAAGATATGTAACTGCTGTGTTATCTAAACTTGGTTGTGAAATTCTGATGAAGGAATGCCAATGAGGAAAAAATGAGGGAAATGTCACATTTGGCTTTGTGATAGTTTCTAAGGTATTTGTAAAGCTGCAACATCCAAACAAGCACCTATGCAATGGGAACAATAAAGTTCAGTTTGATTCCAGACTCTGCTGTTTAAATTGTGAAGACAGTGTTGATTCATGGAACAGAAATTATAAGAAGTTCCCTTCCCACAAACAGGTATTGCTGAAGAAAATATTGCATTACCGTTTCTGAAGGCAAGGTCAAGAGATCTCATTCCAGGGCTTAGTGCTCAGCTTAATGTTACCCTAATGGGACCTTTGACATCTATCTGTGAGCAGCAGTTACTGACAGGCCGGTAACTGTGCACCCCAAAACACTTCTGTGTCTATTTATGTGGGGAAGGAAAAGCATATCGCATTGAGATTTCCTATTTTTACACTTTGTGCGTATCGGATTCACTGCTTGGAGAATCCTGGGTACTATGTCCACATCTTTTTCAATTAGCTCCATGAGATTGGTGGTGGCTGTTCTGATATCATTTATAAAATACTGGCAGTTTTTCTGTATTATTTGTCAACTTGCATTGTTACCATGCCTATTTTAAAGATGGGTAAACTGAAGCAGAAAGGAGACCAGTTGTCCCCAGAGCTCAGTTTTTAGTTTAGGCTCATCAACAGACTCCATCTACAGTCAGGAATTCTTGAGTTTGTGCAGTGTGATTGTTTCCCCCATCTCCCACACCCTCTTTAAGTTGGATTAATTGCTCCTGGCTGTGCTGCTCTCCATGGGATCACAGCTGGGCTCTGGTTGACTGACTTAACCCAGACACCTTTCAGATAGCCAAAATGAAATGAAATTAATCCTGTGCTGTGTCAGTAGAGGTGTAACTAGAGCACATCAGATAATTCTTCCTGACCGTATCAGTGGCAGCACACAGTGAATAATCCTGATGAGACTTCAGTCTTCTCTAAAAGGTTCAAGAGGAATGAAAAGGTGAAAATAAATCTTCATTATACATACACCTGCAGGAATAAGTTTGTAGCCTCGGGCACCATAAAATAGCCCCATCTCCTCAATGGTAGAATCTCATGGTAGGGACATGTCTCTGTCATTTCCTTTTGAAGTTAATTCCCCAATCCCAAAAGCTGGTTCTGCATAAATTAGTAAAACAAAGATCCCAAATGATATCACTCTTGGGACACAAAGTTACAGCTTCTGGTGGGGGTGGCATGAAATTCGGGAGCAGGACAGCTCCCCAGATGAAAGAGGCTGCAGAGAACATCGAAGCCTGTGTAACAAGCTGAGCTCTCCATAACTTTTAAAAGATTTGAACAACCTTTGCTGATGGTTTTACCCGTCTTCTAAGTGAAAATAAGAAGCTGAGTGCTAGTCTGTGTTGTCCAGGAGCTGTGAAGGGCAGTAACGTGGGTCTGTATCCAGCACTGAAGAGTTAAGCCTACAAAATGTTTGTTGAAGGCTCTCTGACTGTGTTGCCAGTTTTAATACTGTGCAGAAATCACCTCAGTTTACCTGTGCAATGCAAGTATTGAACATTAAAGTTTGGACTTGATCTGGGGTGATAATGATTCTGTGATCTTTATGTAAATCATCCCCAAAGCATCTTCCATCCATTCTCTTGCTTTTCCATCTCGCATCAATGTTTTGTGGAGGTTTATAAAGCATGGCTAACTTTTAGTCCAGCTTAAGCTGTTTTGGCCTTTCCACTCTGACGTAACTTACTGCTCTGTTTTGCTTTGTTTCTTTCGTTTGCACAGCTCCCAAAAAACCTCCCACCCAACCCCCAGCTGACCCTGTGGTGAAAAATAAAACAGAAACCTCAGTGACACTGGCATGGTCCCCTCCGAGGATGGAGAGGCCCATTCCAGTGGACGGGTACGTCGTGGAGCGCAAGAAACTCACCGGCTTCACCTGGGTGAGGTGCCACGAGTCCCACGTCCCCGTCCCCGAGCTCACGGTGAGCAACCTGGCAGAAGAGGCTGACTACCAGTTCAGAGTGTCTGCAGTCAATGCCTACGGGCAGAGCCCCTTCCTGGAATTCCCTGGGAGCTTGCACCTCGGTGAGCGGGAAACTGGCACGAGATGGGGCGATGGGGCACATGGGTGCTAGGAAAACATTTCCCATGACTTTGAGGGTGGAGCAATGGCCCAGCAAATCCTCTTTCCCTTCACTGCTGGTTCTCCTGCTTGATATCAAATCACTGACCCTCACCAAAGGGATGAAGGAAAAAGTGCAAAACCACCCCAGTGATGGTGGTTGGGTTTCTGTGGTAGAGCTGTGGGTGTGTTTATGTTCCAATATCCCACATGGGGCTGTGGGAGAGGAAGAGCTCCCTGCTGTGAACCTTAAACATGTAAATGTTTCTTCTGTACCTGCAGTGAAAAGAAAAATTGAGATGGCCTTATGGTATAATTTTCAATATATAGACATGAGATATCGATGTTGCACCTAGAGAATATTTATGGGTGATCACACCATCATGAAAACCAAGTTCTAGACAGCCTCTCTTTAATCATAGAGTTTCTAGGAGAAATCCAGGGGTTTTGCTTTATTTCTAGGGTACCAAAGTGCCCATAGAATTGTTGATTCCAATGGGATTTCTTCTTCCTTTGAATCACTGCACTAGAAAATATCTGTAGGGATATTGAAGACCCACACAAACTTTGATCATCTTGTGTCTTGTGATTGTGTCATCTTTGTCCCTTGCTGTATGAACATGCCTGTGTTGTCCTAGAATATCTAGAAGTGACTTGTAGGGTTATCTAGAAGTCCCTCCTGCTGAAATGTAAGAATCATATAGGCTATTAAATAAATAGCACACTTGTGGGGGACCTAGGTGTTTCTGGCTTACGTCTTTATATATTTATGGAATCAAAAACCCCAGTAAAAGATGCCTGTTGTTCTAGACCTGCAAAAACAGCACTCCAGAGGTCAGTTACCTGCAGCTGAAGGAAACAAATCCCAAAGACCAACTACGCACTTCCTTCAGTGCCTGAGAATTGAATAGGGCTGCATGAATTTATTCTGACATCTTGTTTACGCTGATAATTTGGTTCTTAAGATGAGGTATCCTCCATCATGACAGGCTTTGTTCTCAGAGACATGTTTTTTCTTCCCTAGAACCTGTCCTGGCTGTGAAAACCCCCCTGACAACAGGTGAAGTTGCACCTGGAGGGGATGCCCTGTTCACTGTTGATCTGACCAAGAAATGTTCCGGCACTTGGTACCTGAATGGCAAAGTCTTACAGGAAAGTGAGACCCACATCATCAACAGAACCCAAACCACTCACACCCTGCTCGTAAAGAATGTCACCAGGAAAGATGATGGGGCAGAAGTGAGATTTGTTGCCAATGATGTTGAGACCAGCACCAAGATGAGAGTGAAAGGTATTTATTTTCGTTGCTGTCCTTTCTTTTCCCGCTCAAGGGGTGTAGATGATTTAAGCTGGGGCTGGAGGCTTTCCTTGGTCTGTGGGAAGCACCTGAAATTGTGATTTGTGTGTGTCCTGGTAATGACCTCACATGATAGCTCAGTGAGTTGATCTGGCCAGCTGGTGGTATCTGAACTGGATTGCTTCACATCAGCTCATGAATTTCTGTCAAATTTCTATCATTCACGGCCATCTGTCAGTGGATTCTGTCACCAAATCTGCCACTAATCCACCTTGAAGTGGTCATTTCAGCTCTAGGTTGGACCAGTCTTTTTGATTGTAATAATCTTTCAAAAGTCAAGGAGCATTCATTACTAACAAAGCTTCTCTTGTAGGTTTTTTAGTCCACCATGTGTGGGATATACAAGTTAGAATCCTGGAACTTGATTTAAGATCAATGTTTCCTTTATGAAATGACAGTAACATCTGTACCTACCACATTGCAAGGCAAAACAAAATGAATTCATAATGAATCCTTTATTCTGGAAGGATGTGTTTGGCTTTGGGAGATCTTTGCAGAACTATGTTTAGAGTATTATTTATGACTAGAAAAAAATGTTTTTTTTTTTCTTAGTGACTGTAGCAATAAAAATAAATCAAGTTTTCTGAACTGGGAAAAAAACACTTAGTATTGACATGTGTGAGGGCAGGAACAGGATCTGACACTTTCAGAGACCTCACAGTCTACAGCAGACCTGTATCAGGGATAAGTTATCTCGATATAACTCCAAATAACAAAGCCTCTTGTCCTGGCAGGAGCCGCAGTGAGATTCACCAACAAGAGCAAAGACATGGAAAAAGTCTCTGCTCGGCTGCGGGAGGAGGCCAAACTCCAGGCTGAGCTTTCAGACACAGAGGCCACCGTGAAGTGGATGAAAGATGGGAAGGAGCTCAAGGCCAGTGAAAAATACGAGCTCCAAACTGTGGGGAAGAGGCGCATCCTGAAAATCCGCAGCGCGGCTGAGGAGGACGCTGGAGTCTATGAGTGTGTCTGTGAAGGGGATAAAGTGCTTTATCAGCTCTCAGTGAAAGGTATGTGACTGCCTGGGCTGCTCTGCACTGGTGATGTTCCTGCCCTAAACCGATGGAGCCATCAAGGCACACAAAGGGAGGGCTCCAGGGAGAGTCTGGTGATTGCCAGCCTTGGTAATGTGGTCCCACAGCGGAGCTGGGGCAGATACAGGAACTGGCACGGTGGTAAGAGCTGTGCTTTCACTCCAGTTGGCATCTTGATATTCCAGGGTGTAATTACGTGAGGGCAAGTGGTGGGTTGGGAAAAGTGCTCTTGAGATGAAGAAATCCAGCCCCAGGGGCAGGATGTGACCCAGGATCCCATATCCACCCCACACTTCTCTGTGACATCAGGCAAGTCACTGAATAGAGAGAGGTCAGCTCTGATTAAGGTTCCCATTGTTCAAGATCATCTTGACATTGTGGGATTTGTTTTTTGGTTTTGGTGGTTTTTGTTGTTGTTTTTGTTGGGTTTTGGATTTTGGTTTTTTGTTTTTTTTTTTTAGTTTTAATTTATTTTTTTATTATTATTATTTTTTACTTTTTCGACGATTTTTTTTTTTTTGTTCTTTTCTGTCAGTACCATGGTGGATAAGAACAGACCTTTCCAGGCCACACTGGATGGCTTAACCCCTTCCTGTTTACAAGCTGTTCAGATGTGTAGAAAAACCAGCAAGGTGGTGCTTTGCTTTGATATTTCTTGAACCAGCACTGCTTTACAGCTGCCCTATTTTTTTGGCTGCTCTTCCTTTCATGGAAGTCTCTACCTTTACCCCAAAACCAGCAGTGTTAAGCCTCATTTTTGCAAACCTTCCCACCTGTGCAAGATTTTTATCAACTACAGTAAAGCTGACTTTGCCTAAAAAACTCCAGTGTATCCCCAGATTGTTCCTCACATGGATCATCAGAGGTCTGTTGGGCTTCAGAGTACACAGCCTCACTCCAGGCCAGTCCAGCCTGTTGTCTGAGTGTCACCAAAACTGTGGGAAAACAAAAAACTCTCCAACAACATTTTTTTAGTGTCAGAGAATCAAGGCATTACTTTATTTCTGGCCAGGATGTGCAACAGAAATCATTTCATCCGCACGTTGCCTGAGTCATGCAGAGAGAAATCATTCCATCACAAATAGTCCTTTACTAGATTTTTCACATACTTATACAGTCAAAACCCAGATAAATTCATTGGTTCAGTGTTCATTGGTCCCAAGTTATGCAGTTCTTACTATTTGGCTTCCTATTGGTTATTGATCCCTTCACCTTCGATGCTAATTAGGTTCTCATTCTTCGTGCTCTTATCGATCGTTGCCCAGACCAGGTGTCTCTGACCATCCTGGGGTGATGTCTGGAGTTGATGTTCATTAATGGTCATTAATGGTTTTATCTTCTGTGTATTATTCTGTGCTGCTCTCAGTCTGTTGAGATGTTAAGTGGTGAAAGAGTCCTTTGAAAAGAAACTTCAATTCCTTTTCCCCTGGGCAAAGGCAAAAAAAACCTCTGACTAAAGTCACATAAAAATTTTAAACTCTGCATCATTTCCAGCAAGACTGGGGTGATTTCAGTACTATTTTCCTTTGAACTGGCAAGTTCATTCTGTAAAGCCATTTGATTTCCATGTTCTGTCCCAGCACTCACCTTCACCTTCCTCCCAGCCATGTTCACCCTGTTTCTACACGGAGTAAGTCTGAGATGTTTCATCATCAGGTTCTGCTGGCGTCTCACCCTGCTTGGTCTCTGTAGAAACAACAAGGCCTGAGAGTATCGTGGGTTTTTTCACATTTGACAACTTGTTTAGTTGTTTCAAAGAGCAAACTTGAGAGAGCTGAAAAAAAAAAAGTGACGAAATCTATATAGAGAGGAATTTCTGTCTGCAATTGGCACCTGCTCTTAATTTAGATTTTTTTCCTACTAGTTCTGCCTCTAGCGTCATTTCTCGTGCTGACAGTTCTACCCACATTTAATTGAATTACTTGATGGCTGCTTCCATGTGTTTTACACTGTAGTGTGACTACCAAATGAGTAATCAATGTTATTATTTTAAAATCTGCATTGACAAGCTGTGATTTTGCAGCATTTCCAACAATTTAAAGGTCTTCTGTTTACAGCTTGGTTCCTGGTGAATCACCTTTGGTATGTCCCATCCTTGTGGGATGAGGCTCACAAATGCTGTATCAACATTTTGCCTCCTGTTATTGCCACCTTTTATCAGCCACGGGGAGCTGGGCATCATTTGAGGAGCAGGTCAGCTGTAAATGGCACGTGGGCATCACGTGGCTGCCAAGGGGCCACTGTGTCACTGCCAGGGCCTGCTGCCCAAAACAGCCAGAAATGCGGCCCCTGCCATTTGTCACTGCAGTCCCTGCACTGCCCTGAGCTCCACGTGCCACAGGGCCTCCCATGGTGACAAGGGACATCTGAGACGTCTCCTTCAGGCTGCTCTGGTTGTATTTTTCATTCTGATTTTATGAGGAAGGGAAAGGTGAATGAATGAACTCATGTCCCTCTTCTTCCTCCCAAAACTTTGAGCCTGTGGGCTGAGTTTCAGTAATGCTGGTGAAGAAATGTTTTAGCAGTGCCCTTCCCTTCCCTTCCCTTCCCTTCCCTTCCCTTCCCTTCCCTTCCC
>WEKY01040926.1:30033-75279 GCA_013390045.1 Picathartes gymnocephalus
CTTCCCTTCCCTTCCCTTCCCTTCCCTTCCCTTCCCCTGTTTAAAATTTAATTCCATTATCCAAAGGCCAATGGGACTGTGGTTTCAGGGTCACATTTTTAGCTTGGATATTGGTGGGGGTTTGAATATTTTGCTTTGAGGCAATTGGTGACTCAGTTATTTCACTCTGTGTTAATGCGATGCCAGATTTATTGTTTATTTTCTATGCTCCAGTTAATTTCCAGGAATACATTTCTTTCAAGTTCAGTCCTATGAAATATCCATATAGATTTTTAATTCTGTGTAATTTAATTTATCTAGATTACATCTTAACCTCCTCTAGAGTCATTTTATTTGCCAGGTGGTTGCAATACAATGACAGAATAACCTTCATGGCTTTCCCTCCTGTTTATTTCTTTACTTACCTCTCTTTAAAATATTACTTTAAAGCTCTGTTTCCTGGGGCTCCCTCTCCTTGACTCAGCCTCTTGTGCTATCTATGTACTCTGCTTTTTGAACATGGAATAATCAGGAATATGGCTGGAAATTTGCCTGCTTCTGCTTTGGAATCTAGTAATTAGATCCACAATTAAATAAATAGATTTTGTGTTATGATAAATGAATACCTTATATAGATGTCAATGTACATTTTTATTGCTGTGCACAAAATTCTTTACCAGAGCTGTGTTTGTTTTGTTTCAGCGCTTGCAAACTTCATCAACAAAGAGAAAACTGGAGGAGTTGTCAAAGCCATCACTGGGAAACAGGCTGAGTTTGTGTCTGAGACCTCCGAGGCCAACATCATGGTGAGGTGGTACAAAGATGGCAAGGAAATCACAGCCAGCAAGAAATTCACCATGGAAGACAAAGGAAAACTGCACAAGCTTGTGGCTTCGGCTGTGACAAAAGAAGATGAAGGAACTTACACCTGCAAAATCGGGGATGACACTCTTACTTTTGATTTAAAAGTCTCAGGTAAGTGTGTGCTGCAAGTAAGGGATCAGAGGCTGCGTGAGAAACTCAGGATTTTGTTCTTTAGACTTGTCCTGCTGTGTAAATGGACAGATTTTTGGGCCAAGGTTGCACAACACTTTCAGGAATTCTGGCCCTTGCTCAGAGATTCTGACCCTTGTTGTGATCCTGATGCAAACCCAGAGTTTGGGCAAATAATATAATGATGCTGTGGTTTATTTGAGTCAGCTCAGGCTTTTTCTAGGGCTGGAGCAGAACCCAAACACGACGCTGGCTGAACAGCTGGCAGCCACTTCTGGTCTTTTTTCTTCTAGCTCAGCATCATCTTAGGACCACCTCAGTCAGGGGCTCAAAGTCTTGCTGTGAAAGGCCTCTGTCCTTCTTTGACAAGTTAAATCCTGATTTTGAGAGTTAAACATCCCCTGCTATTCCCTAAAGGACCCTGTGATCTCGGAGATGTCTCCCTGTGGCACTGAGAGCCACTCCATGAGCCCGTGTCACGTGCCCATCACACAGAGCACGCGGTTGTCAGGCCAAGCCCAGAAGAGAAATGCTTGTCAGCAGAGCATTCCAGCCCAGCGTGGAGCAGGAGTGTAAAGTGACACAAGAATTCATCTGTGAAATCCAATATCTGTGGAATTCAGCTGATTCGAGTTGCATGCTTGTGGGAACTTTTCTTCTAAATGGAGTTTTCTGCCTTGTCTTGGAGCATAATTTTTAACCTGGTCCTAAATTTAAGATTGAAACTCTGCTGGAAGCTTCTCCTGGCATGTCTGCAGTACAGTGCAATTCAAGAGAAATCACAACTGAGTGCTTGTGACTGTAACAGAATATCCAGGTTACTGCGATGCTGTCCATGAGCTAACTAAAGACTCAGCAAAGCTGATTAATTTAGGACAGCATTTGTCTTGAGGGATTGCTGCAGGATTTAGTGAGCTGGAGGGATTGCTTCCAGCTGGTGTTTGCTCAGGTATTCACTCTGCATCTCACCTCCAGGTCCCTTCTGAGAATCCAACAATATGCAATTTCTCTTGGAATGTAATTCCCAGTCCCTGACTTTACCCATTGAAAAACTGGTCTGCAGGAGCCAACCAGGCTGTGCCCAAACTGACCCTCAAAAGGCAGTTTGTGCAATATGATTTATGCTGTCTGATTAGAGCTGTCTAAGATGGATTTTAGAAGTGTTCTGGTTGTGCCTTTGTCCGAGCATCAGGTACAGAGAATTGCCTGAGCTTGGTATTAACTTTTTGCTGGCCATGGGCAGGTTGGGTGAATCTCACCTGCAACTCCTGTGACAAAACATCACGTGGCTCAGGCAAAGAAAACTGGTACCTGCTAAATCAGAGAATCACAGAAAGGTTTGGGTTGGGAGATTAAAGCTCATCCAGTGCCCCCCCTGCCATGGGCAGGGACACCTCCCCCTGTCCCAGGGTGCTCCAAGCCCTGTCCAACCTGGCCTTGGACACTGCCAGGGATCCAGGGGCAGCCACAGCTTCTCTGGGCACCCTGTGCCAGGGCCTCCCCACCCTCACAGGGAAGAATTTCTTTCCAATATCCCATTTAACCCTGTTCTCTGTCAGTTTGAAGCCGTTTTTCCTTTGTCCCATCCCCACAAACCTTTTGGTGAGCAAGGATTGAGTTACAACCTGTTAACGACACCTTAGCCAGGGAAGCTTCCTCCTTGTTTCACGTGTCACCATAAAAATTTTCCAGAGTGCAGAGAAGCTGCACTGCACACTCAGGGGGTGGTCTCAGGGCAGGGAATCCAACTGCATTGATGGTAATGAGATACCCCAATAACCCTGAGCAGCAGGATTCTGGAGGGACCATCCTCCTTTGATCAATTAAATGTTGAAGAGTAGGTCAGTCCTAATGAATGCAAATTTTAAAGAAACACTTGCCTGGCATGGCAATTTTCCTTGGGGTACTCTGTGACTGAAAGCAGCAGTTGCTGCTAAAAGAAGTGCAACACTGAGCTGAGGTTGGCTCTAAGTGCCAGCCCTCAGCCTGCTCTTCAGGCCAGGGCTGCCCTGATGGAATGAAGGCTCTGAAATACCTGACCTGCCCATCAAATGCTGCTCCTTAGCTTAGGGACAGGGTGTGTTGAAGAGGTTTGCTCACATTTTGCACCAAGGTCTCTGTCTTCACTTCATTTCCTTCACTTTTACCTTTACAAAGACACTTGCAAAGAGGCTTAGTTGATAAAAATGCTGTATTGCTGCTGCCTACATGACAAATATTCTGTGTGTGTTTGCACAGCCCATATCTGTGCTGTCAGCAGGGTTTGAGCTGAACTGTCCAAGCAGAAACCTCAACAGAGCTGTGTGAGCAGTTCTGAGTTCTCTACTGAGAAGATAATTTTCAGCCAAAAGATATGAGATTATCGACTCCTATATTCACAGAAACATGGAATGGTTTGGGTTGGAAAGGGCCTTGAAAACCATCTCCTTCCAACCCCCTGCCATGGGCAGGGATGCCTTCCACTAGAGCAGGTTTCTCAGATTTTTCCCAACTGGAATTAGGAGAATATTTTATCAGTGAGATTGTCCCATATGTGCCCTGGCCTGGAGAAGAATTAGTCCAGTAGGACTGATATTGTGAACAAAGAGCTGCAGGAATAGGCTCAGAAACATTTAAAAAATGCTCCTCGTCACTTCTAAGTAGATTTTCTGAGACTTGCCAGACCTTTTCAAAGCTGTTTCTGGCCTCAGACATCAACACCTTTCCCCCAGAGCTTGCTTGAGATCAGAATCAAGGAGTGGTAAATGAAGTGTGAGCAACTTGAGGGTGTCTCAGCTTGATTTAGAAGATCCAGGAGGATGTAGGGCAGATGAAGAGGATTTCACTGTAATTGAGATCAATTATCTGAAGATCAGAGGGGTTTGCGCCATCTGTCAGAGAGGCATCAGCTGTGTGTGATAATGAAATAACCATCAATAATCACTGTATCCTAACTTTGTGCAGATAAACCTGCACCAAGGCATAAACTTTCCTCTTTTCCACTCCAGATGAAGCTGTTACTTTTGTCAACAAGCCCAAAACGACTCCAGAAGTACCAGTCAGTCCTTCTGAAAGCCTGGAGCTGGTGTGTGAGGTGTCAGCTGCGGGTGGGGCCGTGGTGTGGAGGAAGGGTCAGACCGAGGTGAAGCAGGACCAGAGGACAGCAATCATCTCCCAGGGGACACAGCGCAAGCTCATCATCAAGAAGGTGACAAAGCAAGACCAAGGGAGCTACACCTGTGAAACAAAGGACGACAAAACAACATTCCAAGTCAAAGTCAGAGGTGAGAAAATGCCAGGAGTTCCAAAGGTAAAGGGGAATTCCATTTTGAGTGGTGTCTTGCATCCAGAGGATCATCTCACGATCTCCCCAGGGTGAAAGATCTCAGCCATAGTACTTGATTTTTTTTGTGGGTAGCTTTCATGGCAATATTTTATACACACAGTTCTGCATCCATGACTTGTTGTTACCACAAAAAAAAAAAAAAAAAAAAAAAGAAAGACCTTTTTACACCCAGCTGTGTNGGAAAGGATGGAAATTCCTTCTCCTCTCACAATTAGCTGGCTCGTCTGCAGAAAAACTCCCACAGGAACACGTGTGAGGCCATAGACGATTGATGGATAAAGGGGAATGGGGAGCTGTTTGAAGAGCTCTGATTATATTCCATCCCTGAAAGGCTGGATGGGGCTTGGAGAATCCTGGTTTAGTGTCAGGTGTGCCTGCCCATGGCAGGTGGGTTGGTATGTGATGATCTTTAAGGTTCCTTCCAATGCAAACCATTCCATGATTAGAGGGAGAATAATGGAATTGTCCCAAATGGGCAGAAAAAGAGCAATGGTTCCAGGACATGAGGATATGAGGGTTGTCCCCTTCTGATCCACTGGAAGCTTGGAGAAACACAGGGAGAGAAAAAGAGAGATGAGGGAGGCAGGTTCAGGCAATGCAAGTTGGTGCTCCAAGTCCTACGTTCAAATCTGTGCTAAAACTGTGAGGTTTAACATTACCCTAAAATTCCCATTCCTATTCACCTCTTAGCAAGATAGAGATGAAAGTGTTTTCTTGCACTAATGGCCCGTTATGAAATTACCTGTCAGGGGCAGGAACAGTGAAATGGGAGGAACTTGACTAAACACGAGAAACAAAGACTGCAGAAAGCTGTGTGTGACTGTTGGGGTTTCCTTACAGAGCCAGAGGTTGTGTTTACAAACAAGGAGAAGGTGCAGAAAGAGGTGAAGGCTGCACTCTCAGAAAATGCCACGCTGAGCTGCAAGGTGGCCCAGGAGAAAACAGAGGTGAAGTGGTACAAGGATGGGAAAGTGCTCACCTCCAGCAAGAAGTTCAAGGTGGAATGTGAGGGCAAATCTCGTTGTCTGGTGGTGGGACAGGTGGAGAAGAAAGATGCTGGGGAGTACACGTGTGAGGCTGCTGGCCACAAACTCACCTTCAGGATCATCGTTACAGGTGGGAGATTGTTCCTTCTCATCACAAAAATGTCCCTGACTACAGAAAAATGTACCACACTTTGGGCTACAGGGTCTGTTCTTTCGGGATTTTTATGGGAGTGAGACGCCTTCACTGAGGTATGCTTTAAAGATAGATTTATTGCCATGATCTCTCAGGAGTTTTACCAACTCACAGAGACTGATAGAAGGTAGACATTACAGAAGAAAGAGTGTAAGAAAACACACTGTAGGTCACAAGGTCTCTTAAAGGTTAGTTGACCAATGGATAATTGCTACGCATAGATATTTTTAATTTTACACCAATGGTTATACACACTTGCATTCCCGAGTGCCGCATCGCGGTATTTTTCATCCAATTACACACTGTCCCATAGAGATCCATTACTTTAAGATAAACGACCACACCCTATGCTTTTTACTTTATTTCATAACTACTTTTATACTTTTATATTAAGGCTTTACACGATAAACTTTTTAATATCTAATTTAACACACTTTTTCTTAAACTGCAAGCCAGAATCTTTGCTATAGATTGTGATATTTGGAAGTTTTTTCCATGGTTTCAGATCAAATGTAGCAAACATCTCAAGCTCAGGGTAAGCAGACCCAAGGCCTTGAAGGTTTTTTGTGCCTTGGATTCCAACATCGTGCAGCCTAAAACTTCACTGAGTAGTGATGGAGACCAACCAGCCATCCACTGTCGTCACATTGATGCTGACAGCTGGATGTCTTCCTCCCTGGGATGAATCCCCCTCAGTGTCCCTTGGTGTTTTCTGATTTCCCAGGAATGGAAAGATAGACAAGTTTCCGTTCCATTGTCATTTATAAAGATAAAGGTAGGGTTGTCTCCCAGATATGTAGGAAAACAAATGTGGAAGACGTAGGAAAACAGGTTTCCTAGAATGAGCAAGGCTTCCATATGGGTCTTAGTGGGAAATGAGATTTGATATTTATTTGTCCATTATATTATGGAACAAAGCAATGGATTTCTTGCGGAGATGGGAAGAGGCTGAAATCCTGAGGTGCTGGATCATTTTTCTCAGAAATGGCTGACATGTTGTCCTCAGGCATGATAAAGGTCCACATCCTGTCTGAGCATTAAAAAATACCAGAGATGTGGAAGTTGTTGTGTTTTTCATCTGGGTTTGATCACTTTGGACAGCATCAACTTGTGGGTGATTTTTAAATTCCTTCTCCCACTCCACAGAAGTAGAGGATGCATTTATCAACAAGGACAAAGTGAAGAAAGAGGTGAAGGCTGCACTCTCAGAAAATGCCACGCTGAGCTGCGAGGTGGCCCAGGAGAAAACAGAGGTGAAGTGGTACAAGGATGGGAAAGTGCTCACCTCCAGCAAGAAGTTCAAGGTGGAATGTGAGGGCAAATCTCGTCGTCTGGTGGTGGGACAGGTGGAGAAGAAAGATGCTGGGGAGTACACGTGTGAGGCTGCTGGCCACAAACTCACCTTCAGGATCGATGTCACAGGTGGGAGACACATTTTGGGTTGCATTTCATTGGCTTCTCTTTGTATCTGGGTGTTTCCCCCATTTTCCCTGGTGCAATATTAGAAACGCTGTTAAAATACTTTCTGATGCTGGTCTGAGCTGACATTTCAGTGAAGTTGTGCAGGACTGGGCAGTTCTGGAACTCACCTGTAGATATCCTGATATCACCTCCTCACCTCCCTTTGTGTCTCCTTCTAGCTGAGGTAGTGAACAAGACTTCCCAATAGCAGGCAGTGTGTTTAAAAATCTCTTCCAGTTTGATCACCAGTACTGATATTCCTCCTCCTGTTATGGGTATTCTTCCATGAAAATCACTGTTTTCCTTCCTCTTTTTTTGCAACTGATAGGACAAAAGGGAATGGCTTCAAGTTCAAGCAGAGGTTTAGGATGGATATTAGAAAAAAAAAAATTAACCAAAAAGATTTTTAAGTATTGGAATAGGCTGCCCAGGGAAGTGGTGGAGTCCCCATCCCTGGAAGGATTAAAAAGCTGTGTGGATGTGGCACTTGGGGACATGGTCAGTAATGGACCTGGCAGTGCTGGGGGAATGGTTGGGCTCAATGATCCTCTAGGTCTTTTCCAGCCTAAATGATTCTGTGATTTCTTTGGTCTGAGTGTATTTTGCAAGAGATCTGGTGAATTTTATCTCATGCTCCAAGCAGCCGTGGACATTAGCTACATTTTCAGTGATCATTTCTGAATTGGATATTAAGAAAGGGTTTGTTTGTTTTAATATTCATAGCACTCCACTGTCTTTACAGCCAAATCCCTCTTTTTTAATATTAAAATTCTTGTCTCATATGCAGACGTGATCAGAACAGGGAAGCAATTTTCACCTCTGTTTTCTTATAGCACCAAATAGAGATTTGGCATTTTATCAGCTGTATAAAGAAACAGCTGTGCTGTGAATCTACTGTCTCCACTCTGTGTGGGGTACCCAGGCTGTGAGCTGGGGAATTTTGGCTCTTTTTCATTCTTTGTGTAGCTCATTCTTTGGCTGAGGGAGCTGCCAGTTTCAGTGGAGGATGGGTAAGGAAGGAAGGCTAAGTAAGGATAGATCTGAGAGGTGTCTTCCAGGGAAAATTCAATATGGGCATTCATAAAAACACAGAATAGTGCGCTCGCACATTACTGCAGAGGTGTAGTCAGAAAACAGAAATTTAGTGGTTTACACTTGAATTTCTCTCTCCGAGGGAGCTGTCTGCCTCAGAAAGCAAAGGTTTCCAACTCTCTTTCCATCCGGGTGACCTCCTGGTGGCACAGGGTAATGTGACCCCTTGCCCTGTGCTGTCAGCCTGCCTTAGCTACCGTTGCTGTATTTCTCATGGGAACAACTGTAACACGACGTGCGGGCCCAGCTCTGGCTGGAAAATGATCCACTGTGAAAGTCAGGAGGGATTATGAGTACTCAGAGTGGTTGGCTCTTCTGCAGCAGAAAACCTTCTCTTACTAGGTTATCCCAAAGTGCAGCAGATTTCTGGGTCTTAATTTATCCTGGTGCCTTTGCACTTGGAAAGCTTTTCAGGGTTCCTGTACTCCAGGGCTCCACTGGTAGCACAAAGCCTTCTCTGTTTAAGGACAGGTTGAAGGTTAGATGCTCAGCGTTGGGTTTTGGGATAAAACTGCTGGTTTTGGCTTAATATTAAAAAAAAAAAAAAAAAATCAGCTGCTGCACACCTTGGGACTGAGTGACAAAGAGCTGATTCTGAAATCTCAGTATTTCAGGATTTGTGGTATGCAGTGAAATCCATATTTTAAATCAGTGAAAGTTTCATGTCCTGAAAATATTTATCCTCATTTCCACTGGAACTTCACTAACCAGTGTCATTTAAGGTTGGAAATGTCATCTGCACTGAAGTCTTGTTTAAATTTAAAGTAAGTTTCTAAGAGAAATTATCAACTGGTGTAAATCACTTCGGAAGATAATTAAGAGTTTTAGTCACATTTCCTATCAGTATAAAAATGGTTTATATGAAAGGTCAAGAATGGAAAGGACAAGTGAGATGAGTCTGGAATATATCTTCTCTGCTAACCTGACATTTTAAATGCAGCCCTCATTGACACAGACTTGTTTTATAACCTATTGAACACACTCTGCCTAGTCACACCCAAAGCTGTAGGTGGGAGTTTAAATATTTCTATTTCTGCAATCAGTTTTGAATGCAAAGCTTGGTGTGTGCTCGAGTTCCTTCAGATGTCAAAATGCTGCTGACACGTCCCTTTGAGGAGTTTGCATCGCCCAGCACAGACCATGTGCCTCCTAAATGACAATGACACCTCCTCACACCCCTGCCACAGCCAACGTAAACAGGGCAGCTCAAATTCAGAGCCCCTAAGCTGGATTCCTGCTCCCTGCAGGACATCTCTCTTTCCATGGACAGTGCAGCATTCACAGCAGGGCTGTGATGTGGCCCAGGACCACGTGTGCTGCCCCTGTCAGCAGCGGAGGAGCTCGACCTGAGCTTACCCCTTCTCCTCCCCCTCCCTGGCAGCTGCTGCCACTCAGAGCACGGAGGTGATGGAGACAGGAGAAAAGTCCTCCAGGAGGAGTCAAGGATGGCCCCAGGAGGCTGCAAGGAGTGACTGGGGGTGGAAGGGGCTCAGCATCACAGCCAGGGAGAACCAAGAGCCTCCCAGGCCACAGAATCACTGAGGTTGGGAAAGCCCTCCCAGCCCATGGAGTCCCAGCTGTGCCCAGTCCCCACCTTGTCCCCAGCCCAGAGCTCTGAGTGCCACATTCAGTCATTCCTTGGACACCTCCAGAGATGGGGACTCCAAACATCCCTGGGCAGCTCCTTCCAGTGCCTGACCACCCTTTCCATGTAGAAATTCCTGCCGATGTCCAACCTGACCCTACCCTGGAACAATTTGAAGCTGTTCCATCTCATCCTGTCCCTTGTTCCTTGGGAGCAGAGCCTGACTTACCCACGGCTGCACCCTCCTGTCAGGAGGGCAATTTGCTGGAAAATCACAGATTTCTTAGGAAATAAAAATACGCTTCAAATTTTATATGCTAGTTTTGTGTGTCATGCTTGCCAAGTACTTTTCCGTGTTGAGAATTGCGCCTTTGTCCTCTCTTTGGGATTGAGTTACAAGATATTTTCTGAGCAACACCCAATTTTGATCTAAAATACCTGGTAATTCCTCTAAATAATATGGTAGTAGAGATGGCAACTCATCACTGTGCTATATTTGGCTTGTTCCAAAGGTAGGGAGTAGAAATATCATAAAGACACAAGGGGATTTTTTCTTTATATTCATTTTAAGAAATTTGCAAATGGGGCGGTTGAGCTGCTCATAAAGACAAGTCAGAGAAGGATGATAATTACTATGGATTATAATTGAGGGTACCTTGCTTTATTTATGTGATTAATAGAACTGCAAAGCTGTGTAATTTACAAGAGTTTATTGTAGATTTTTTTTTATGTTGGAAAAGACCTTTAAGATCATCATGTCCAATGGAGAAACCAGCACTGCCAAGTCCAAGACCCTGCAGAGCATCTACACCCCATACAAGCCAGAACTTCTCCACAAAAGATATTTATATCTTACGTATTTTCCCCCTTATGTTCCCCTATTTCAGAGCCAGAAGTTGTGTTTACAAACAAGGAGAAGGTGCAGAAAGAGGTGAAGGCTGCACTCTCAGAAAATGCCACGCTGAGCTGCGAGGTGGCCCAGGAGAAAACAGAGGTGAAGTGGTACAAGGATGGGAAAGTGCTCACCTCCAGCAAGAAGTTCAAGGTGGAATGTGAGGGCAAATCTCGTCGTCTGGTGGTGGGAGAGGTGGAGAAGAAAGATGCTGGGGAGTACACGTGTGAGGCTGCTGGCCACAAACTCACCTTCAGGATCGATGTCACAGGTAAGAGAAGATTATTTGGCCCATCATTCCTTTTTCTAAAATCTTTAGAAAATTTGTCATTATTTTATTAGAATTTTTCATGTCACGCTTCAAATTTTTGGAGTGTATCGTTGATTCAGCCTAGCTCTGATGTGTACAAATACAGTTTTCTTCATATATTCTTTGTAGAACATTTAAAACCCTTGAAACAGGGAGCTGAGTCCCTGGAAAATTTTGGAAGCTACACATCACTGGAGGGAAAGGGCTGTAAAAGAGAAGGTACTGATTGTGCATCTCCTTCCTCCCATCTTAGTACAACAAGAACAAATCTGCACCACAGTTTATTCTCGGTGCAAGGTCATGGTGAAGAGCCAGCCCAATGTCCAACACTCTTTTTCTTTCCTGTGGAAGTGCTCACTTCAGCCTGAAGGGAGTAATGGAAGCAGGGCTTGATATATATTAGGGTTTTTAAGGTGTCAAGAAAATGGCAAGTAGGGAAAGAAGGTGTCCTGGAAACTGATTCCAGTTGTATTTCCCTGCTGGGGCCGTAGAGAGGTAGAATGGATTCAGCTTCCCAGCTCCCTTGCAACTTCCCAGTCTTCTTCCAAGTGGTGTGACTGATGTGTCTTCTGGAGAATAAGGGGGATTCACCATTTGGATGTGAGATGAGATGAGCTTTCCCCAAGGTTGCACTAAGAACAAATAACAGGGTCCTGGACATCTCATTGCTGGTCTAGCACCTTTCTCACTTAACAAAATGATATAAGAAAGAGCAGAAGCAGCTGCTGAGAATCAAAGAAATCATTTTTAAGGGACTATGATGCAGCATGGAACAGCTCCTTCCTCTAAAAATTTGTTAGTTTGCAGTTGACTTCAACCAGACTGTGTCCCACCTTGACTGGATCCTGACAGACAATGTTCTTATGAACCACATAGAGATTACTGCTATGAAAAAACCCAAAACAGACAAAAACCCACCACAAAACTCCCACCACAAAGCAGTTTGCATGTTCTTTTGATAGATTTATGTGTGGACTGTCACGTCAGAGGGGTTTTTTTCCCTGTGTTACCTGCAAGCCACAATAAGGGAATTGAGCAACGTCATACTTTGGAGAAAATCTGTATTTCTCTCTCTTTCCAGAGCCAGAGGTTGTGTTTACAAACAAGGAGAAGGTGCAGAAAGAGGTGAAGGCTGCACTCTCAGAAAATGCCACGCTGAGCTGCGAGGTGGCCCAGGAGAAAACAGAGGTGAAGTGGTACAAGGATGGGAAAGTGCTCACCTCCAGCAAGAAATTCAAGGTGGAATGTGAGGGCAAATCTCGTCGTCTGGTGGTGGGAGAGGTGGAGAAGAAAGATGCTGGGGAGTACACGTGTGAGGCTGCTGGCCACAAACTCACCTTCAGGATCGATGTCACAGGTGGGAGAAAACTGTTTAGCCCTGCTTTCCTATTTCTAAAATATTTACAAAGATTAGTATAATTCTATATATTCAATGTAAAACATTAGAATATCTTTAAGACGTGGAACTCAATCCTTGAGAACCTTTAGGAGTTACCCATATGTGTAGGAACAGGGCCATGAAAAGGAAATTATTGATTGCACCTCTCCATCCCCACATGTTGATGAAATCAAAACAACTCTGCAATGCAGCTGATTTCCAGTGAGTTTCAAAGTAGGGTCGTGATGAAGAATTATAGGAAATCTGCGCAATGTCTTTATTCACCAAAAATCCAGATAAAAACTCACCAAAAATCCAGTTTGAACAGTGCTACCAATACTCTGAATTCCCCTTTTATTTCAGAGCCAGAAGTTGTGTTTACAAACAAGGAGAAGGTGCAGAAAGAGGTGAAGGCTGCACTCTCAGAAAATGCCACGCTGAGCTGCGAGGTGGCCCAGGAGAAAACAGAGGTGAAGTGGTACAAGGATGGGAAAGTGCTCACCTCCAGCAAGAAGTTCAAGGTGGAATGTGAGGGCAAATCTCGTTGTCTGGTGGTGGGAGAGGTGGAGAAGAAAGATGCTGGGGAGTACACGTGTGAGGCTGCTGGCCACAAACTCACCTTCAGGATCGATGTCACAGGTGGGAGAAGGCTTTTTGTCAGAATTCAGAAGACGGCAATAAAGCAATAATTGAATTAGCTGTTCCACCATTACTCCTTTACAACAGTCTGGGTTTTGTTGCAGCCTGCAGGGTTCACCTGATTTTCTGTACTTTGTTGCCTGGATTCATAGTAATGGGAATATTTGGCTTTAGTGCAGCACAAGGTCTGTCTCATTCTTAGCGTGTCTAATAGTTGCAGTTATAAATATAATAGAAATAATTCATATTACTCCGATCCATGCTATTCCTGGGATCTCACAGGGTGATTCTTGTACACTGAGCTTCTTGAAAGGAAGGACCCATTAAAGAATCCCTTCCTTGTTAGACTTCCCATCCCATTTTAGAAAACTTTGAGGCTGGAATATGTTTTGTCATTTACAATATCAGCAGCACATTTCAAGATGGATTTTAAACAGCACTTTTTCTGAACCTGTGCCATTGAGATCTCAGCCTTTTGAGATGTGTTGCTACTCCTGCCAGGTGCTAAATGCCCCTTTGCTGTGAAATATTCCAAGAAATTGCTTTATTGTGTCTGAGATCTTAAGTAAAAGGAATTTAGAAGCATTTGATGACGTGCAGGACAGATGTCCTTTGGGAATATTTGCATTAAATAAATTTTTACATGGTGACTTCCAACTGTAGGGTCGATGTCAAGGATCCTCTTGATCCTTTCCATTCCTAGGCTCTTAGTTCCCAATTTTCCCAAAAGTGGCAACTCCTTCCCACAGAAGGGTAGACACTGCTCAGTGATGGCAATTGGTTTTGGCAAGTGACAACCTAAATATTTACCTAACTTGCCTACAGGAGCCTTTAGGGTGAATTTTATTTTAACCCCTCAATAATTATTCTCTTCTTTTTCCGTGCTCAGAGCCTGAACCTGCATTTATAAACCAGGAAAAGGTCCAGAAGGAGGTGAAGGCTGTCCTGACAGAAAGTGCCACCCTCGTGTGTGAGGTAGCACAGGATGCAACCAAAGTGAAGTGGTACAAGGATGGAAAACTGCTCATTTCCTCTCGGAAATTCAAAATAGAGAGCGTGGGCAAATCCCGGCGCCTGGTGATAGAGCAGCTGGAGAAGAGGGATGCTGGGGAATACGTCTGCGAGGCTGCAGGCCAGAAGCTGACCTTCAAACTGGAACCAACTGGTGAGTGCTCACTTTGTGGTGTGAGGAACCACTCCTGTGGTTTGGAGGAAGACTGGATACTCCCGACACAGCAGCCTCGGTGCAGCCACTGTCTCCCCTGGAACAACACCAGTGAGCCACAGGACACATTAATTTTTAATCTAGCAGTGTAGAGATGGGAAATCTGAACTTTTTTTGGCTCTGGAAACACTAGAAAATTTTTTTGTTTATCTCCTTAGAACACCTTATCACCCAACCTCTTCCCGTGGTGGGGAGCTGAAAGCAGAAGTGGAAAATTTTGAAGAGCAGCAGTGGAACTGTGGAGAAAAGTGACTCAGGAAGCCTGCTCTGCAGCTTGTGTGTGCCCCAAAAATGCCTGATTTTGTGGCAAAGGGTTGTATAAGATAGAAAGGAAGCCAAGAAGAAGGGACTGGAATCACGGAATGGTTTGAGTTGAAAGGAGTCTTAAAGATAGAGTTCCAGCCCTTCTGCCAGTGGAGCAAATAGAAAACAGGCCATAAATTCAGCTTATTAATGTTTCTTCTTAATTTTACCTCAAATCCTAAAAATGGGAAGGGAAAGAATTATGTAGGTAATTTTCTTTTTATGGGCTGTAGATAAAATATAAATATTTGCATTTTTGTTCCTCTGCTTCTCTTCTAAGCAGAAGCTCTAGGTTGCCTGAGAGATCATTTTCTTTCTTCCCATTCAGGAAAAGATTATACCAGCCACAAATATTCAGCCATATTCCCTGGATTGTTGCAGGTTATGGATGGTGTAAGTCCTGAAGAGAGCAATATAAAGCTGCTGTGTCAAGGATTTGAGCATAAAGTTCTTAATTTTCCTGGTTTGTTGTCTTTCCTAGAACCAGAGGCTAAATTTGAAAAGAAAGTTGTCCAGAAGGAGCCTCTCATTGTTCAAGAACATGAAAGCATCACACTGACAACCTCAGTCACGCCTGAAACTGCTGCGGTGAGGTGGTTCAAGGATGGCACAGAAATCAAGGCGAGCAAGAAATGCGTGATCAAGAGCGAGGGGCCATCCAGGACACTGACAGTGAATGCAGCTGAGGGCACAGATTCTGCCCTCTACACCTGCCAGACAAAGGATGACAAGCAGGAATTCAGGGTCCAGGTGAAAGGTGAGCAGTGCCCATGGCCAAACCCAACAGCTGCACTTCCCTCGTGGTGGGATGCAGGTGAAATCCAAATTCTTCCAAAAACTGTTCCAACTTCAAGTCTTGTTGCACATCCTCTGGATGCCCCACTGTGGGACAGCAAAGTTCTCCAGCTTCCAAATTTGCAGTTTTTGTCCTTTGCTGCCCACTTGGGGAAATGGAAGCCTATGATGGGTACTTCTGGTCTTTACTCCCCTCCTGTTTCTGTATCCTCCTATAGAATGACAGTGATCTGAAAACACCAAAGCGAAGGGATCTCCCTGAATTTCAGCCATTTGGGTTTATTTTTGTCTCCCTTGAGCCCCAAATATTTAGGGCCATTTTATTTATTTATTTATTTTTTCCCAACATTGGGCAGAACCAGTTTCTTAGAACAGGTTTCTTCTCTTTTCCTCCCTCACAATTTTCCTTCTCCTGGATCTCAGAAATCCCGGTGAAGTTTGCCAAGAAGCTGGAGGCTGTGAAAGCTGAGATTGGTGGCAGTGTGTCCCTAAGCTGTGAGCTGAGCCACCCCAAAGGGAAGGTGACGTGGAGCAGGAATGGTGTGGAGATCAAGCCCAGCAAGCGCTTCCAGATCCGTGAGGAGGGGCTCCAACGAACCCTGACAATAACAGGGATCCGGGCTGAGGATGAGGGAGAATATTCCTGCCAGTCCAGGGATGACAAGAGCAGCATCTCCATTGTCCCCAAACGTACGTCTCCAGTGGTGGCAGTGTGGAGGGATCCCTGGGTTTTGTCCTCAGCTGTTGCATCCCTGCAAAGCTGGGTTTGTTCTGTGTCTGGGCTGACTCCTGTGTTGAGACAAAATGCAGAACTGCCCTCTCAGTGCCAGTGGAACCTCTGTTTGTGAAAAACATAATGATTGTGAGACCTCTTGAGCTCAGCTCTCTTAATATTGACCCTCATATTGCATTAGAGGCTGGAATTCAATTTCCAAAATATAGGATGGGGCTTCTCCCCTGCCTTTTTTGCCTCTCTTTATACACATATTTTACTGAGACATGGGAACTGTGATGACCCAGTATTGTGATCACATACTGTAAGTAATAAAATTGCTACTCCCAATAAAGTCTTGGAAGCTTTTGGCTGTTTGAAGGTGCTCATGCCATGCCTCAGGAACATGGTCCTGATGTTTTACTCCTATCCATCAGCTCCCAGAGTGGTGAAATTCATCACAAGTCTCAACAGCGTGGTGTCTGAGGAAGGAAAAGAGGCCGTGTTCAAGTGCACCATCTCCCCCAGTGATGCTGTGGTCACCTGGCTCAGGAACGGTGCCAAGATTGAAGCCAGCAAGAAATATGTGATTTCTCAGAAGGACACCAACCACAGCCTCACCATCACTGACCTGACCCTGGAAGATGCAGCTGAAATCACCGCCAGTGCTGAGGGCGTGGAAAGCACAGCCAACCTCAGAGTCCGAGGTAAGAGGTGGCAGTGCCCCTTTGACAGGCTGGCAGTGGCACCCTGCCCATGGCAGGGGCTTGGAATTGCAGAATCTTTAAGGCCCTTTCCAACCCAGACCGTTCTATGGTGTTGTTTTATATGGATTTCCCTCTAAGTAATGACTTTAGCAGCGGGGAAATTCTGCTTTTGCATCGTTAAATGGGGGTGCCCAGAACACTTTGGATTTGGAGATACATGAGCCACTGGTTTAATTTTCTCTCAAAGCCTGTTTTCAGGCTCCTCTGCATTCCCATTAATATTTCCTCTCTCGCAGAAGCCTCAATCTCCTTCAAGAAGAAGCTGGAGCCCAGAACGGTTGAAGAGAGGGAGACAGTGACCTTGGAGGTGGAGCTGACCAAGCCTGCAGAGGTGAAGTGGATGAGGAACAGCATCGTGCTGAAGCCCAGTGACAAAATAGAGATCAAATCTGAGGGAACAAAGCACACCTTGGTGGTCAAGGACATCTCCTTCGCAGACCGGGGCTTCTACTGCTGCGAGAGCCCCGATGACAAGACCCAAGCCAAGCTCAACGTGGAAAGTGAGTTCAGTGATCCCCAGTTCCATAAAATCCCTGGGCACGGCTTGGAGGTGGCTTCTGGTCTCTGCATTATCATGGGGACACAGGGACACAGCCATGGGCTTGGCCACCACTCAAATGACTGAGAGGAGGTGAAAGCAATGGCAGGGAACAGAGAATGTCTGGCTGGTTCCTGCTGCCTCCATCTCATCCCACCAGCTTTGACCACTAAGCTTCTTAAAAGATTCTTCTCTTTCCTCTCTCTCTCACTCCCTGATGTGCTCTGTGTTTTATCTTTGTATGATCTTTTTAGCAAAAAAATCTCTCTTCAGCCATCCATTGCCCTGATTTTTCTCTGCAAAGCACCTCGTTCAGAATGTCTCTTTATATTCAGTCAGGGTCTAAAAAACTACAAAAGAAAATCCTCTCTCTGAGAGTGTTGCCCTCTTGGGTAAATTAATGGTGCTCCATCCATATCCCTGTACTTCTGCTCCTTTCCTACATCTTTTTGTCATAATTGTCATAGGATAGGTGAAGATAGGATTTAAGCTCTTAAGGACTGTCTAATTTTGTCCATAAATTCCTTACTACCAGCTGGTGCTGGACTGGTGCTAAATAATAGGTAAGGAAGGACTTGAAAACTGTCTTTAGGGTACTGGATGTCTTACAAAGTGGAAAGAAACAATTTCCGTAATGCCAGGAATAATGGACTTCAGATGCAGTAAGAAAGATCCAGGTTATATTCTGAAAAACTTTTTAATGGTCAGATGACTGAATAGATTGTCTGGAGAGCTTTCATAATGTTTTTGGATTTTTTAAATTGTCAACATAATTACTTTTAGCGATGATACAAGTTTAAAGAGTAAATCAATTTTGCTGGGTGATAGGGCATGACGTCTCATCACAGGAACAGGTAATATCCACCCAAACCACGGATGCTTTGCCCCCAAGCTGTGAGCACATTTTGCACCACGTCATGGGTTTCTTTTTTCTTTTACTACAGCTTTTTCCTCCCATCCTTGTTTTTATCCTAATTGAAGAACTGCACAGTATTGCTACAGACTTATTTGTCTTTCTTTTACTAAAAAACTGATAAACCTTGGTAGAAAAAGGGCCAGTGATGTTTTCTGTGATATTTGGTTGACCTGTTTGTCCCTTGAAAGCATCCATTTAAAAAGTAATAGCTGTGTTAGCAGTGTGGTCGTGGACAGGTTTCATTTCCAGTAAAAGTGGTTGCTTATTTGGCAATTGCCCATTAATTGGCAGGTACCTGCGTGAGGAATAGGGAAATAATCCATTTTGAAAATCCTTAGGCTATTTCACAGTTGCTGGTGCGAGATCTCCAACTTCTCCCTGTTGTTTTCCAGTGAGGCAGATCAAGTTGGTGAAAGGCCTTCAGCCCCTGAAAGTGGCTGAGAAAGGGACTGTCACCTTCGAGGTGGAGGTGTCACACGAGGACGTGGAGGGGACCTGGCAGAAGGACGGCGTTCGGCTGAAACCTGCACCCAACGTCAGCTTCGGTGTCCTGGGCAAGAAGCACTCCCTGACTCTCTCCTCGGTGGCTCTGGAGGATGCAGGACTCATCTCCTTCAAAGCAGAAGGCATTAACTCATCAGGGAGGCTCACTGTGACAGGTACCTGAGCACAAAAGGCTCTGACCCTGCTTGGGGTGGATGCAGGTCCTCTCCTGACCTGGAGAGCAAACTTCAGAGGGCAACAAATTTTCCTTAGAACTGCAAGGGATGTAAAGCACAGTGATGTTTCCTTCTAATGCCAACAGGGCAGTGGCATCACTGTCCACAGAACAATGATAAAATGCCCAAACTAATACAAATGTTATTAATCACAAAAGCCAGGCACTGCCTACCCATCAGTGCTTGTGTGACCCCGTTCCCCATTCACTGGACTTGCTCTTTCCTTTCCAGAATTGCCTGTGAGGATCAGCAAACCTTTGGCAGATGTCAGTGTAACTCAGAAGCTCAAGGCCACGTTCGAGTGTGAGCTGTCCAAACCCAACGCCACTGTGAAGTGGTTCAAGGTACAGCACTGGATGGATTGTGATATTTTAATTTCTGACTTCTTTGGAAGGGAATGAGAGCCTTTAATTCTACTTCCCAGGCATGTGGGCCTGAGCCTTTGCAGCAGAGCTCTTAGCATTGCTCTCTTGTCCTTATGTTCATTTACTCTCCCAATTTATCCCTCTCAGGTTTTTCTTTAATGTTGTATATTGGGTTGAAAGTTAAACTTTTCCATTCTTGCACAGAATGTGAGCACTGCTGTTACAGATTTGCAGTCTTGTGCTTTCCTCCACACTAAAGAGTGTTCACCTTTTTCAGGATTTACAACCTTTTTGGGGAACTGTGATATAATGGGAAGCCTTAATTTCCTTTGTCAGTGACAGTTCAGTTCCTTTTCCCTTGAGAGTCATTTTGGGGTTCAGCTCTGGCATTTCATGTACCTTCCTTGAGGCTCAGCTGATACTTTCCTCAATTTGGGGTAGCAGCAATTCTTCAAGGTGGAATTTGGGCTGGAAGGGTCATCTCATTTCAAACCTCCTGCCATGAGCAGGGACATCTTCAAACAAGTCAGGTTGCTCAGAGCTCTGTTCAACCTGCTCCTGAATGTTTCCAGGGATGGGGCATCCACCACCTCTCTGGACAACCTGTGCCAATGTTTTGCCACCCTCATTGTGAAGAATTTCTTCCTTATTTCCTGTCTAAATTTGACCCTCTTTTAGTTTTAAACCATTTATGTCTGAAGGGACTCGCTACCAAGTCTCCAAGATGTTTTAAGCCTTCAAATAGGTGTCTGAGATTATCCAAAATTTGTGTGTTCTTCAGCCATTCCAATTTCCTGAAATCTTTGCACTGTGATGAAGTTTCAACACTTGTTCCTTTAAACACGGTTTTCCATTCAGTCCAATGAGAAGGGTGAATTAAGCACAGATCTGAGTGTCTCTCTTGCTCACTGCCGATGTACAGGAGTTGAGGGTGATCTACTTTGGCCTTTTCCCCTTTTAGGACGGGAAGGAGATCCGGCAAAGTAAAAACATTGGGATTATCTCCCAAGGAAATAAGAGAAGCCTCATTATTCACAAGTGTGAATATGAAGACCAGGGAACCTATACATGTCAAGCAGCTGAAGACAAGACATCAGCTACTCTAAAGGTTCACGGTATGTTTGGCTGAAGTAGGAAAATACATTTACTGCAGCATTTTTGGCTACACAGCAAGAAATTCTTTGTGGAGTGTTCATGTATTTCACAATTGCTCATCTTGGCTAAGTTTCTCTTCCTGGTGAGAAAATGCTGGCAAAGCTGTCCTGTGCTTGCTCTGTCTTTGCAGTATTTCTGGAAGAGGTCTTAACTCAGTTTTCCATTTCTCATAAGTGATTTCTGTTCTCTGGAATCTGAATGGTGTCTCTGGATTGGCACATCAGGAAATCCTGGACAGCCTGGCACAAAGCAGGGATTCAGTGGCTGGTGCTGATTGGTTTGGTGGCACCATTGTCACAGGGGGACTTTCCCTGAATAGGGACCGGACAAGCCTTGGGTATGAGCTCAAGGAGTGCCCCAGTTTTTAGGCTCTAAATGCTAAGGAAAGGGTAATTATTTCTGCCTGCACCTCTCCTTCATGCTCAAGGCAGTTTTTCCCTCAGAGTATTGCACTGAGCAACTGATGAAGCAACAGCTGTGTTTTGTCACCAGGCTCTGAAGCACCTGAGATAAAGTCTGAGATAAGTTACTCAACAGACAGCTCTGCTGTGCCCTGGCAGATGTTATTTTCCAGAGGGGCATCTGAAAAACTGATCACATCATTCTTACTCAAAGACAGACCATCTTTCTCATTGCTTACTAGATGCTGTCCTCATGTGGCCACTTGGGTTCAGCAGTATCTTCATGACATCTGTCCCATTGCTCTGTTGAACTCCCCCTTTTCTCCCTGGTTTTGGGATTGGGGTGGGTTCTTGCTTGCATTTCAACTTTACTCCTGAGGCTGATCCAAGGTGTTTCAAGGCCTTCCCTTTCAAAAGGAAAGGGCTGCAGTAGCAAGAGAAAAAGGACAGAAGGAGTGCTAAGGTGCAGAGTTAGAGGGTTATGCTCAGGAGACTCTAAAAAAAGTTATTTCCTATGTAAAACAGAGAAAAGCATGAATGAGGCATGTTTATAGTGACCTAAGAGACTGTAGACTTGTGCTTAGTTTTTCTTGGCATGTTTTCTTTCATTAATATGGGTATTTCTTTCATTAATACCTGTATGAAGTTCCAGCGTCCATAAAGTCCTCTTGCAATGAGCTTCAGCCATAAAAAGTATTTACTGGGTTGAAGAAAGAAACTACCCAGGAAATAAGGCTGGTCTAGAACAAAACACAATCCCATTTTTTTTCCCCAAGCATTTATGCAAAAAGTAAACATACCACACTCATTTAAGGAGAAACCCCAAATAAATATTTGTCTTTATTTATAACTTCACAGCCCGAGATGTCAAGATTGTAAAACCACTGGAAGATGTGGAAGTGAATGAATATGAGAGTGCATCTTTCACCTGCGAGATCTCACACGACGAGGTCGAAACCCAGTGGTACAAAAACGACAACAAGCTGAAGACTTCTGACAACATCAAAATGCGGCAGGAAGGTAGGAGGAAAAAGGGGGATTTTGTTCTGGAATTATGGGTGGGTTGGAGAAGGGAATGGGATGGGAGACTAGAAAAAGGGTTTTGCTCTGGGATAGCTGAGCTGTGTCTGTGTGTCCGTCCTCAGGAAAGACCTATTCCCTGACTTACACACGCGTCCACGTTGAGGATGCGGCTGAGATCAAATTCGTAGCAGAAAAGGCAGAATCTCGTGCTCAGCTGACTGTGAAAGGTAATTCTGCTTTTTGTGCCAGCACTGCTTCTGCTCTCTCATGTTACAAACCCATTCATTTCCCTCACCTTGGATGTGAAGTTAAAAAAACTCCTGCAGCGTTCAGGGAAAGAAAAACTGCCTACCTTACTTCCTGGTAAATATCAGCCTGGAGTTTATTTTGGCTTAATTCCAGTTTATTTTCTCAGAAGGGTGGTTTTGTACCTTCAGATGTTTAAAGTTGTATGTGAAATTTGAGGGACAAACAGCTGTCCCTCAAATAGAAAGCTGTCACTTTCTATTGTATGTTGTAACAGAAAGCAGCATTTTTGGGTGTGTTTAACTAAAACAATGTGATAGAAGGAGAGAAAAGGAAGACATTTGAATTAACACGCTGCTGAGGAGCTCAGGAAACTGGAGATAATTCCCTGGCTTTGCCATAGCACTGCTAGGTAGTGTTGAGGAAATCACCTGTTACTTCTGCAGTTCAGCCACTCCAGTGGTAAAATATGGAGGAAAAGTTTCCTTTTAATTAGCTCTTGCTAATTCGACTTGTTAATTGAGTGCTCAGCATAGTGGGGATTCCTATCATCATCCAAATTACTGAACATAACAGAAATATTGCGAGTGAGTTTTTATGGAGACCATACTGATTTCTCCGTTTTTATTTTTTTGCTCTTGTAGAGCTGCCCGTGAAAATCGTGAAGCCTCTGAGGGATAAGATTGCCCTCTGGAAGCACCGGGGGGTCCTGGAGTGCCAGGTGTCCCGAGCCAACGCCAGGGTCCGGTGGTTCAAAAAGGACATGGAAATTCGCTCCGGTGACAAATATGAAATCGTCAGCGAGGGCGTCTACCGGAAACTCATCATCAACGACGCCGACTACGAAGATGAGGACGCCTACACCTGTGATGCCTTCGATGATAAAACCAGTGCTAATTTCTTTGTTGAAGGTAAAAACCCCCTTTTTTCACCCCTAGAATGCACTGGGAGGAGAATAGGCTGATTCACTTGTTGTATACTTTGGAAATGCAATGCTGCTCGTAAAGGATTTTTATTGAATGCTATTTATTCTGAAGTCCATTGGTGTTGAATCCTTTTACACACAGGAACATCCTGAAAAATTAACATATGGTATATTCTTCTAAGGAAAATTAGGAGATTCCAGAGATGTTTATCAAATGTATTGGAGAAAGTCTGGTTTTTAGATAAATGTTGCAGCTCCTGTTATCAACATCTGCATTCCAATGAAGTTTTTCCATTTTATAGCACTACATGTTTGATATCAGGATAGGAAGGTGACTTTAGAATTAGGACTAGGAATCAAGAGATGCAGATTCACTTTCTGACCTGTGACCAGCAACATCTCTTTGCTTTTATACAATAAAAAAAGTTGTTTTAAGGCCTTTTGTGTTCCTAAGTGCAGAAAAGATGGCATGAGTGTTCAGGCTGATAATCGAAAAGCTTTCATGACTCTTAAATCCCTGCTCTCTTGTTCCATACAGAGCAAGCCATTAATATTGTAAAAGAGTTGTGTGATGAGGACGTGACAGAGCCTGAAGAAGCCAATTTTGAATGTGAGACATCCATTCCATCCGTGAAACCTGCCAAGTGGTTCCTGAAGGGAGCAGCCTTGCAGGCTGGCAGAAACATCATCATGCAGCAGGAAGGCACCATCCACAGGCTGACAATTATAAAAACAAGTGTGGATATGACAGGCGCCATCCAGTTCTCCATTGGCAAATCCAAATCCACAGCAAACCTGCTTGTCAGAGGTAACGTGATATTTGATATGTATCATGTGAATCAGAACAAAGATCTTCCCTCTCACAGTACCTGGAAAGTAATTTGTTATAGATACTCTCTAAGATCCACTGGGTTTTTGGAAGATCTGCTGAGTTCTCAATTGCAAGTTGTTGGGAGCAATGCTGGATGTACCAACTGAGCCAGAAATGTCTTAGGAAGGGTTCAAGTTAAATTAATTTGTCGTCCCTGGTATTCAAATCTATCAAGCTAAAACTGGTTTTTGGTTTATTTTTATTCTCTTGACTTTACCAAGGAGGACAAAACAGATGAAATTTGCCAGGAGAGTTTATTTTGTCCCATTTTTGAACTAGACAAGTTTGATAGCTCATTTACTTAATTCATTCTGTCGTTGACTTGATCTAGGACAAAGCCTCAAGGTTTTTTATCTTCTGCTGTCACCATGGTAAATCTCTCCAATCACATCATGAAGTCCTTGTTTTGTGTTCAATTTGCTCTTACTTGAATGAAAACTTCAATTAGAGAGCAATTCAGCAAGCTCTGAGCCAGAAGTGGACCATGAATTTGTTGGTTAATATACAGTATAATCTTACAGAAATCAGCTATAGTTCAGTGTGCTGCTGTAGCTTCAAAGCACATGAGCTGTGTTAGAGACACTTGCAGCAGGATCTGAGCAGTTCACAAAATAGTTGTAAAAGTCATACATGAAATTAATTGTCATGAAATACAGATTAAAAAAATCCTTCCTCTTCTTTAGATTGATCCATTCTTCTTTCCCACCCCTGCTCTGCAGATTACCACATCCAGATCACCAGGAAGCTGGAGGACAAGACCGTCCTGGAGCGACACTCGGTCATCCTGTCCTGTGACTTCAGGCCTTCCCCAAAGCACGTGAAGTGGTTCAAGGGCCAGGTGCTCATTGAGCCCTCGGAGAAGTACAAACTCAAGAGGGAGCAGTACTCAGCAGAGCTCAAGATCATGAAGGTGAAGCCCGAGGACGCCGGCGTGTACAAGTGCAGGGCTGGGATCGCCGAGACCGAAGCCACGCTGAGCGTTGAAGGTACAAGAGGTTTGCAGCAGCAGGGCTGGCCTGGTGCTGCTCTTTATCATTCTCTGTTTCACTCTGGGTTCCTCCCCTTAAGGAGAGGTAGATTCCCACAGTTATCCTCTAATTTTATATAAGTGCAGTGTCACAAGCAAACTGCTGATTCCGTGATCCTGAAAACCATTTTTTGCTGTGAAGTTGGTAACGCCTGTGGGAGGGCACCATCTGGGTAAGGTGGAAATTAACATTTGTCAAGACGCATTATTGTCCATTTCATATGAGGAATTAGACATCTGGTGCTTCTAACTAAAAATATCCTGTATCTTAAACTGCTACAGGCCTCTAATTCTGGTGATCTTGGCTGTGGTTTTCATTTCCTGATCGCTGTGTCAGCTTGTCAATCTGCTATACCTTTGTCTATCTGCTATATATACATTTTATAGCTATTATTTTATATCTGAGTACAGTTGTCATTCATAGTGAAGTTCTGCCTCATCTGAGCATGGAACTGGTTTTAGCCAGTTCTTCCCCTCGGGTGACACCGTAAGAAAAGATGTTCACTGTGCCACTTCAGCAAGGCTTGGAGCTGAGCCACAGAATCATTTCCAAAAGTTCAGGGAGCAGCTCTTGGTAGCATTTTGGCTTTGCAGAGGTTCTTCATTGGATGTGCTGTCAAACATTGAAATGAGCTACTCAGGGCAGTGGTGATGTCACCATTCCTGGAGGGGTTTAAAAGCTGTCTTGATGTGGCACTTGGGGATGTGGCTTCATGGTGACCTTGGCAGTGCTGGGGGAATGGCTGGATTCAATCTTAGAGGTCTTTTCCAAACCAAATGGTTCTGTGACTCCATTCTATCCAAACAAATATATATATATACAGATATATATGTATATGTACATGTAAATCAAGTAATACTCCCAAACCCTCCTCTGAGTTCTCAATGTAGAGAAACAGCATTCCATGAGCAGAGAAGCTGCACAGAAAAACCTCTGCCTAGGGACTGGGAAAGAAAAGAATCAAAATCCTTTTTCTCCCTAAACCTGAGCAAGTTGCTTAATCTCTTTGTACTTTGCCTTTGTGGCCAAAACCATTGTCTGTTTCTCCTCCTGTGTGTCACAGTTTCCCTGGAAATGAGGGACAATTTAGTTAAAATGTGTTTGTGTGTGCACTGACCAGCACACAGGGGTTGGAGCTCTGTGGGATGCTCAGGGTCACTGTAACATCATTTTAGAAAGAATGATTTCTTTTTAAATTAAAAACAAACAAAACCCCCAAACTGATTTATATATAAAAAGAGAACTGGGGGTTCTAGACAATTTTAATTAGCCTTTTTGGTAGATTTTTTTTTTCTCTTGGAGCAAATGCAGAACCAATTAAATGAAATGTGGTGACCAAAGGAACAAATCATCTAATAAACTCCATGAAATTGTTTGAGATAACAACTGATTTATGATGATGGTGGTGACGGTGCCTCTTGGTTTCCCTCAGCCCGCAATGTAGAGGTCCTCAAGCACCTGCAGGATGTGGAGATTGAGGAGGACAGCTCTGCTGTGTTCTCCTGCGAGCTGTCCCACGATGACGAGGACGTGGAGTGGTTCCTCAATGGCACCCTCCTCTACACCAACAACTTCAATGACATCAAGAACGTTGGCAAGTGCTACTCGCTGACCATGAAGCAGGTGAAGCCTGAGGATGCTGGCACGGTGACGATGAAGTCAGACAAGGTGTCAGAGAGCGTGAGGCTGAAGGTGATAGGTGGGTCCAGATCACGCTCCTGAATGAAAATGAGAGATGCAAACGAGCCATTATTTACCTAATCTACGGGGCAATCCTGGTTAATGATAAAAAACGTTGAGCTGTTAAAGATGGGCCACGAGGATGGTGAAGGGTCTGGAGGGGAAGCTTGGAAAGGAGCAGCTGAGGTCACTTGGTTTGGTCAGCTGGAGAAGAGAAGATTGAGGGGAGACCTTGCTGTGGGCTTCAACGCCCTCATGGGAGGAGGAGTGGGAGGGGAGGTACTGATCTCTTCACTCTGATGGCCAGTGACAGGACGAGGAAATGGCTGGACCTGAGTCATGGGAGGTTTAGGTTGGATATCAAGAAAAGATTCTTCACCCAGAGGGTGTTGGGGCACTGCCCAGGCTCCCCAGGGAATGATCATGGTCCCAAGGCTGCCAGAGCTCCAGGAGAGCTTGGACAACACTCTCAGGGATGCACAGAGTGGGATTATTGGGGTGTCTGTGCAGGGATAGGAGTTGGACTGGATGGTTCTTGTAGGTCCCTTCCAACTCAGCATATTCTGTGATTCTGTGACTTTTAATACACCAGTTCTGGAGCTGGACTCAATCAGCCATGAAAAGACTGTTTCCTGTTGTCCTTTGTATATCTTAAAGTTCAGTCACACAGCTGAGTTTCTGTGGTTTAACATGTTCTTGGGCACCCTCAGTGAGTGTGCAAGTGACACCCAGCTGAGTGATGCCTGTGACATGCCTGAGGTGCCACCCAGAGGGACATGGACACGCTCAAGGAGTGACCATGGGAACTTCTTGAGGTTCAACAAGGCCAGTGAAAGGTGCTGCACCTGGGACAGGGCAGGCCCTTGTGTAAACACAGTCTTGGGATGAAGGGATTTGGAGCAGGATGAAGGATTGAGAGCAAGATGAAGGACTGCGAGGTGCTGGAGGGTGACGTTGGTTTAGGTTCTGCATCAGTATCAGCAATATGGTCAAGGGTTTATTAATGTCTCTAAATATTTGATAGCAACTGTGAAAGTGTCTCAAACATCCTGGCTGTTCTCTGTTTTGCCTCCTGACCTTCAGAGAAACCTGCTGTCTTCATGAAATCCTTGGATGACGTTTTCGGTGAGGAGCGAGGAGTGATCAAACTGGAGTGTGAGGTCTCCAAAGAGAAGGTCAAACCTGTTTGGAAAAAGGATGGTGTGAAGATCACTTCTGGCAAGAAGTATGAGGAGGTACAGTCTGGGAAGACCCTGTGCCTCCTTATCCATGACCTTGAAAAGACAGATGCAGGGTTATACACCTGTGACATCGGCACTGACGTTGCCAAATCAAAGGTCAGCGTTCAGGGTAAGTGTTGTAGACAGTGACCTGTAAAGGGGTGTTAAAAATATGGCTGGGCTTGGTCCCTTGGGCTCTCACCCATTCTTGAATAACTCTCACATAATACAGTGATGTCTCAACAATACCTTTTAATTTTGGTGTAAGGGTATCTGGGGTTTCAGTGGAAATCAGGTGTCAGGAATATAGTGACAGTGTTTTCTTCCTGAACATCCCTAGAGTGCAGAAATCCTCCAAGAAAAACAAAAAATTTCTCCAAAACAATCACAACTAACAACCAAAAAAACCCCCAAGCAGCCTGTTTCATATTTTGAGCTATTGATTCAGAGTTCGTTGTATGAACACAAAAGCAGGACAGCAGTATCTATTGAGGAACCCAGCAGTTCAGCCTGTCCTCTAATCCTTGTGTCAGGCTGAAGGACAAATAATTGTTCATGGCTTCCAAACTCATCATGGCAATGAGAAAAATTTTGAATTCGCCTGATTCAAACACAAGGAGTAACAGGTCAAAAAATTCAAACATCCCATTTCTCCTATCAGCGTGGAGTAGAACCTCACATTTTGTTCCAGAGGCTTCTTTTCTGACAGCTTTTCTCTTCTCTAACTCACTGAATCTTGACTCTTCCCCACTGAGCTGTTTTTCATGCAGTCCTTCCTGAGCACAGCCAGGAGATTCACATATCTCTTTTTCTATAATTTTGTTGTGATTCTGAGTCTGAGAAACCCTTCCCATGTCACAGCCATCTGTAAGAAATGCCGTGGTGTCCTGCCAATCCAGCAGACAAACCCCCCTTATGAGTTAAAAACTCTATTACTCTACTCATGTCTATCGTAAAAGCATTTTGAACACGTATTAATGTAATTTTGTTCTCCAGAGCTGAACATTGGCATCACCAAAAGGCTCAAGAACACTGAAATCCAGGAGGGAGAAGATTGCACTTTTGAGTGCATTTTGTCCCATGAAAGCATTGACGACTTCAACTGGACCCTGAATGGGAGAAAAGTGGAAAGTGGGGGGAGATTTAAAGCCTCCAATGCAGGTCGGAAATACACACTGAATATCAAGAATGTGATTCTTGATGACACTGGGGAAGTCATCTTCACTGCCCGTGGTCTCACCTCCAAGGCTTCTCTGGTTGTGAAAGGTAATGGGATCAGAAAAGCCCTGGGTGTGTTTTCAGAGGATTTGTCAGCAAACACTTGTTATGATCTGAGTGAATAGCAACCTTCCTTGTGAGCCTTGAAGAACTGAGATTTTTCCTTAAAAAACAGAAATGCTAACACTTTTAATAGATACTTGAGAACTGGCTACACTGGGTAGTGTTTACAGATAATTGCAACCCAGACTGTGCATCAGAGATAATCACCCAAGGCTGCTTAGGTGGTCAGTGGGGAGAAGAAATTAGTAATTTTCAGACATAGTTCATAATCTGCAGTTAGAATCAGGAAATCCCAGAATGGTTTGGATTGGAAGGAACCTTCCATCATCTTGTTCCAACCTGGCACAGGGTGCCCAGAGAAGCTGTGGCTGCCCCTGGATCCCTGGAAGTGTCCAAGGCCAGATTGGACAGGGCTTGGAGCAGCCTGGGATGGTGGAAAGTGTCCCTACCCATGGCAGGGGAGTGGCACTGGATGATCCTTGATGTCCCTTCCAACCGAAACCATTCTGGTATTCTGTGATTTGAATTGCAAAAACCCCAACCATATAGAGATGATTTTCATTCAAAGGCCCTTTTCTTTTTTTTTTTAAATATCTCTGCAGAAAAACCAACTGAGGTTACAAAACAGCTGGAGGATAAAACATCACCAGCAGGGCAGGACATCAGCCTGAGCTGTGAATTGTCCAAAGCTGATGTGAACATCAGGTGGTACAAGGATGGCAAAGCAATCCGGAAAAGCCAGAAATACGACCTGCAGCAAGAGGGAACACGGGCCACTCTCATCATCCGTGACTCCACAGTCAAGGACAGTGGGGAATACACCTGTGAGACAGAGAGCTCCAAAACAACCGCCAGGATCACAGTGCAAGGTCAGTTAAAGGGTGCAGAGGTTCATGTAAATATCTCCAACCCATGGAGATGTTCTTCTCTTCCATCTCCCTGAGCAGGATCAATTTTTAGTTTTCAAAAATCATCATTAAAAGCTTTAAAAAATAAGGAATGAAAAAATACCTTGTGGGTACTGAACAATCTTATGGGCTCTGTAATAAGCCAATTAAACCTGGCAATTTGAATTTTTCCACTTTGAATATGAGCGCTGATAACTGTCCGCAAGTGGAGACCTCACCCAGTACCTGGACCATGGCATTAAACTTTCCTGATATTGAAATATTTCACCTGGTATGTCCTGTGACAGGAAGGAAACCTGGTGCTCTTCTTAGAAATATTTCATCTGATAGGATGGGAGGAAATGGCCTCAAGGTTTAGACTGGATGTTAGGAGAAATTTCTTCATGGGAAGGGTGGTCAGGCATTGGAACAGGATGCCCAAGGAAGTGGTGGAGTCACTGGGGATATTTAAAAGATATGTAGATGTGGTTACCTGGGATGTGGTTTAGTTAAGTTAATAGTTGGACTTGGTGATCTCAAAGATCTTTTTCAGCCTAAATGATCCTATGACTATTTATTTGATGATTCTATGAGTTGGGGCAGAGATGATCCAAGATGACTCTGAACGCTCAGGACAAATTTGGGTAACAAATCTTTCTCTGTCATAATTTTTTTTTTTTTTCCTCCCAGAAAAGCCTAATTATTTTGTCAAGGAGCTCTCAGACCTGAAAGCGGATGAAAGTGGAACTGCAGTTTTTGTGTGCCAGAGTGAGAGAGCTGCATCCTCTGTGGTGTGGAGGAAAGGCATCGCTGAGCTCAGGGCTGGCAGGAAATACGAGATCACACAGAGAGGACAAGTCCTCCAGCTGACCATAAAGAACTTGGAGAAAAGTGACAGTGACACTTACAGTTGTGACATTGGGGACGCCCAGTCCAGAGCCAAGCTAACTGTGCAAGGTAGGAGTGAGAGGAATGTGATTGTCCCTTTTCTGCCGTGGGAAACACGTACAGGCAGAGCTGTATGTCAGCAGGGCAGCAAAGCCACTGATTTCTGGTTCTGTCCCTCTCATCATGGCAGGAACATGTAGCCAAAAGTACAGGAATGTGGAGCTGGGCATGCAGAGCAGTTTGAAGCAATTGCACCTGGAGTACTTTGGGTGTGATTTAAACCCCCCAGAGGCTCATGTGGGGAGAGATGGGTGTCCCTGTGTGAACAAAAAATGGATGTGATTCACAATGCCTGCAGCTGGAGGAGGGAAAATTATTCTGCCTCCAGGCTTTTCTCCATATGCCTTGATTCTTCTTCCCAGGAATGGTTTCTAAAAGGTGGTGGATAAATAGAAAGGCCCATTGAATCATGGAATGGGTAGGAAGGGACATTAAAGATCATCTCATTCCAACCCCCTGCCATGGGCAGGGACACCTCCCACTGTCCCAGGCTGCTCCAAGCCCCATCCAGCCTGGCCTTGGACACTGCCAGGGATCCAGGGGCAGCCACAGCTTCTCTGGGCACCCTGTGCCCTCACCAACCTGAGAGTAAAGAATTTATTTGTAATATCTAATCTAACCGTACTCTCTGAAAAAATGATTCCGTAACAGTCAGATGGAGAAGCAGCAGCAGCGTCCACTTGCTAATTATTGTCGTTTTTAAAGACAAGGGGGTAAAGTCAGACTCCTCCTCTATCATCTGCTGGAGCAGCCTCGAGTAGCAAAGAAATGTGTTTAATCCCCATCATAACCTCAGGCTCTGAGCTGTCTGAATTCATGCTGAAGTTTTTAACACCAGTTTTTCTGAGTGGAAAAAACAGTTCTCTGTCACGGACATCAAAGTAAAACATTCCTGTGCTGGTTTTAGAAGTAGGAGGAACATCAGAGGTATTTCTGTATACAGTGATAACCTTATTTTATATATATTTATAGTGAGGTTTATCTTTGTATATGTGTTTATATTTATATATTTATTTTTAGTTAGGGGTCTATCTATCTGTACAGGCAGGTTTTCAGGGCAGATGTTTTGGGGTTTTTTACCAAAGACGCAATCAGACGTTTTCTCCATTTCCCAGTGTGTTTATGGTTGGACTGAACCTGAAGAAGGCGTGGGCTCAGTGATCCTATCCCTTAGAAATCAAGTTATTTTTGCTGTAGAAAATCAGGGAGGTTGTCAAGGGAGGGATCATCTCTTAGTGATGTCTAAAGCCCAATAATGCTGCCAGAGACTCATCCTTCCAACCTTTCCAGGGATTTCATTAGGGGAAAATTTATAACCCTGGATCTGTGTTGTACTGGCTCTTTGTTCTGCTTTTATGTTTTCTGGTGCTTTAAAGTTGTCTTCACCCTATTTTGGTGTGTGTCCTGTATATATTATCTCCCTCTGAGTGGGTTTTCTGGTCAATATCAGGGGAATTCTGTTTGTGTCTTCTCTATCATGAATGTATTTCTTACTTGAAATGCTCACGTGGGAAATCTTGGGCGTTTTCCGTGTCGATTGTCACGCCAGAGACTGAAGATTCCAGTAATTGATGTATTTATGTTCCTTTCAGGCCAGAAAGTGCTAATAACAGAAGACCTGGAGGATGTCACTGTGTTAGAAGGAGAATCTGCCATGTTCAAGTGCAGAATCTCTCCCGTAGACTGTAGCAGAGTGCAGTGGTTTTTGGATAAAACCCCACTCCATACCAATGAACTTAATGAGATCCAGTCCCAGCCTGGTGGATATCACCTGCTAACGCTGAAAAAGCTCTCACTGAAGGACTCGGGGGTCATTACATTTGAAGCTGGTGATAAGAAAACATCCGCCAGTTTGGTTGTTAAAGGTAAACCCACCATCACAACTGCAGGAGAGGAAATGACAAGTAGAAATAAGTGGGGTTAATGTGGGTAGGCGGAAAAAAAAAAAAGAACAAAAATGCTACAAATTTAGCATCATCACTTTATATCTGTATATTTGCAAGGATAGCATTAATTATATAGTGAAATTACAGCTGGAGAATGAACACTTTATAATCCTGAACAGCTCTTGGGTTGTTTATTGGATTTAGATGGGAATGTTATACTGCAATGACGGTACCTTGTCCAGTTTTTCTCAAGCTGATAAGGTGATGATTCATGAGGAGAAATCAATTATTTCAATTAAAAAAAAAAATTGCAACCAGTAAGTCTTAAATTCAGTTTTCGTTGTTTAAAAGGCAACATTGCATGTGTTCCCTGCTATTCATTGTTGACAATGGAATTTTTCTCTCTGGAGAAGTTAAACTGAGTTAAAACTGCAATGTTTGGTAACAATGGAATAAAATGAATACCAGACAGCCCAAGAATGTGGGATGAGAGAGATGTTTCCTTACTGGAAATATAAATATTTTTCATTGCCCAGAGGTGTAAAACACACAGTCCACACCGTGTCAGATCATAAACTCCATTTTTTTTTTTTCTCAAAATAACCCCATTTATTTCAAAGAACTTTTCTTTTTACAAAATTGGAAAATTTGCCCAAATTTTGCCAAGCTACAGAAACACAAATGGATTTCTTTTTCCTGAGGGAAAACGAAAGGTTTTATTTGCAAAAGGCTAATTATTTATGTTCTTCAGCAGGAATCTTTTCTTCTCAGCTTCTCCCAGATATCATTAGGTATTTAAACAACACTTTACATCACTGGTGCCTTCCTGAGGGCTTTATTGTCACGGACACCAAATTATTTGTTACTAACCCTGACCTATAGCTTTGATGCAAGCAATCCTGGGTGCAAATCTCACAGATTATTTGTGATCTGAGAATTCACACCTCTTCTGAACCATCTCAGATGGTTTTTATATGAGTCTGGAAAAGCCCTGCGCCTTCACAAAGGAGCTGGTTGACACTGAAGTCACTGAGGGAGAGGATGTGAGCTTTCACTGTGACAGCCCTGAGAAGTGGTGCAAAGATGGGAAGAGCCATAGGAATTCTTCCAAATATAACATCCGCCAGTCAGGGTTTGAGGCCAAGCTTGTCATTCACAGGGCAGAAGAAAGAGACAGTGACAGATGTGAGTGTGAGGCCGGAGCAGCCAAAAGTAGTGCAGCTATCAGTGTCAAGGGTAAGAACTTCTGGAGTGATGGTTTGGGTCTTAACACTGAGCTCAGAGTAATTAATTGAGATGATAACAAGATGAAACTAACACTGAAAAGGAACCTCGTGTTGGGCACTGAGATGTTCTCATCAATTAACCCAGAATAGCGGCCAGAGACGTGAATGCTTCATCTGACCTGGCTCTAGCTCTGAGAAAGTTAAACTCCTCTGAGAATCATGGAATTCTAGAATGGTTTGGGTTAGAAGGTCCATTCAAGATCATCTCATTCCAAACCCCAAAAAGAGAGTATTAGGAGAACACCCCAGGCTAAGAGAGAATCCACAGAAAGGATGGATCACCTCCTGGAGCTGTCTCCAGTGATGGCTCTCTCCAAGGAGGGGTCTCACAGCCCCACATTTGTCTGTGCAATTGCTTTAGGCAGCCAAATTTATTCAGAGCAAGGCACCCAAAGAGCATCATTGGGCAGGAGATGCTCTCCTGCTTGATGGGACAAGGGGTGATGGTTCAAACTAAAAAAGGGTTGATTTAATTAGATGCAAGGAAGAAGTTTTTTACAACAAGGGTGGCAAAACACCACAGGAGGTTGCCCAGAGAGGTGGTGGATGCTCCATCCCTGGAAACATTCAAGGTCAGAGGGCTCTGAGCAGCCTGGTCTGGTTGAAGATATCCCTGGTCATGGCATGGGGGAGCTGGACTAGATGAGCTGTAAAGGGCCCTTCCACCCCAAAATGTTCTATGATTCTGTGATCTAAAGGGCTGTTGTCTGAGATGAGGCAAAAGTTCTCTTCTTAGATGAGTCTTTGAGTCAGGTATGAGTTGGGCCTCACTCATGTCAGAACCAGGCTCACCAAATATCACCTTATAATTACTCCTGCCTGTCCTGAGTCACTGTCCCAGCCCCAGGCTCAGGAGGAGCTCTGTCTCTCTGAGTTAAATCACTGTGTGAGTTAAATCACTGCCCTGGGCAGGTTTGAGCAGGTACAGGGAGGTTTTTCAGGCACAAGCTGTGTTTATCCAGACCAGAGGATGTCCTGTGTGCAGCTGGTGTTACACACTTGGCATGGACTGATCAGAAGCTGCACCTGGATTAGGGAAGCCAGTGAGAACAAAAAAAGCATTTGTGTTGCTGGAATGGTCAACCTGAAGCCCAGAGCATAGAGCTGGGAGGACAAGCTGCTCACAGGATTTTTCTAGAGCACAAAGAACCAACTTGAGGCTGTGCAAGAAAGAGAAGACCTTGATGAAGAAGAGCTGGTGTTTACTGCTCCCAATTTTCTGTTTCTGTAGCATGAGTACCCATTACACAAAAAACAAAGATCTGTGTTGACGCCAGTAGGGCCTGGATGAACAAATTTCTGTTGGAAAAGAACCACGTTTGTAATATTCCCACAACAGCCCCATTTTTCCCCTCACAGAGAAAGATGTGGATGGATATAGGATTTAAAAACATGGAGCCAAGTCACAAGGATGTCTACAAGAAATTGCACTGTTGGAATTTTCCTTTATCTGTCAGTCACATCAGAACAGCAGAATGCAGAAACAGAAAATAGAAATTCAGTACCCAAGTGTCACTGAGTGTCCCAAACTAGCAGTAAAAGGGGAACAGGATGATGGGCTGTAGTTTTCGAACAGCCACAGGTTAAGTGCATCACGGGTCAGTAGCTGACTTGCATACTCACAAGACAGCAGAATTCAAGAAGAACTTATTTATCTGAACATTTCAGTTGGGTTTTCTTTTTTCCCAAAAAGTGCCTTCCCTGCACTAGCTCACCTTAAAGCCCTGAACCCCAGGCTGTGGCAGAGCCTGCAGGGGAATCTCCACAGGGACCCTGTCACGTTCCGCTGTGCTTCCCTCTCTGTGCTTGCACTGTGCTGGTTTAAAGTCTGTGTTCGTGCTGGATAAAAAAAAATACTCTGCAGGGTTTTTTTCTGATGAGAAATCAATACTGCTGGTCACGACAGAAAGTGCTTTGCCCTTCCTCTGTGTCCTCTGTGTCGTGTGTGTGAGTTGACCTTAGTGAAGTTTGATGTTTTTTGTGCCAGTAGTCCAGCTCTGGGCACCCATCTGCAGCACAGTTTGTGTCATCCACTGCACTGCAGCATCTGCCACTGAAGTTAATAATGAAAGCAGTAAGAGCAGCAGCATCTTCAGCAGTGCAGATAATGGTGAAAAGGAAAATAAGCATCTGCCCTCAATTTTTTTTGACTGCTGTGAAGTGCTGGCAGCCAGATGTGAGATGTCAGAATCTGTTTACTCTTTGCTAGTGTTTTTCCATTCCTGTGGCTTTCTGTCTGAAAAACGAAGTCTGACACTAAAAGGGAAAAGTGTTTTCCAACCTCATGTGCTTCTTTCAACACTTGTGCTATTCCTTTTTTCAGAAACACCAGTTCTTTTCAAGCAAGAGCTCCAAAACGAAGAAGCCAAAGAAGGAAAGCAGGTCAGGCTGACCTGTGAGCTCAGCAAGCCTGGTACCCCAGTGAAGTGGATGAAGGGAGACACTGTTCTCTGTGCCAGTGAGAAATATGAATTTAAGCAGCATGGGACTGTGTCAGAGCTCATAATTCGAGATGTGAAATCTGTAGATGCTGGAGACTACACCTGCAGTGCTGGGGAACTGAAAACCACTGCTCGGGTCAAAGTGAATGGTGGGTACAATTACAGACATTGCCACACTTAATCAAGTGCTTAATAGAGCCGTTAAACAAAAATAAGACATGAGACTTCAATTTATTGTGGCAGTGCCGTCTTTAATACATAAAATTTAAAGGTAATATTGCACCCTTGTAGGTACTTGTGTGTATTTCATTCATGTGATCTCATATTCTCTGTCTGGGGTTCTGAATCTGTAACTGCCCACTGGGGGAAAAAAAAAATTAAGTGCAGCGGATTAATTTTCTCTCTGCTGTAGTTCTTGCCCTATCAGCTGCTTTACATGGTTGTGATTAAAACTGGAATTAGAGATGGAGACCAGTAGTACAGGAGCACAAGAATGTGAAAACATAAATCCAGTCCCTGGAAAATGTCAGATGGACAAGTGATTTATGTTTGGACTCCCAAGCTTCCCCAAACATCATTTATAAAGACTCTTAAATTCCATTTCCACTCCCCAAATACGGTCCCTTCAGTAGCATAGCAAAAGTGTATATGCTGGAGCAGAAAGGAGGAGAAATACAGGATATGAATATTGTTTGAGCCCTGCAGGAGCAGGGAATTCATTAGGTGATGGTGCTCAGAGGGCTCTGAAAGGATGCTTATTAAAAATAAAAGAAACTTTCCCCACATTCCTAGAAATCCACAGTGAGGTGGTAACATCAGAGAGAGAGATTTATTCCTGCTCTCAAGCAGAATCTCCTTGATGCCACACAGCCAAGGGAGGGTCTAGGGCTGTTCTGCTCCTTGGGAAAGGCCTGGATTCAAGAGGGCACAGCTCTCGTGGGGGCACTGGTTGTAGAGGAGGTCAAGAGGGCCTGTCCTAACCCCTGGCTCTGTGTTCCAGCTGTGCCTGTCCTTTTCAAGCAAGCCCTGGAGAACACGGCCGTGGAAGAAGGGAAATCCCTCTCCTTGCGCTGCGAACTCACAAAAGCTGATGCCACCGTGGTGTGGAAGAAGGGAGAAGCCACGCTCCAGGCAAGTGCCAAATATGAAATGAAGCAGAAGGGGACAGTGGCAGAGCTGGTGATTCATAATGCAGAGCCAGAAGATGCTGGAAGATACACCTGTGACACTGGAGACCAGCAGACCACAGCCCAAGTCAAAATCCATGGTAGGAATGAGACCCCTGCTTGTGACCATTTGTTGTTGTTCTTGCCATGGTCCTGCTGCCCCTGGACACTCGCAGAGAGTGTTCAGGAAAACAGGGAGGAACACAAACACAAGGCAGCTCTGCCTGGGTTCGTTATGTCCTTTGTTTTCTGGGATGATAACTTCATGCTAAAGCATATCAATCAAAAGTACCTGATAACGAAATGTATTTTCTTCCCTATGAAATTTCTTATATTTTGGTTAGAGGTGACGGTCCAAGCTCTAAGCCAAGAGGTAAGAAGGGCCTCAGCTACACCTTTTATTAAAGAACATTCCATTCTTCTCTCTACACTCTCAGCAATTTTTTTCACATCTGTGATCAACAGCATTTGGGCAGCAGAAGGGTAATTGCTTTGGTGTTCTAATTATTGGGAAATAATTGTTCTTTTTTATTTGATCCAAACCTCTTGCTGCTACTGTAAATCTCAGCAGACTCGTGGAGGTGCAGGTAGGTCAGAGCTTCTTGGCTGTGTGTGTGCGTCAAGAGAACTCGAATTTTTTTTTGCCTTTAAGTCCCGTGTGAGGTCACCAGGTGGTGCCGATGCGCCTGAAGTAAACTGAGAATGCTTCACTCCTCAGCTGTGTCCGTGCTCTTCAAAGAAGAGCTGAAGCCCGTGGAAGCTGCGGAAGGTGGGACAGCCACCCTGCGGTGCCAGCTGGGCACAGAGGCCCCCGTGGAGTGGAGGAAGGGGCAAACCCTTCTCCGGGCGAGTAACAAGTACAAGATGAGGCAGGAGGGCACCGTGGCTGAGCTGCTGATCCACGACCTGGAGCCAAAGGATGCTGGAGATTATTCCTGCCTAGTGGGGAACCAAAAATCCACAGCAGCCTTGTCAGTGAATGGTAAAAAGGCAGAAATCACCTGTGAAACTCTGGAATGTTTTTGTCCACCTCTTCCCTCCTCTTCTCTGTACCTTCCCTCACAACGACTTTCCTTCATGTCCTGCTTCCACTGCCTTCTTCCATCCACTTTCTTGTGTCACTCCTGTCCCCAGTCTCTGCCCTCAATCAGCTTTTGTTGTACCCCACGCTGGATGTGTGTGTGTGTTGTGCTGCGTTCTCACCTTCCCGCGAGTGAAGGATGCTGTCGTGCACGTGTGTGTTCCTGAATTAGCGGGGAAACATAAGATTCCTTAGGATTTTCTGATTCAGGGGGTTCATCTTGTTTAATGATGAGAATGAGTTTGTCCCTCTTCATGCACGATCTCAGCCAAGATCATGGTTCTGTTGACTCCCACAGAACAATTCAATAGAGAATTTCTTTTACTGTCCATGAAAAAAGACAGGATGCGCTTAGGGATCGGGGCGTAGGAGTAAGGCTTTAAGGATAAATCACAACTCAGCCTCTGAGCGGGGGTCTAGCGTGGCAATCCCTTTTCATTCTGCATCTCTCAGCCCTGCCAGTCCGTTTCAAGCAAGAGCTGAGGAACGAGGAGGCCACGGAGAGCGGGACGGCCACGCTGCAGTGCGAGCTGAGCCGGCCGGGCGGCTCCCTGCGCTGGAGGAAGGACGGGAAGGAGCTGATCCCCAACGGGAAATACAAAATGAGACGGGAAGGGCGCTTTGTTGAGCTGGTTATCCAAGACCTAGACCTGACGGATGCTGGGAGCTACACCTGCGTGTGTGGAGAGCAGGAGAGCACAGCTGCTCTGAGAGTGAATGGTAACCCCCCTACCCACATTTCTCTTTAAACCCCAAATGTAGCAGTTTTGGCAGCATTTGCTGCTCAGCCAGAGCTTGGTCAGTGTGATTTCTTAGGGGTTTCGTGTTCTTGGCTCTGTGGTGCCAGAGAGTCACCCTATTAGAGAATATTTCCTTGTGCTTTTTTTGCCTTGAGACAGCACCTATATGTTATATATTGCTCGATTTATTTCTCTCTCCTCTAGGTGGTTTTACCCCCTTTTTGACAGTACCCACCTAGAAACAGAGCGTTTTCGATTGAATGTATAACTGCAGCCCAGTAACACTCACAGCACAGCCCAGTTCACTTCATTCTGCTGCTGATTCCTTCTCTGTTGGTATTGCATCCTTCAGCCTTGCCTGTCCTCTTCCAAGAAGAACTGATGGACAAGGAAGCTACGGAGGGGGAGGCAGTCACTTTGCACTGCAAACTGAGCAAATTAACCCCAGTTGAGTGGAAAAAGGGGAATGTGGTGCTCAAGCCAAGTGAAAAGTATAAAATAGAGCAGGAAGGTCCCTTTGTGGAGCTGACAATCCAGGATTTGGATTTGGCAGATGCTGGGGATTACAGCTGTGTGTGTGGAGACCGACAGACTACGGCTGCCCTGACAGTAAACGGTAAAAAAGAATTCTCAGTGTCCCAAGTCAACCTGTGTAATTCCAAGATCTCTTCCTATCTTACTTCTGCTTCCTCTGATCCCTGTGTACTTCCAATCCTCCTTTCTGCTGATTAATTTTCCTATCCTTTCTTCCTTCTCTCTTTTTCTCCTTTCACCTGATGTCCTCTTGATGTTTCCAAGGTGCTTTAGTCAAGTAACAAGTGGAGAACAGGTTCCCAACCCAACATAACCTCCCTAGTCCAGAAGAGCTGCTTGTTTAGAAGTTTTTCCGAAGGAATTGACCTAAAAGTGGGAATAATATTTATTTTTTGTGTCCTAGACTGTGGCACTTGTTGCTCCTAAGAGTTTTCATCAATGTATGATTCTACACAAGGACAATCTTAATTTAAAAATAGGCTTTTAATGCTCCTGCTATTCCCAGCTCTTTTTAACCAATTTTGGTTTAATACTTCCCAAGCAAATATTTTATTTATGCAGAAAACTGACAGCATATTTGCAACTGCTCTGCTTTAAGGGACTCTTATTTATAAAAATTCAGACAGTGCCATGAATCAGGCCCTTCTGTAGAACTCCTTCTTTTCTTAAGGGAAGCAAAATGCTCTGGGTCTCATATTGAAATACAGCCTCTAATTTTATGTCTTTGATTTTACAGTGTATAAAGTAAAGGGTAGTTGGCTTGTCAACTACATTTGCAGATAGACTTGGTTTTAAAGCATGAGGACAGAGAAGAAAAATCAGACAGAATTATCTTTTGAGGGGTTAGAAACTGGAGAAAAATTGTGGAGGAACTAAATCCTGGAGGAGACCAAGAAGGTCTGATGGCTGCAGGGAGTTCTGAGAGGGATTAGGCTGCGGATTCAGGCTTTCCCAGGGTTGATGCCGTGTCCGTGTTTGCTCTGCAGTCCTGCCTGCTCTTTTCACCAAGGGACTCGCGGACAAAGAAGCCACCGAGGGCAAAAGTGTCTCCCTGCACTGTGAGCTGAACAAGGCTGCTGCTGATGTGGAGTGGAAGAAGGGGCTCAAGACCCTCAAGCCGAGTGACAAATACGAAATGAAGCGGGAAGGTGTCGTGGCTGAGCTTGTCATCCAAAACCTAGACACGGCGGATGCTGGGAATTATTCCTGTGTGTGTGGAGAGCAGCAGACCACGGCTGTTTTAACAGTTCATGGTAAAACAAAGAAAGCAGGGCACATCCTGAAAGTAACCACCCTGATTTCTCCGTTCCTTTGGACAGAGCCCTGGTTACACTCCCATGTCCTTCTGCCAGACCTTTATCCGCTGCTCACCGATGACCGTGAGATGCATCCATTGCCATTCATGCAGCTGCAATTTGTGGCACAAGAGGGATATTGGGGTCCAAGCTCAGAGTAAGGCAGCCAGGGTTGCTGCCACTCTTTTAATTATGGGCCATCATTTTCCTTTTCCTCTGAAAGGTCCTTTATTAGACTCCCCATTACGCTCAAGACAAAAAATGGTTTGCTTCGAAGGGATTATGGTTATTAGGGTTTAATAAAATTCCAAAAAGTTAGGTTGCTCCGTGGAATCTTATGCCCATACTCCATTCCTGAGACAACAAAGGGCTTTCATACTTACAGCCCAGTTGTCATGGAATTCGGTTGGTGTTCTGTGTAAAATAAGCTCAAAACTTCTAAAGGACAATAATTCGTAGGGAGAACTTTGATTTACTGAACCTGAAATCTTTGAAAGGGTGTGTCAGTTCAGGTGAAAATACTTGTTTTCCCACCATGTATTGAAATGAACAACTTCATTTCAAACTGACATTTAAAATAAAACTCCAGTTGTTTCATTTTTTTTTTAAGTGTAAAATGTCTCTTTGTTTGCTTAAGTATGTGGAAGCACAGCAAACATCCTCCCGTTGTGGCTTAAAATGTCACATAAGAAAACCATTTTCTTTCCAGAAATTTCAAACTTGTGTTTGTTCTTTTTGATTGAAATTTCACGGGGGAAAAAGAATGGTATTTCTACCTCTATTTGTATTGATTTGTGACTCTAAGAACCTGTAAAATACCCCTATGGATCACTGCAAGCATTAAATCCTCTCCTGATGATGACATTTCTTTCCCAACTCTGATTGATGGAGACCCTTGAGAATCTGCATTCTTGTGCTGATAAATCAGTTCAAGATAAGAGGGAAAAGGAAACTTAAACCTGATTTTAACTCTTTGGAGCACTACATCTCACTGCTGATATTGCTCTCCCTCAGCTTTGCCTGCGTTTTTCAAGGAAGGGTTGAAGAACAGGGAGGCCACAGACGGTGCAACAGCCACTCTGCGCTGCGAGCTGAGCAAGGTCGGCGTCCCGGTGGAGTGGAAAAAAGGGGACAAGGCACTCAAACCAAGTGAAAAGTACAGGATGAGACAGGAGGATACGGCTGCAGAGCTGCTGATCCGAGATTTGGTCCTGGAAGATACAGGAGAATACACCTGTGTGTGTGGAGATCAGAAGACCTCGGCTGTCTTGACAGTGCACGGTAAAAAAGCAGTTCTCTGTTGGGATAGCAGTACCTCAAGGACATCCTTTTTCTCTCTCTCCTTCCCACTTGCTTTGGTGTTTTGATTCTGCAGCATTTTCTTGGTTTGCAGGTGCTGTTTCATCCCATCTCCCACTGTCTGTCAGTTTGGAACTGATGGCTTTATGTCAGAGTAAAGGAAAGCTGTGAGAATTCCTCATCTCAGAGAGCAAGAGTGAGCAGACCTCCAGCAGCAAGAGTGTTCTCAGGGGGTTTCTCACTGTCTCTCCCTGACATCAGTGGATTTTCATGCTTTAACCTGAAGCAAAGTTCTTTAAATCTGCTGAGCTCAGTCAGTGAGAGGTTTTTTCCATTCAGGAATGAGTGACCACCCTCCTCTTTTGCAGGATTGTGGTGTATTCTGCTGAGGAAATGGTACTTAAATAAATCCCCACCCCTCAGCATTATTCTGCAGGTCCTGATTTAGGGAAGAGTGGGGGAAATTTTATCCTGTCTCTGCCATGGTGAATGGTGATGAGCTCTGGTTGCGCCTCCAGAAGGAACAGTTCATGTACAACTCCCATAGATGGAAGAACAGATTTTATTTAAGATTATCTTTTATGGAAAAAAAAGCTGCCAAGGACAGGGGAAATTGGGGAGGCAAAACTATTGTCCCAGATTTTCTGCACACTTTTTCTTTGTCTTCTTTCTTCCAGCTGGAGGAATTTCTGTTCCTCCCCTCTTTTGACCTATTGTTTTCTTCCCTATGTCACTTCCATTTTATTTTAGTGACACATCATAAAACAACTTTTTGGATGCTGCTAAAAAATCCTGTAATCCTGATATTAGTGTCATTATAACCTTTGAAATTTTGGGTTAAAGGTGCACCTGAAGCTATATTACTGTTTTTTTTTATCTCAATCAGAAATATAAATTATGATATCAGGAAAGGCAGGGATCTCTGGCAATGCTGTCACCCTGTGTGATGACTTTCAATCAAAATTCAGGTAATTAATGTTCAAGACAGACTATTTCAGAGTGGAATAGGTAGAGAGGAGTATTGGAACCAGCTGTGAAGCGGTGAATGTGAACAAGTTAATGTTCAGTTCATGGTGGAAATTATCCCGGTGGGATCCAGCAGTGGTTTTCTATTAGAAGCAGCTTTCCAGACGGATTTGTTTTCCTCTAACAGTGAAGGACTGGCCACAGACCCCAGCCCTGAGGTCCCCAAGGCCTGGTTAATGGTTTTGATGTCCTCTCTGTTTATATTACACCCCGTAGCTCTGCCTGCACTGTTCAAAAGAGATCTTGTCCCCGTGGAAGGCACAGAGCACAGGACGGCTCTTCTGCAGTGTGAGCTGAGCAAACCTGCCCCCGTGCAGTGGAGGAGGGGCCAGGAGCTGCTCAGACCTGGCGAAAAATACAAAATGAGGCTGAAGGACACCACTGCTGAGCTGACAATCCACAGCCTGGAGGAAGGAGATGCAGGAGATTACACCTGTGTGTGTGGAGACAAGAGCACCACAGCTTCCCTGACAGTGCATGGTAAAATATCTGCGTTAAAAGGAGTTTTCAGCCTTGTCATCTGTGATCCTCCTGTGGGATCACAATCTGCTCTTGGTCCCTTCTGTTATTTTAAAATGCTATGGCAGCTGTTCCAACAACTGGGAATATCTTCCACTGAAAGTCCTTCCCTTGGGACTGATAAAAACCATCACAGAGTCTTTTCAGTCCCTGCTCTTTCCTGCTGATGCAATCTGGAAGTGGATAATGAAAAGCTTGATGAAGTCAGAAATAGCACTTTTGAGAATGTTCACTCATTAATTTCTTTAGGGCATATCACTGAGGTTTCACTTGTTTTTCTTGGATGAAATTGAAAAGTTATGAAATCTTAAACAATGTGGTGCTCATTTTAATTCTTAATCTGTTTTTGAGAAAGAGCTGTTCATAATTCCTTGAAATCTTGGGACCAGCTTTCTGTTGTTATATCTTAAAATGCCTTTAAAACATACTTCCCAGTACTGATATTATAGTTTTATAGATTTCCAAATCAGTGAGGGTTGAGAGGTTGAGACTGATGTGGTTCTCCATGTCATGCCTTGTCTCATATCATTAAAAACACCCCCGATTTATGTACGAGGTGTTTTCCAGCTGTCCAAACTCACTCTTTTAGAGTTGTCATAAATCAACACTGATTTCCAAGTCACTGTGAGATGCTGAGTGTGGTGTGCTGCAAAGCACAAGTCAGGGATGCCCCTGAAATCATCCTTTGCTCTCAGGTTCCGCACATTCTAAACCATTTAAAAATATTTTAATCCATTGGAGCAGTCGAGACACGATTTTTTTCCTCAATTTTAAAGCGCTCTCTTTCACCTGTGATCTTCAGCCCTCCCTCCTCACTTTAAGAAAGAGCTGAAGAACGTGGAAGGCACAGAAAACGGCACAGCCACTTTCTGCTGTGAGCTGAGCAAAGCTGGAGCTGCCGTGGCGTGGAGGAAAGGAGACAGAGCCCTGGGGACAAGTGACAAGTTCACCACGAGGTGCCAGGGCACGGTGGCTGAGCTGGTGATCCGTGATTTAGTCCTGGCAGATGCTGGAGATTACACGTGCTCTTGTGGAGAGCAGGAAACCACGGCTGCGCTCAGAGTCAATGGTAAAAATAAAAAAGGGAAATAGGTGACAAATTAAAGAGATGGTTTTCAAACAGCTTTTTTTTTTT
>WEKY01040926.1:75311-92934 GCA_013390045.1 Picathartes gymnocephalus
TTTTTAAAGAGTGTAGGAGTGTCAGCTTTGAAAGTGCAGCCCTGTTTCTGATGAGTTAGCAATATCTGGTTGGACATGGGAATAAATTCCTGGGTGTTCTCGTCAGTGTCAGGCACAGGTTGGAGGTTCATGGCAAAAATTGCAAATATTCATCTTGGTGTTTACACGTCTTTTTGGTGCTTACCTTCAGCAGCAGGTGCTGATAAATGGAAAATCAAATTATTGTGATGTTGGTTGTAAAGATGTCACAGTCCTAAAGTTGAGAAGATTTGTTTTGAGATGTTTTTATACAGTTTTCAGTGTTTCAGAGTAATTTGATGGTCAAGCTCTGCTAGACCACCATATGAGGTGAAATTACAGAATAGTTTGGCTTGGAAAGGACCTATTAAAGGTCTGTCATGGAGAAGTGGAATTGTTGCCTCAGGTACAGGTTCATTCATGAACGTTTTCTGCAACAATTTGCATTGCCATAGAATTCAGATGCTCTGGTTAGGCTTTATTTTCCACTCCAGCAGGCAATATCCAAGGCAGAGCTCAGTCATGCAGGTCTGAAGTTGAGACTGATGTGGTTCTTCACTTCATGCCATTGATTTTACCATAAAAAAACCCTCTCTGACTTAGGAATCAGGTGTTCTCCAGCTTTCCAAAGCTGACCCTCAGAGTGGTCATCAATCCTGATTAGGACTTGATTAGGAAAGTCTTTGTCTATCACGTGTGGTTGTCAGACCACATCACATGGTTACCTGAGTTGCTGCCGTGGTCCCACATTCTGCTCCTTTTGAACCCCTCAGCCCTGCCTGTGCACTTCCAGAAGGAGATGAGGGATGAAGAAGCCACGGAAGGTGGAACGGCCACTCTCCAGTGTGAGCTGTCCCGGGCTGCCTCCGTGGAGTGGAGGAAGAAACACAAAGTGCTCAAACCCAGTGAGAAATACACCATGAGGCAGGAGGGCAGCACAGCCCAGCTGCTGATCCGTGCTCTGGAGCTCAGGGATGCTGGGGAATACACCTGTGTGTGTGGAGAGGAGAAGACAACAGCAGCACTGACCGTGCACGGTAAAGAGCACAGAAATGGGACATTTTTGGGTGGTTTTTGTCCCTCCTCCTCCTCCTCTGGAAGCCTCAGTAGTGATACACCACGAGTTCTTTCTCTAATCGTGCCATGATTAATTCTGTTGGTAACAGATTTTGTTCCTTTTATCGTGGTTTTGGTCTAATTCTAACCATGATTGTAATTTCATTGATTTCACTAAAATTTTGCTTGTTTATTCTCCCTGCTCTTGTTGGTGCAGGGCTGGATTTCTTTTTACCACACCAAAGGCTGAAGGAGGTCACAGATTTGCTTTTGTTATTCTGTTTTACTCACTTTTGACTCAAACCTAGAGAAGGGGAGCAACAGGAACACTCACAGCTCTTTAAAAGAGCAATTTTATTTCAAGTTGCATCAGGATTTGACAAGTAATTTTAAATTATAAAAAGAAAAATGTTCAGTGGAACTTTTCTTTGTAACTCTGACCAAGAATAATATTGATTTTTATTCAGGTACTGCAGAATACTCAGCATCACAGTAGGAGAATATTTCACAATCCTCAGCCAAATTAATCTGCAAACTTCCCATGGAAGAGAGGGAATCTTAATTATCGCTATTAACACAGGACAGTCAGAAGCAGTTTCAGCCTCTTTCTCACCTGAAAATCCAGTAGGTCTGAATTCAGGGAGTTGACTTCTTTTTCTGGCCATCTTTGTATTTGCCAATAAAACAAGCATTTACTTCAGTCTTGAACTTCCAATTTAACCATAAAAAATAGAATTAAAATGGACTTGTACAGGTCAGTCTATCCTCAAGGCCCCAGTCACCATCATCACTGCTAGAAAGTTCTTTATTTCAACAAAAGTCTTTCTTGAACTGGCTTCAGTCATTACTTCTTGTTTCAAATTGTATAGAAACAGAGAAATAGTTGTATAAAATTTGAACCAAGAAGTAATGTGGCACTCCAAGTTACACAGCTGAATTATGAGGATTTATTTGCATCAGGTTGAGTTTTTTGACTTGAATTTGCTCTGTGGACTCTTGTAACCCCAAATCCCTCATTGCAGATCTGCTCCTTCTTGTATTTGTGTTGTTGATATTTCCTAAATATTTTCCATCTGCCCTTGATGAATTGCAGCCTGTTTTATCACCACTACTTCATACAAGTCGTCTATCTTATTCCAGTTTAAATAAGTGTTTTCACCCTCTCTCCCTTCCACCTTGAGATCATCTTCACAATTAATGAAACTTTGTATTTTATTGTCGAAGTCACTACAGAAAATGCTGAATAATCCTGAACTCAGAGTGGTGAGAAACTCTGCTCAACTCATTCTTTTATTGTGAATGTAAACCCCAGTTCAATATCCTGTAACTGTGGTTTTCAGATTAATAGCAAATTCCTTCTGTAATTCCACCTATATCTAAGTTAAAGTTAAAACTTTAATAGAATAATAATGTAGAACATATAATACGTCTTTCTGTCAAGGAAGTTTATTCTGTGTCAAGAAAAAATTACCCTGGTTCACTCCTTCATGAAGAGAAAAGCTCTTGGCAAATCTGAGTTTTTCAAATAATTAGGTTGAGATTGCATTGGATCCTCTCTCCGCCATCTCCTTCTTTTCCCAAGACAAGCATTATGAATGAGATTCAGCTTCAAGACTGAAGAGTATTCCTGAATTCCTGTTTTTGTCAGTGGAGACCTGTCAGACTCACACCATGGGAATCAGGGAGACATCCAGCTCATTTTAAAGCAGACATTTACATTTGGAGCTCTATCAGCTCCACTGACTTCGCACAAGTGATTTTTCTTTCTTTACTCTCTGGGATTTTAGAATCTCGGTTTACATGGCAAGAACTGAATGGGTATATTTCAATCTGAGTTATATTTTTCTCCTCTTAGTTTCTGTTTTTTTTCCATACTTGAGGCCCATCAGCCACGCCCTTTATTTTTCCAGTGTCACTGGCAATGTCTCAAATTGGTTGTGCCTGCACCTTAAGAATTAAGGACAAATTTCATCATACAAAGGTGCTTTGGGAATATATTTTTTAAAATATTCTCTAATACTATTTTTTTTCTTCTTTTCTTTGTTTGTTGTTACTTTCTGTTACTTTCTGTTACTATTACTTCCTTAATTAAAATTAACATTTAATAATAAAGAAGAAAAAGGAGTTAAACACTTCAGCTTTCCCCTTGTCACTTATCATCAATTTACATTCCTGAAAGAGAGGCAGACCAACACCTCCCTTGTTGTTTTCCTCCCTTCTAATCTATTTACATTAACATCTGCACAATTATCTTCCACATCCTCATTTTCAACTATTCCTTTCTTGCTGGTCAGGGTCAGGAATTGGAGACCACCCTCTCAAGCTCTTATTTTATATCCAAATAAAGTTCCCACCCCCTTCCAAAGACTTAGTGGATGTCATCCCATCCTATTGTTTCCACATATTGCCGCATTTCCATCCAGCCTTACAGTCTGAATAATTCTGTTTGCTGTTCCAAAAGGGATGAGGTGTCAGGAAGCACCTGAACTTCCTGGGGTGAGGCATTTATGGCAGATTTCTGCAGTGGATTCATCATCCTTCTCTTTCCTTTTTATTCCTACCCAAACACTTTTAGGATCTCTCTCTCATTCTACTCTTCAGTCTTATCCTAACTCTGGGCTAGGTCTGAAGGCATCCTTAAAATGTAAACTAAAACTTAATATTTTTTTTCTTTAGCTTTTTTCCTGAGCACAGTGCCACCTGTTGTATCAATTCTCTAGGCTGGGTTATACTGATAAAGTTGCAGTTTTGACCATACGTGACGTTTTCCCATTTCTGCTGTTTATTTTCCACACATCTCCAAACCCATCAGCAAATATATTTAATATTTGCTGAAGAAAATGACAAGACCCTTTTTGGCTATGATGCAAATCAGCATCTTCCTTCTGTGAGATGACCCTCATGGCAGTAAGCAGGCAGGGGTAGGGATTGGTGAATCTTTTATTTTGGTGGTCAGGAGCTGCTTGTCATGCCAACCTTTGCTGCTCTGTTTCTCAGCCCTTCCTGCTCTGTTCAAAGAAGAGTTAAGAGACGAGGAGGCCAAGGAGGGTGAAGCAGTCACTCTGCAATGTGAGCTCACCAAACCTGCCCCAGTGGAGTGGAAAAAGGGGCACACAGCCCTCAAACCCAGTGAGAAATACAAAATGAGGCAGAAGGATGTCACTGCAGAGCTGGTGATCCAGAACCTGACTGAGAGCGATGCTGGGGAGTACACCTGTGTGTGTGGGGAGGAGCAGTCCACAGCCTCCTTGGCAGTACATGGTAATGACCAACTCCGTCTGGATGCCACCATTATTGAGATTATGGTTTGAATTTGTTGTTATCACCATGTTCATTGTTATCTGTTCCTCTGACGTTGCGTGGCGTAACCGCGAGGGTGAATTTTGTGATTTAGGGGTGAAACCTTTCCCCAGCTCCATGCACAAAGTGGTTTTAGGACCTGATCCCTGAAGCAAATGTGAGATCAAGCCTGAAGACACCTCCCCACCTTTCCTTCCCCACCCATGCCCTCACCTGCAGGCTGTGTTTGCTGCTCCCTGTAACCCTGTTCCCGTTGCATCCTCAGTGCTGCCTGCAGGCATCCGGGAGAGCCTGAAGGACGAGGAGGTGACCGAGGGACAAGCGGCCACTCTGAGGTGTGAGCTGACCAAGGCTGCCCCCGTGGAGTGGAGGAAGGGCAGCACTTTGCTCAAAGCCAGTGACAAGTACAAAATGAGGCAGGAGGGCACGGTCAGGAAGCTGCTGATCCAGGACGTGGAACTGAAAGATGCTGGAGAGTACACGTGTGTGTGTGGGGAGCAGGAGACCACGGCGGCCTTGATAGTGCATGGTAAAAATAATAGACGTACATCTGTGTTAGTGTGGATTTCTGTGCCTGCTCGTTGATATTGGCTGTGCGTTCGCCTGAGGCTTTAAATTGTTCCTTTAAATCTGTAAACTCTCTGTAAAATCTGGTTGTATCCAGGCTGTTTTTCTCCTTCTGTCTGTTGGTTTGTCCAGTGTCCCAGAACCGCGAGGAAACACCCTGTTTCCACCCTAAAGTGTTCTCTGCTTCTGTACCACCCCATCCCTCCTGTCACTCGTGTTCCACGTGTCATTTTTAATGTCCTCTGTGCGTTTTGTGACCTTCAGCCCTGCCAGCCCTTTTCAAAGAAGACCTGAAGGACCTGCAAGCCACGGAAAGCCAAACAGCCACTCTGCGCTGTGAGCTGAGCAAGGCTGCAGCTGTGGCGTGGAAGAAAGGGAACAAAATAATCAGGGCAAGTGAAAAATACATCGTGAGGCAGGAGGGTGCCCTGGCTGAGCTGGAAATCCGTGACCTAGAGCTGCAGGATGCAGGAGATTACACCTGTGTGTGTGGGGAGCAGCACAGCACGGCCTCTCTGACAGTGAAGGGTAAATGCAGATGATTGTCCATTTTTTGTCCCTCTGAAACACCCATGAAGTGTTCACCTATTGTTAATTTGTGCCCAGTTCTGGTTCACATGTTTAGATTTGGTCTGGTGTTGCTGAAAAGGGAGCTGAGGACTGGACTGTCTGTCCTTGTAGACAAAAATGCTGTGTTGTAGTTTTAGTGGAATTGCATCCAGGAAATGCTCCTGTTAGACCGGCTGAGATGTTCTGTCCTGGGATAAATCCTTTAAATTCCACCTTGAATCCATCCAAACTCTTGTACTTTGGCCTGTCAGCTCAGCACTTCTTGTCTTACTGCTGGATTCAGTTTTCCAGATCCTCGTAGTGATAACCTCAACCCCCTGCTTTGGCCAGATTTGAACTTCAGCTGAGAATTCACAATGCTGATCACTCAGTTTAAATACACTTTCTATTGGCTTTCCATTCCCAGCCCTGCCAGTGCTTTTCAAGGAACAGCTGAAGGATGAAGAAGCCCAAGAAGGAGCATCAGTCACTCTGAGCTGTGAATTAACCAAAGGAGCTCCCGTGCAGTGGAAATTAGGGCCCAAAGTACTCAAAGCAAGTGACAAATATCAAATGAGACAGTCTGGCACCACTGCAGAGCTGGTCATTCGTGACCTAGAAGTAAAAGATGCTGGAGATTACACCTGTGTGTGTGGTGACCAGAAGACAACAGCAACCTTAACAGTTCATGGTAAAAAGAACTTATTAAAATTGATAAATATCTCTCGAGCTAGACATCATTCTGAAATTCAGTTGTTTCTTCCCTGGGTCAGTAGCTTGTCTTTGTTTTTATCCTTTCCTCTACTCTATTTATAACTCATTTCTTACTGAAGAAAGAGTCTCCCATGGCAAATTATTAGGTTGTTTTAATCTGTCCTTTAAAAGGAGCAAATGAGAAGTTTCCTTCAGTGCAAGTCCCCTCTTCTGGATATTTGCATTTTCCAGCTCCAGCCCCGTGGTTCACTTCAGTTTCTCCAAAACACACAGCTATGATCTGTCAGGCTCCTGTTCTCCAGGAACTGGAAAAGGAGAAGTGAGGGTTGGGGAGCCGAGAGAGGAGGAAATTCTCTGGCCATGATTTCCTCTGAATGTTCCAGATTCTTTAAAGAAGTCAGACATGCAGGGTGAAATAAGAGTTATCATTCCAGAGCTTAATTCCTGTAGGTTGTTTATTCTTTGAGTTATGATTTCCAAAATGAGGACTAGTAAGAATCTGAAATGCTTATTAAATGTAATCGTCATTCAAACTTCAATTTAAAACTAGGAGTAATATTTAAACAATTTAAAACTAGAAGTTTTATTTTGAAATCTGACAGCTTTCATGTAGGTAGGGCTGTAATATTTTATTGAAGACAAATCAGAAAATAATAACAGCAGCCTCCAAAAATGAGATTTGTGTGGATAAAATAGTTCTGTGTCCAGCAGTGTTATTTGTGAATGCTCTTGATCTGAGGTCTGGGTTTTTCTGTTTTGCTCTTTCAATAAAAATAACAACAAAACTGCAGGGAACTGATCCCTCAGGGTGGCTGAAAGCACATCACACTCAAAGAAAGATGCTTCAGAGTTTTTGAATTTGGTTATGGCTAAGAATATCTACAATAGGCTGAAAAAAAGGCATGAGGGGCATTTCAAAAAAAGACATTTCAAATGCAAAATTGCCTCAAAAAAAAAAAAAAAAAAAAGAAGAGGCATTTCAAAAAAGAAATTTGTGTTTTAATTCTGGTTTTCTGCTGTCCCTTTGTCCATGTTGCATCCTCCAGCTCTGCCACCACTGTTTAAGGACGAGCTGAAGGACAAGGAGGCAGAAGAAGGTGGAGAAGTCTCCCTGCTCTGTGAGCTCTCCAAGGCTGCTCCAGTGGAGTGGAGGAAGGACCAGAGGATCCTCAAACCGAGTGGGAAATACAAAATGAGGCAGGAAGGGCTCAAGGCAGAGCTGGTGATCCATGAAATAGCTGAGGAGGATGCAGGGGGCTACACCTGTGTGTGTGGAGAGCACCAGACTACGGCTGTCCTGACAGTGCAGGGTAAAGCCATCCTGACCTCCTGTTTCCTGACTGGAAACCTCTCCTCTAAGCTCTTCAATTTCCCACTTCTGTCTGTTCATCCTTATTCACTGAACTTCCATTAATTTGAGAATGTTCCCTGCCCCTCCTCACCTGCAGCCTGTGGAAATTGGAAAATTCCTGTCTGCATTTCTCTGTGCCATCCTTTTGCCTTTTCCTTTCCTTAAACACAAGCCTGCTCTGCTTTCTTCTTTCCCTTCTGCCATTCCTTTCCTACCATGCAACCCCACTGTTCTTTGGTCTTTCCTTTCCTGCATTTATTCTCTGAACCACAAATCCGTTTGTTCTTTGCCATTCCTTTCTGGAATTCTCAATATCAACCATTTTAATATAGGGAATAAGGGGTATCCAGAATAAGGCTCTGTTAGTTGTAATTTCCTCTGAACTAAGTTATGCTTATTTTGGGCTTTGTGCCCATAATCTCTGTCCTAATGCCCAAAGACTGATTCCCATGGGGAGACTGGTATTCTAAGGGAAGGATAAATTCTTTCTGTGACCTCCTTCTGATCTCCCGTTGTTGGAAGAACAATTTGCTGGACAAACAAGTCTGGGGTTTCAGCTTAACACTGCTGGAATGGGAAATGTGCCAAATCAGGGCTAAACCTGTCCTCTAGCCTGGATATTTTGACTCAGTCTCACTGTTCTGGACACTCATTTTGAGATCTGAGCTATCCAACCTTGTTAAACAGATTAAATATCCCATTATCCCACCTAGTTAAGGTGAAGGTCACTGGGTTTATTTCAAGGACACAACTTGCAGTGGGTTCAAGGGTTAAGTGAAGGAAACGTGTTCTGAGACAAGAACCCAGGCTGGAATTAAGACGCTGGAGATGTACTTGGGGGTCAAGAAGCATTTGTGAGTGCTGGATGTGCCTCTTCAAGGATATCTCAGGGAAGAAGGAGTGAGGGTGAGTAAGGAGCTGTGCCAACAGTCAGAGCACAGCAGGGCAGCCCTGTGAGTAGGAAAAGGGAGTGCAAAGCCACGAACTTTGTGGAAGACACCAATGCATGTGAATTAAAGGAGCTCAGAGCTGGTGTTCTGCATTTTTCTGTGGAGGAAGCTGGTAGAAAGAAGATGTAGATCTGTTGAGGACTGTGCAGTTTTGCTGTAGGAAGCCAGAGTACACCTAAGAGGATTAGGATGTCTCCAGAGTAAACCTGAAAGGAAGTCTATTCCCACTAGGATATTTTCATTCCTCTTTCCTCTCTTTGTGGCTGGTGCTCACCCTTCCTTCACACCTTTCCTCTGTCACAACCTTCACAACTCTCCCGTGTCACCTCCTCACCCCTCCCTGGAGACACCCTCCGTTTGTAACACGTTTTACCTGCGTTCTTCAGCTGCGCCTCCGTTCTTCCAAGAAGAAATGAGCAGCCAGGAAGGGGTAGAAGGTGGAACAGCCACTCTGCACTGTCAGCTGAGCAAGGCCCCTGCCCGTGTCCAGTGGAAGAAGGGCCAGCACGTCCTCACCGCGGGTTCCAAGTTCAGCATGAGGCAGGAGGGAGGTGCTGTGCAGCTGGTGGTCCATGACTTAGAGCTGAGCGACAGTGGGGATTATTCCTGTGTGTGTGGAGACAAGACCAGCACGGCTGCCTTAACAGTGCATGGTAATGTAATCCTTGAACGCCCTCCAAAGCTGCCCAAACCTCTGCTGCCGTGGTCTGTTCCTGTCCCTTTCTGTCTGATTGGGGTTTTGTGCTCCTTTGGGCTCGGTGTGCTTCCTCCTTGTGTAGAATTGGGAAAAACCTTCCCTGTTGGTGTTTGTCCCCCTCAGCTGTGCTGGTTCATCTCATTTGCCTTGCTCTGATCCAGTGTCCAGGGAAGCTGGGGGAGATTTTCCATTGTGTTCCACTGACCTGGATCAGGGCTCGGTATTGCCCCATGAAACCTCTCCCCCAGGACCTCACCAAGCTGCTTTTTAAGGAAAAAAATCACCCTCTCTGTGGTAACTCTTTTACTCCTCAGCGCTTCCTCCAGAATTCAAGAGAGAGCTGAAGGACCTGGAAGCTGTGGAAAACGGCACAGCTGCTCTGCAGTGTGAGCTGACAAAACCTGCTCAAGTGGAGTGGAAGAAAGGGCAGGAGGTGCTCCAAGAGAGCAGCAAATATGAAATGAGTCAGGACGGTGCTGTTGCAAAGCTGATTATCCACGAGCTGGAGGAGGAGGATGCAGGAGTTTACACCTGTGTGTGTGGAGATGAGCAGACAACCGCCACGCTGACAGTCCATGGTAAAAAAACGAAAGGGAAAAGGTTCTAATATTTTCTGAAAATAAAAATAACAACTGTGGTTTAGTGTTGCTTAAGGAAAAGGTTGTAAATCGTAAGGTGTGCAGAATAGCCCAGCGTGTGCAGTTCATGGAGTGGCCAGGCAGAAAACGGGAATTGCAATGCAGAACTAAGTGCATTTTTTTTTCTGTATTTTGCTGTCAGAATAATCAAAATCTCACCTGCAAGTGGCCTGCCTTAAGAGGGAATCTGAACCATGAAATTCCCTGCCTTAAGAGGGAGTATGAACTCTGTCTTAGCAGGGAAACTGAACTCTGAAAATTCCCTGCTGATCTTCAGAACACGTCTTCACTGATCAGGGCAGCACGCTGGCTACTTTTAGAGTAGGAAAACTGTTATTCCATTTTTAGATCACAGATTAGATTAAGCTTCTGTGTATTTCATAGCAAGTGTAACTTCTTGAAATCAATTTCTTCTTGCTCTGCAGCTATTCCTATTCTCTGGGGCAATAGCTTCATAGTTTGAACCTAGAGCACTGAGGTTTAGAGACATCTGGAAAAAAACCTCTCTTTTGGTGCTTTCATTTTTCCTTCTACTTCCTTTTCCCCAAGCCCCAGCTGCAGTAGGTCCAAGTCACATTTCTATTTTATAGCCCTACCAGCACTTTTTAAACGAGAGCTCCAGGACACCGAGGCAGAAGAAGGTGGCACAGCGACCCTGAGGTGTGAGCTCACCAAAGCCAAGGCTCCAGTGGAGTGGAGGAAAGGGGATGTCACCCTCTACCCTGGTCTGAAATACGAGATGAAGCAGCAGGGCTGTGCTGCTGAATTGGTCATTTATGACCTGGAAGTGGAGGATTCAGGAGTTTACACCTGCGACTCCGGCCACCAGCGGACAACGGCTGTGCTGGCCGTGCAGGGTAGGCACTGGTGACCCTTGGCTCGATAGGAGTGGAGTGAAAGGAGCTTTTCCTGCTGTTCTCTGCAGCCACTGGTTTGTTTTCCACGCCAGAATAAATGTTCTTCTTGGGCGTGGCACACGGGCAAGGTAGAAAGGTCCTTCTTGCAGTATCTGGAGTGTGAAAGCAGTTAAATCATAGAATCCCAGAACAGTTTGGGTTGGAAAGGACTTTAAAGCTCATCTCATTCCACCCCCTGCCATGGGTAGGGACACTTGCCACTACTCCAGGTTGTTCAGAGCCCAACCAACCTGGCTTTGAGTGTCATGGTGTCAAAATAGGCTGAACCCTCCTGCTCTGAGTGCAGGGAGTGTGGCTGGAGGTGGGAATGGGATAGGGGATGTCTGATTGGGTGTAATGCCCGCCCAGGATGGTAAGAGATGCACCAGTTAGGGGATAAGGGATTTCTATGACATGTGAATGTGCTGTATTGTTACTGGAGGCTTTGAGCTTCAGGTGCAAATGCTGACTGCAGACAGCTTGAATCCACACCTGTTTTCCTTCACTCCTTCTACCATCCAGAGCAAGGCCTTAACTGAAATCTGAATTTCTCCTCCCATTTATCACTTCACTGTGATCTCTTACCAAGAGAACAGTGCTAATTTGTTCTCTTCTACATTGATAGAAGCCTCATTTAGGGCAGAAATTCTCTTGTTTAATATTGCAAACTCACAGACCTGTATTAAGGGACAAGGATCTGTGTAAGAGAGGCCATGTCCCAGTGATCTTTGCCTAAAGCATCCATCGTTGGCATGGAAACTCTTCCACAGGGAAGTCCGACTCTTGCAGACCCCAAACCAGGCCATTCTGTGGACCACTAGGACCAGATCTTTCCTAACTTTGCCTGTCCTCAGCTCTTGTTTCCCTCGGTTCAAGAAAGGTTCTGCCAACCCAGAGAGTTGCAGCCCCAGTATTGTGGAATCCTTAGGATAAGCCATATCTGAAGGATGATGGTAGAACTGGATCCTTCTTGCACTAAAACACTCTTGAAACGTTTTCCTCTCAAATTTTACAGCACTGCCCATCACATTTAAGCAACCTTTGCAAAATAAGGAGTTTGAGGAGGGAAGCACAGCCGCGTTCTGCTGTGAGCTGTCGAAACCCAGTGCTGCAGTGGAATGGAGGAAAGGAGGAGTGGGGCTGCAGCCCAGCCAGAAATATGAAATGAGGCAGAGGGGATGCCTGGTAGAGCTCTTGATACACAATCTCAGATTAGAAGACACAGGAGAATACAGCTGTGACACGGGGGATCAGGAAACCAGGGCAGCTCTGACCGTGACAGGTACGTGGTGTGAGCTGACTCCTGAAGGAACAGGGCCCCCCATCATGCAAAACAACCATTTCAATATGAATATTTTTAAGTGCATTATTCTCATTCTCTATGAATATCTTTCTTTTCATCTGATAGGTTAGGATTTTTTATTTTTAATGAGATTGGAAGAGGATGATACTTTGTTCTTCCAGTGCTGTGTTTGAGTTTTGGGTTCTAATAGGAAATACTTTCAAGCTTTGTGCCTGAGGAGAAATTAAAGACAAAGCAATGATTTAACATCTGGGCATTTCACGTGACATGTTGTTTGAATATTTAAAAAGAATATTTTCTTCCAAATCCTATAAGAAGACAGACAATGACCTCCCTGACCTCTCAAAGCTGTTCATGGAGTTTTGAAGTTCATCATCAGTAGATCAACTGAGGGATAAAATCATTCAATTAATTCACCACTGGGAAGGATTTGAATCAAAGAACAAAGGAAATAAATGCTCTGGGTGCAGATGGCTTCTTCTGGTGCAGCAAGATCTCCCAGTTGCTCCAGGAAAATTAGAAAGCATGGAATATCACAGTGAAAAGCAGAATATCTTGTTCTCCAAGTGTCAGTTCTGTGTTAACCAGGACTCGACTCAAGCTTCACTAAAAGATCCTGTTGATCCTTTTCTTTTCTCTTTTAGCTCTGCCAGTTCTTTTCCAAAAGCAGCTCAAGGATGAGGAGGCAGAAGAAGGAGCCACGGTGAAATTCCAGTGTGAGCTGACAAAGGATAACGCGGCAGTGGAGTGGAGGAAAGGCACCATGGAGCTCTTCCCATGTGCCAAATATGAAATTAAATTAAGTGGGCGCACAGCTGAGCTGGTGATCCATAATGCAGAGCCAGAGGATGCCTGTGATTACACTTGTGACACAGGAGACCAGCAGAGCACTGCCGTCCTCAGAGTGAATGGTTAGCATTGCACCCGCCAGGGATGGAGGAGAAGAGGCACTGGTGGAACTGTGTGAATGTTGTTACTTAATCCAAAAGTTCAGATAATGAGGAAAAGAGGTGCTCAGTCATAAAGCAGAGTACAGAGGAGTTGATCTGGTGGGACAGGATTCTTATTTAAGCCTGTAAAACACAGAGTGCAGTGCATTGACCCCTTCCTCTGATATGATAAAAGCAAGGAATTCTGTGTCCTGGGGATTTTGAAATACCAACAAAAACTTTTTTTCTGGTACTTTGCAATTTTTCTGGCTCGCTTGAATCAACAGCAAATCACGCATCATTTTAAAAAGCATTTTGAAGTTGCTATTTTTAATCTCCCTGTGAATGCTGTGTTTAACCAAACCAGGAATAATGTCTGTGATTGATGACAAAATCATGGAGTGGGTCACTGGTCCAGCCTCCCTGCTCTAACAGGGCCATTCCAGCACCATCTAGGAAGTGTTTGTGATTGTCTTAAAGTTGGGTGGGATTTGATCTAAGCCATAACCTTTAAAACAACATCTTTTGGCTGAATCTGACCCAGAAAGCAGCCACAGGGTCAGCTGTGGGTGAAAGAGCCCTGTGGCTGCTTTACCTGTCTCACAGCAGTGTTTATACTGGAACCACAGGTACTGAGATTCCTGTTTTCCCAACTGCTCTCACACACCCCATGGATACCCCCTTCTTGTTCCCACCAGTGACAAGCTGTTGTCTGAGCTGTGCCATGCTCCACTTGAATAAATGCCCATTTGTGCATCATCTGGAAGGACTCACCGATGATGATCTGGGTCTTGAAAAGACAGCTGAGTGATCAGAAATTAGTTTAAAGATTTACATTATTTAGCTGTTGAAAATGAGCAGTATTGTTGTAAAAATGAACAGATTTGCAGTCGTTTAAACAGAAAGTGCCAGGTTTTTCTTAGTCAAGATCTTTGTGTGTTGGAGTTTCCAATATGCAGAGCAGATGCATAAAAGGGGTGATGTGGATGCCCTTAACTTTATGGGATATAAAGACATTTGGGGAAGTTTCTCATCCTCTGGATATACACAATATAGTTCTGTTTATAGGGAGAAAAAAATGGTTTTATTATTACATTGCCACTTAATGCAAAATTGTACTGCAGCACCAGCACCCAGGTGCCTTGTGCTGAGCTGTGCAGACCTGGCATTCAAGCAAAGAGCTCATGTATTATTTATTTCTGATTTTACAGCCATCAAACCCCAGCTGAAGCAGCAGCTGAGGAACGAGGAAGTGGAAGTGGGAGGAACAGCCAGGCTGCGCTGCGAGATTTCCATCAGCAAAGCAGAAGTGGAGTGGAGGAAGGATGGAGTCCTCCTGCACTCCAGCTCCAAGTATGAAATGTGGCAAGATGGGACCCTCAGGGAGCTCCGTGTTCACCACCTGGAGCCTGGGGATGCTGGAGAATATTCCTGCAAGGCTGGAGACCAGACGAGCTCTGCCAAACTCACTGTGAAAGGCAAGGCCTGTTTATATTGGAACAGGGAGATTTTCCCTTTAGGAAACTAAGATTTCACAAAGTGATTGAGTTATATACACATACATAACATAAAATGAGTTATTGTGATAAATAGTATAGGAAAAGTATCATAAAAATAAAGATCTTATGGTCAGAGGATGCAGCACAGCAAAGATGGACTTGGTGGACAGGAGAGGATAAGGCAGCTGTTAGCTGTGACTCATGGCTTGGAATATTTGCTTGACATCATGTGCATGGGACCGAACAGATGGTCCAGCCCCAGCTTCCAGTCACATGGCAGCTGCATCTGGCCTTAATATCATTGCAGAACGTGGCTTGGACCACTGGTGTGGAACAAACACCCCCAGCATCTCCACAGGCTACTCCACGTTGTAGATGCCCTGCACATCACACCCAGCTGCACCATTTTCCGTGCAGATGGTGACCTCAGTTGTAGGAATATCCTCTGTGCTTGCTCAGGGGTGATCAGGCTGCTTTTTGAATGGTTGGGCTCAATAATTTTAGAGTTTTTTTCCAACCTTAGCGACTTTATGATTCCTTTCGTATTCCCCAGTGGGTTTGGGGCACGTACAGCTTCTGCCTGCTGGCGGTTCTCTGATCCTGGCACAGGTGCCCAGCTGTGCCAGAGGCAGGACTCAGGCAAACTGCAGTGCAGATCCCCTGTGCTCACACTAATCCAGTGAGTCCTGCTGGGAGGACAAAGCCGGCCAGGGCCTCAGCCAGTGTGGAGAATCAGCATGGAGTAAATGCAATTCTGTTCGCAGAAATATGATAGAGAGGATCAGGCTTTAATGTTATTCTGTGAAGATGTCCAAGTGCAAATGGGAAATAATTTAAAATCCTGATTTTGGCACCTGGCATTCATGTCTTGTTCACCCACCCAAGAGTAATTTAAAAAAAAAACCAGTATGCAATGTGTCTCTGAGCAAGGACAAGGGGTAAAACCACTGTCCAAAAGTAATTTGTCCTGTTGCCAAGTACACTGAAAGCAGAGTTTAAAATGTGGTTTGAGAGGCTGTGCTCTGTCCACCCGTGGAGGTCCTTGAAGGACAAAGTGCTCAGCAACCTGGCCCTGCTTTGAGCAGTGATTGGAGCAGCTGACTTCCAAAAATCCGCTGCAGCCTGCATTCTTCATGGTTCCGTGATTTGATCCACGTTTTCCCTCTCACTCCCCCTTTCTGCCTCCTTGCAGAGCCTGATGTGACCATCGTGAGTGGCCTCAAGGACATGGTGGTGTCCGAAGGGGACGATGTCACCTTCCGGTGCCAGGTTTCCCACGAGAACGCCAGGGACGTGGAATGGAAGCTGCAGGACGTTGCTCTGCAGAATAATGAAATGAACGAGATCTCAGTGGAGAAGGGGAAGGTCCACACCCTGACCCTGAGGAAGGTGACTGAGCAGGACATCGGCACGGTCACTTTCCGGGTGGGACCCCACACGTCCACAGCAGAGCTCACAGTGAAAGGTGAGGGGGCTCCCTGAGGTGTGGAACAGGGTCACTGGGAACTGGGGATGTTTTGCTCATGCTGACAGCAAATTCAAGGCCATAATTCATCCCCTGTTAGCTCTTGTCTTTGGGGTGCTTGTGCTTCAAAGCATCTGTGGCTGCAATCACCACAGATAAACAGGGGACCATCTTCCTGAAGCTCACTGATTCCTGGAGAAATTACTACCTTGGCTTCACTGTTTGGATGGATAGACCTGGAGTTTTTATTGCTTCCGCTCTCCCTTTTAGAATCATAGAATAATTTGGGTTTGGAGGGACCTTTAAAAGCCGTCTCTTCCAATCCCTCTCCATTGGGCAGAGACATCTTCAACAAGATCAGGTTGCTCAGACCTTTTTTTCTATTTCTTCCTTTCTCTAAACATTATTTTGATGAAATTCTCCATCCCTCATACTTTTCCTTCCCTCCTAGAAGCTTCTTTTAACCTCTCAGTAAACAACACAGAAAGCAGAGTACTTTTTTTTAATACTCAACCACTCAGCTGTAGCTTTAACACTGCTGGGAAAGAGACAAAGGCACTTGGAAAACAAAGAAAACGAAGCAAAGAAAGCAAATCCTTTGCTTTGTTTGTAATTTCAGTGCCACCTCCAGTCTTTAAGGAGAAATTGCAGAGCAGGGAAGTGCAAGGGGAGGACACAGCTGTCCTCCACTGCCAGCTCTCCCAGCCCAGTGCTGAGGTGAAATGGGAGAAGGGCCCCCAGGTGATCTCCCCAAGCTCCAAGTATGAAATCGGGCAGGAGGGAGCAGTCCATACTTCAAAGATTTATCACTTAAAACCAGAAGACTCTGGAAAATACTCCTGTGATAATGGAAATGAACAAACAGCAGCCACTTTAACTGTTAAAGGTGGGTTGTGTTGGGGTTTTTTTAAGATAAGAAACTTGCTCCACTCCCTTAGTTAGTGCCAAGAGGATTTTTTTCTACTGTCCTTAACTTCAGATCTGCTGTGCCGCCGAAAGCAGCTGAGACCTTTTGCTTTTGAAAATCCTGTGGTGTCTTAAGCAAAGAAAATACAGGAACACAAGTGCAGGAATTACTTCCACACTTTGAGACCCTGCAGCCTCTCTCTGGTCACTCAGACAACCAGGGCTGGAGCTAAAATTAGAATATGACTATTTTTGATGCTTATTCATCCTTTGAGCTGTAGTTCTGCCTGGAAAAATGGTGATCCAGGTAAAATTGTTCAAACTTGGACACAACTCCAGCTAATGAGCAAGGCAGCTAAACACTTCTAGTGCCAAAGATCTTTAAAATAGGTGTAATGTGACAGTATATCTGGGTTTTTTTCCAACCTAATCTGATACAAATACAATATTACGGTGACTTTTTCTGAGATATGTAATCAGGAAAAACAAAGATAAGCCAGCACATTGTTAAATCCCACCTTTTCAAATATCCCTGAGGGCTCTCCCGTGAAGGGCACACACCTGCCTGCTGTCACATTGACTCCATAATTCAAGGATTCCAGAATACTGGTGCTGTAAGCAGGTTCTCTGATGGTGTTGGCCCATTTGTGTCTCTGTGTGTGGTCTCAGCCACTGCAGCGTTCCTTGAAAAAAAATTCCAAACCAGGAAGCGGAGGAAGCCTCTGCAGTGACACTGTAAATACCAATTCAGCCAACTGGCTGAAATAAAAAAAAAAAAAAAAAAA
>WEKY01040926.1:92999-114913 GCA_013390045.1 Picathartes gymnocephalus
AAAAAATACCAATTCAGCCAACTGGCTGAATATATATATATATGTATACACACACACACATATATATATACACACACATGTATATATAGACACACACATATATATATATATACACATATATATATATATATACACACACACACACATATATATATATATATGTATATTTACACATATACACCAACAAGTATGGAGCCACCAAGGTCCTTCCAAGGAAATGGGCTTGAGGAGGTAAACTTTTACCTGTGGCTTTTCATAAATCCACCCATCAAAATTCCACCTTGACCTGCCAGTGATACAGTATCAGCACAGACACTTCCAGGTTCATTTCTCTCAAATAAGGAACATTATATAAAGAAGTTTCTCCATGCCCTCTCGCAAATACACAAGAACTTGGATATCAGGAGCAGGCTTTTGAGGCGTGGTTTTGACACCCATTTGGAGATGCACACACTGAGATGCTCGCAAGAAGGAGCATAATCCTTGAGGTCCTCAGTGTATGCAGGGTCCACTGGTTCCTCAGGAGTCCAGAGTGCTTAAAGCTCCAGGAAATCCAGCACTTCCTGTCATTCCTTGTTTAGCTTTTAAAGTAACTTTGGAATTGAGTTTGGACCAAATTTAGGACAGCACCAGAGTTTCATCAAACACAAGGCTTAGTTACTCAGTCAGCAATGACACACGATTTTTTTTTCCCCTGCTCTGATTTCTCCTGGTTTAGCTTCTCCAGTCACCTTCACACAACCCCTCCAGAACCAACAAGCTGAGGAGGGTGGCACTGTCACTCTGAGCTGTGAGGTGTCCAAATCCAGTGCCCCTGTGCAGTGGAAGAAGGCGGGGACAGTGCTGCGACCCAGTGACAAATACAAGATGCGTCAGGTGGGGTCCCTGGCTGAGCTGACAATCCTCAACCTGAGCCAAGCTGATGCTGGGGACTACACCTGTGACACAGGGGACCGGCAAACCACGGCAGCAGTGTGCCTGAAAGGTGGGGCTTTGCACGGGGAAGAGCTTGGCACGGGGGCAGGGGCATGGGATTGAGTAATTCGAGAGCTAAAGATTGTCCTGTGCCCAAGGAGGACCACAGGCATCTCAGAGATGAAGGAGGTTTCACAGGGCTAAGAACTGGGTCAGTTAACTCTAGAAATGGGTCCTTAGTCACTGATTCTGTGGTTTAATGATAATTAATTTCCACCCATGGAAATCTGTTGGCAATTTTTTTACAACACACAGGTTATGATTATACACATATTAAATATTTATTATGCACGCAACACAATATAACTTGCATGCTCTTTAGACTATCATATATACATGCATAATACACATGCAGACACGAATCGTGCATCTGTAGCATTGCAATATGTTGCTACGTGCCCCTGTACCTACCTTTTCATGAGTTTAGGATCATAGAATCACAGAATGGTTTGCGTTGGAAGGAACCTTCAGAATAATTTAGTCCCAACCCCCCTGCCATGGGCAGGGACACCTCCCCCTATCCCAGGCTGCTCCAAGCCCTGTCCAACCTGGCCTTGGACACTTCCAGGGATCCAGGGGCAGCCACAGCTTCTCTGGACAACCTGTGCCAGGGCCTCACCACCCTCCCAGGGAGGAATTTCTTTCTAACATCTAAGCTAACCCTGCCCTCTTTCACTTTGAAACCATTCCCCCTTTTTCTATCTACTATAGGGGTGTCACTATCCACCCCTATAAAAAAATCCTTCTTCCTCCTTTATAAGCTCCCCAAAAGCCTTCTCTTCCAACCTGAACACCCCCAGACTTATTATTTAGGGCCTCAAATAACAACAAAAAAATACTGTCAAGGAGGAGCCTAACGAAACGTTTAATCCAGGAATCATCACTTGAAAGTAGATCTCAAACTCTGTTGCCCTTTCCATGAAGAAGCAGCAGCAGCCACCATCGTGGAGGGGCTGAAGGACGTGGCCACGTTCGAAGGAGAGGACGCGGTGTTCGAGTGCAGGCTGTCCCAGGAGACAGCTCAGGATGCCCAGTGGTTCCTGGGAGATGTTCCCCTGCAGTCCAACGAAATGAACGAGATCAGAGTGCAAGGGACACGTCACAGTTTGATCCTGAGGAAGGTGACCCTGGAAGACTGTGGGTCCATCAGTTTCAAAGTGGGGCAGCAGTCGTCAGCAGCGCAGCTGAAGGTGGAAGGTGAGCAGCCTCCCAGGAAGAGGGCCTGGGCAGGTACTGGCAGGCAGTGCTTTGACTTCTGGAGAGGTGTATTTGGGATTAGGGAGCCTCGGAAATTTTGGGAGATTCTGCTAATCTAATTTAGCATTTTAGTGAGGTACGTCTGAGCTAGTCATTTCAGTAGTTTTATTGTACATGGAGCGAAGATTAATATTGATATCCTTTGATATAACAATTAATATTAACATCCTTTGAAGACCATCGAACTAAGCAGCTGATCATATGTCAGAATCAATGCTGAAGAGTGTCAAGAATATGCTCTGAGTTAATCTCCTGCTTATGCTTTTAGATCATATTTTTTTAAAAAAAAGAAGTCTGAAAGCTCTGAAAAGCCTTTCTTTAAAGATATGTAGAATGATTTTGGAGGGATGGCCCATGCCAGTAGCTTGTGCTGTTTGTTCCCCTTCGATCTGGTTCCAAATGTAACTAGAGACACCCAGCTCTGCCCTGGGGGTGATGCTGGGTGAGGCTGCTGCAGCAGCGCTGGTCCCCTCTCCCCACAGCTGCCCCGGTCACCTTCGTGAAGGAGCTGCACAACCTGGAGCTGCAGGAGGGTGGCACTGCCCACCTGTCCTGCGAGGTGTCCAAGGCTGATGTCCCCGTGGAGTGGAAGAAGGGCTCGTCTGTGATCCACTCCAGCCCCAGGTGCAGCATCCAGCAGGAGGGGAAGGTGCACACGCTGCTCATCCGCGACCTGAGCCGCGCCGACGCCGGGGACTACAGCTGCCACACGGCTGCTGGCAAGACCACAGCTAGGCTCGAGGTCAAAGGTATGGTTTCCTCTCTGCCCAGCGGTGGTGAGAGGAGGGAACATCAATTTTTAGAGCTCTCTGCTACAAGAGACACGCTGGTCAGTGGAGCAAGGGCAGCAGAATCCACCAAGTTTGTCAGGGGGCTGGAGCACATGAAGTACATGGACAAACTGTTGTGATAGGACAAGGGGTGCTGGCTTCAAACTATAAGAGGGATAATTTAGATTAGATATAGAAAAGATGTATTTTACAATGAGAGTGGTGAGGCCCTGGCAGAGGGTGGCCAGAGAAGCTGTGGCTGCCCCTGGATCCCTGGAATTGTCCAAGGCCAGGTTGGACAGGGCTTGGAGAACCCTGGAAGAGTGGAAGGTGTCCCTGCCCATGGCAGGGGGTGGAATGAGATGATTTTGATGGTTTTCTAATCTAAACCATTCCGGGATCTAAGTGGAAGCACAGGCAAGGGCAGCCGTGTTTGATAACTGGGAAAGGGAAAGTGGAATTTGGGACCTCGTTGCTCTCTGCAGCTTCCTAGTGGAGATCTGCAGAGGAGAGAGATACAGAACTTTCTTGGAGGGCTCAGTAAAGAGATGACAGGCAACAAGTGCAAGCTGCAGCAAGAGAAATTCAGATTAGGGAAAAAACCCAACCTTTAACAATGAAGGAGCGGTCAGACATTGAAACTGAGATCCAGAAAAGTGGAGGAATCCCATGGGAGCCTTCCAGAGGTCTCTTCAAGCCTTTACTCTCTAATTCATCTCTGGCTGTGTGATCTGAAACCTCGGATTATAATGCTAGATTTATATATTCTAATATTCTAATATAGTCTGCATATATTGTTCTCTATATTATTCTTATTTTTATATTATATAATATATATAATTCTAGTCTATATATTATTCTGTTAGTCTATATATTCTATATATTCCACATTCTAATATATTCTATATATTCCAATTTTCTGATATGTTCTGTATCTTCCAATATTATATGTTAATATATATTTATATATACGTATGTATATTTATATCTATGTATGTATATTTTATATTTTTATATATATTTGTATGTTCTTTGAGTGATTTTATCCCATTCATTGATTTTATTTCAAGGATGGAAACCTAGCTGGCCTTCAGTAATAATTCCTGAAATTAGTTGGGAAGTCTTCGTGAAAAGAAGCCTGGGATATGGGGAGAGATCTGTAGCTCACGTAGAAATTAAATTTTTCCTTCTGATTAACTCCCCTTCCTCCTCCTCTCTCTAGGCTGGACTTTGGCATCTCCTTGGAGAGACGCAGCCAGAATTTCCCATGAACCTCACGAATGGCTCCATCCACACCTTAACAATAAAACATCCTTCCATTTTCTACTTTTGCCTCACCCATATTTTTTTTTTCCTCCTTGCCCACCCTCTTTGCCAGGCCTGCCTGTGCTGTTCAAGCAGTGGCTGAAGAACGAGGAGGTGGAGGAAGGGCGCACGGCCGTGCTGCGCTGCGAGCTCACGCGGCCCCGCGCGCGCGTGGAGTGGCGCAAAGGGGACATGGTGCTGCAGCCCGGGGACAAGTACCACATCCGCCAGGAGGGGACACGAGTGGAGCTCCTCATCTACGAGGCTGAGGCTCAGGATGCTGGAGAATACACCTGTGACTCGGGGGATCAGCAGACCACGGCTTCGCTGCAGGTCAAAGGTAGGACAGGAATGCTGGCTGTGTCCATCCTTCGCAGGGGGGTACTGGAATCATCCAGGCCAGGCTGGATGGGGCTCTGAGCGACCTGCTCTAGTGGAAGGTTCCCTGCTCGTGGCAGAGTGTTGGAACTGGGTGATCTTCAAAGTCCCTTCCAACCCAAACTATTCTGTGATTTAGTTTGGAAAAGACCTCTGAGATCGCTGAGTCCAACAATTAACACAACACTGCCAAGTCCACTACTAAACCATGTCCCCAAGTGCCACATCCACATGGAAATTTTATTGCTGGGTTATCATTGACATTCTGTGAAATCAAACCAGGGTGTTTCACCAAACCTAGGACAAGCCTATTTTAAATTGATCCATTGTATCTCTTAGTGCCTGAGCAGCCCAGGAATTGTGTCTCTTTGCCTTTCTCAGTGGCTGTGTTTTCGGATTTTACAGTTTTATTCATTTTGTACTAAGACCTCTATGAGATTGGGATTTTATAGTTTTATTCATTTTGTACTAAGACCTCTATGAGATTGGGATTTTACAGTTTTATTCATTTTCTGCTAAGAATTCCATGGTTTTGGATTTTATAGTTTTATTCATTTTGTACTAAGGATTCTATGTCTATTAGATGAGATCACACTTGTAGATTGTGGGTTTAGTCACCATAACCAACTCCAGCTCAGAGCATGTGGTTTCAGAAATTAAATACTCAAAGTCTCATGTCCCAGCTGAGGGAACTGGGGTTTTTTAGCCTGGAGAAAAGGAGAGTCAGGGGAGATGTTATCACTATCTGCAACTACTGACAGGGGTTTGTAGTGAGGTAAAGGTTGGTCCATTTCCACAAGTAACAAGCAATAGGACGAGAGGAAATGGCCTCAAGTTGCACCGGGGGAGGTTTAGATTGATTATTAAGAAATAATTCTTCACTGAAAGGGTGGCCAAGCATTGGCACAGACTGCCCAGGGAGGCAGTGGAGTTGCCCTCCCTGGAGATATTAAAAAAATGTGCAGATGTGACACCGGGGGATGTGGTTTAGTGGTGGATGTGGCTGTGCTGGGTTAGTGACTGGACTCGATATTAAATGTCTTTCCCAACCTAAAGGATCCTGAGTGTCAGCGTTGTGATTGGTATTGTGCTCTGTGTGCTTACCCTGAGAATGCTGAGTATGGCCACATGAAGACCTTTAGAGACCTCGTGAGCTCTGGCAGCCCTTTGCAGCATCAGCAGCTGATTCCACGCGTGGCCAGCAGGCAAACTGTGCTTCAGAAAGAGGGGAGCAGCCCAGCTGGAGAAGTCACAAGCAGATTTCTCACCCCTGGGCGCTGTCACTGACACAGTTGTTCTCAATCACAGTACTGCCAGTGCTGTTTAACAAAGAGCTGAAAAACGTAGAGGCTGAAGAAGGGGGCACAGCTGTTTTGCACTGTGAGATCTCCAAGCCGGACGCTCCTGTGGAGTGGAGGAAAGGAGGGGTGGTCGTTCAGCCCAGTCACAAGTACCAGCTGAAGCTCAAGGGCAGCGTAGCTGAGCTGATCATCCACGGTGTAGAACCTGATGACTGTGGGGATTACACCTGCAGCACTGGATACGAGATCACCACAGGGTCTGTGTATGTGCAAGGTAAGGTGGTGAAATGTGGTGGAAATGCTCCAGTTTTCTGCCTGGATTTCTTATTCCAAAGTCTTTGACAGTAACTGGCCAAACAGCAGAAAGTCCATTCATTTCTTTCCTGATTCCGGTGGAGATATAAACACTCACCTCCAGGCTGGGGTTGGACCCATGTTTTTAAGTGAAATTAGTTTAAAGTACTGACCACACTCTGTCTCAGAGCAGAGACAGTGGCACTGCTGAAAAACTTGTGTCAGCGGTCGTAAAAATATTGCAATTCTTGTTACAACTGATGGCAACTCCTATCATTGTTGATAATCTTACTACTCCTTTAAAGCACCCAAGTGAACATTTAAATCTTTAAGTACCTCTCTGCCTCGTACAACATCTGCAGATTGTTGCAACAAACGGGAGAGCCGGGCACGACCTGGGCAAAGAGTGGAATTTCCTCTCAGTGAAACGATGTTTGCAGACACACACGCTGCTCTTGCAAGCAGCTGGAGGGATGGAAGGTTTTCTTCAAGAAAATTTTAGCTCTTTGTTTCCTTGGATAAGCACTACAAAGATAACTCTCCTGGACAACTTGCACTTGGGCCGGGGTGAGCTCTGCAGGGAGCGACTCGCGGGCGTTTGTTTTTGTTTTGCTTTGGCACCTTCTCTTGCTCTGTCACGCAGAAGAAGCAGCAGTGATGGTGTCCGGTTTAAGGAACACAGACGTCTTTGTGGGCGAGTCAGCCACGTTCACCTGCGAGCTCTCGCACCCGGGCGTGAGGAACGTGCAGTGGTGGCTGGATGGGACCCCCCTCCACAACAACCTGGTGACAGAAATCTCTGAGCAGGACGGCAGGATCCACACTTTAACCCTAAATGATGTGGCGTGCCATGACTCGGGCACTGTCACCTTCAGAGCTGGGTCCCTTATATCTTCAGCTAAATTATTGGTCAAAGGTATTTCCCTGTCAGCAAGAAACACGTGGCCACCTCTGGACTTGCTCCGTGTGCTGGTGCTTCTGCCTTCCAGGCTACCCTTACTAAATCCCTTCGTGGTTCTCCTGTGCCCTGCAACCCTCTCACTCTGCAAGTCACCCCAGAAGTCTTCTGGGTACAACCCCACTGATTTTTGCAGTGGTTCAGGTGAGGGAGGGTTGCAGGCTCAGGGCTGCTGCTTTCCCCCAGCGTCAAAGAAGAGATGAACATAAACATCTGTAGCAGCACCTGACTTTATATCCCTACTCAGCTGTTTTTTTAGTAATACCACAAAATCTTACGGAGGTGGTAATTCACAAAATTAGCCCCGTGCTGCTCCACAGCTGGTGCTGAGCTCAGCATGTTCCCAGGATAGGATTTTGGGCTGCTCCTGGAAACCAAAGGATGTGTGACATTCCAGTAACACAGAGACAAAACGCACCTCATTTTTGAAAGCTCATCCCTGCACTGGCAAAGCTTTCTGGTCTGTTGAATGAGTATTTCTCTCATTTGGTAAGGGTAGCCAAAAGCTGCAAATAACACTGAGCTCCAGACTTGATAAACCAAGCTCCTTCCCACTCAGTCCTTTTATAGCCATGGGGAAGGTCTGATATTTTTCAGGCAAAATTAATGCTTATTCCCTGCTTGGAACAAGGAATCTATACAGAGATATAAAGGGTTAAAAGGTCTTTATTCAAATCTACTGCTGTGCTGTAACTGGGCCATAACAGGAATGATCCACAATATTGAATTGTAGTCAGTGGTTGGTGTCTCCTTCTCTGAATCACGATTCCTTCATACATTCAGGGGACTCAGTTCTCTGCAAAGATAAAATGCAAAATCACTTCTTCATGGTATAGAGTGATGCAGTGACAACACAGTGTGCAAACTCGGAAAGCCCTGTGTCAGTTTGCAACAATTTCCAGAGACAGAACCTGGTTCTAAACTCTCCAGGCAAAGAATTCCAGTGTGCCTAAAACATAAATTAAAAATAAATGCATCGTTAGGTGTTGTGCTCAGTGAAATAAAGGGCTCCTGAGAAATTTCCATTTCATGGAATCATGACATCATAGATTTAAGAAGAAATCTCTGGAGATCATCCAGTCCAACCCCACAGGTACACACATGGATGTGGATATTTTGTGCTGCCATGAAGCCAAGATTCCTGAATTGCAAACCTGAATCACAGCAGCAGTAATTTATAACTGGATTAGGATAACCCCAGTTACACTGTGCTCAGTAACACTTGAATTCATGGGAAAGTGAAGCACTTGTAAAATTCCAACCATCTTTGTATTAACAGACAATTTTGTACACTTTATTTTGTCCAGAAATTTAAATATAAATCTGTGTTTGAAATATATTTCAGTCTATCCAGCCATCCATGTCTTGCTCTTCATCAAGGAGCAAGTTGACTTTGTTTCATGTGCCTCATTCTCCTGGTTTAAGGCATGTTGGTAATTGGATTTATTCTGTAACAAGTGAGATCGCAGCTTTTCATGCTGGGCCTTCACAACATCGTTTCCTTGCAACTGCATTAATCCCATGACCTGGAGTGAAGGTTCTCAGGTGGGTGGGGGGAGAATGGAAAAGGGTCAAGGAGCTGCTGCCGTTCTCTAGCTCCTCTGGGCAGGTGAGAATTGCAGGTTCTGGGGCACACCTTGGCTCCTGAGCCCCAAGGAGCTGCTGCGCAGGCGAGCAGGGCCACCAAGGTCCTTGACCTGCCCAAGAGCAAGGGGACAGTGGAAGCAGGACGTTCTCCAGTGCCACAGGTGATATTTGCTGTGAGAAATACCTTTCTACATCTTATGGAAGGGGATGGGTTTGTGCTTCCCAGCTGCAGAGGCACCTGCTTGTTTCTTCAGGCAGCAAAACATCTCCAAGATCTTCCCTGGAGGCCTCCTCTCCATAAACACGCGGGGCAGACCCTCAGAGCGGCAGAGGGAACCTTAGGGATTGGGATCAAGCCCTGAAACAAGTTTCCAAATGATGTTTGCAGAGCTGTCTTTGCTCCCCAAGGTCTGCCAGGAGCATCTCAAACCCTCAACCTGCTGCAGCAGTTTCAAGAGGAGCTTTTCAGACAGAGATGCTGTGTGGGTTATTCCAGATGGCTTGTGAGCAGAACAACTCTTTGAAGGACAAGGACATCAAAAAAATCACAGAATGCCCTGAGCTGGGAGGGTTCCTCAAGGATCATCGTGTCCAGCTCCCGATGATCTCTCAGATTTCTCTGACTGTCATCTTTTTATGTCCCTTTCTAGCCTTATCTTTTTTTTTTTTTTAAAGTTGACATAATTCTGCTGAGAATGATGTTTCAGAGATTCTTCCATTTTCAGACTGCAATGAGATTTTTCCTTTTGACCTGGATATTGTATTGTACATGGATGATCAAGTCTGACATCTCAGGAGGGACTCTTGCCTGCTTTGGAAATTCACAGTATTTTTAGGTCAGATATATCTACTTTGCTTTACAGCTGCCACATAAGAAGCAGAACACTTTAAAAGTGCTTAAAAGTAGCCTCATGGATCTCACCACCTTCAGAGGAGCTGCATATCCAGCTGCTCTCAGCATGTTATGGGCTCTCAGTCTGAGATGTCAATGATTTATGATCTCTCAGTGATCTCTAGATAAAATTCTGTAAAGGAAATCCTACTGTTTTTCCCCCGGCTGTGTGCCTGCTGCAGAGGAACACATGGCTGAACAAAACAATATTCATCTGCTCCTGTGGAGTGCCTATTTTTTGTCACAGTTGTCTTGGATCTTTGCTCCTCCCATGACTTCTGTCAGCCAAGATCACCTCAGGACAGGAATGAGTGTTTGCATTTGAGGGCTGTGTTTCTTTCTGAGGAGTAGTTATATTTTAGTCACACAAGGAGCCTCCAGCGGAGTTTGTGTTGTTTCCCTATTGCTCTGTGAGGCTGAGAGTTGCAGGGGACCACTCACTGCAGGCCTCTGCATCCCACTTCTGCTCCACATTTGGGAAGCACAAGCATTTCACATCCAGTCCTTCCCAGCCTAGAAGATCTCAGAAACGCTGGGAGAAAAACTAAGCCAGGAGGGAATCCCAGCAAATTCAGGACTGTTCCAGCACAAGCTTTAATCCCTGGTGGCCCATTTCCCGGTGTGATGGTCCTGTTCTAATGCACCAGTGTGGCTTTGGTCCTGCTTGATGCTGACCCAGGCACAGACTAAGCTGCTAATCCCCAGCCTGCCCAGCCAGCTCCCTGCTTGCACTGTCACTCTGCTTGCTCCCCACGGGCTCCTGTGCTTGGCAAAAACCCTCCCAGGGGTGATTTCCACGGGGATCCACTAATGCATGTCCTTCCTGACGTGTTGGTTAACAGATCCCACCATTGAAGTGGTCAGTCCCATGCAGGACATAACTGTTGATGAAGATGGCCCAGCAGAGTTCATATGCCAATATTCTAGGCCAGTGCACGCCATCTGGAAGAAAAATGATCAGGAAATACATGCAGATGGGCAGCGAGTGATTATCGATCAGGACTGGAATGTGAGCATGCTAAAAATTAACCCCACGGTCCCAGAAGACACTGGCATCTATTCTTGTGAAGCTGGAGGCATTAAAGTGATGGCTACTCTTGATGTTCAAGGTGAGGTCTTCCAGCCAGACAGGAAGACGCTGCCATGGGTTCCAAATAAAAGAGGTAGAAAAGTCATGGCGAGGCTTTGCAATAAGGCACACATCAGATACCTGCTCTTGGTGTTCACTCCAGTACTGAAAACGAGGATAAAAAGAGTTGGGAGACCATGGGAGTTGAATATGAGACTGCAGCATTAGCTTAGTTCTAATTAACACTCACTCATTACACCACTTAGCCATCCCACCTCTTCTGCAATGAGCTGGAATGTCGGTGTGATGAATTGTTGTAAAATCACAGGTGTATTGATGGTCCAAAGGAATAACATTAACATTTTTTTGCTGCTAAATGGCACTTTTTACAGCGTGACATAAAACCAGTAACTAAAGGATAGCATGGAATTCCATTTTATTTTGCTGAGCTAAGGAAGTTCAGTAATTTACTTATTTCAAATAGTGATCCCTCAGGAATCACCTCCTCACTCGGCATCAGCATTTGTGGAGACCCTGAGGAACAATATATACAAAAATTCACAAAAAGTTAGGATTTTACATGGAAATTTCTCAGGTTTTTTTCTGCTGCATATGGAATTCCTGGGTTTGGTTACCAAGTGAATTAGCGTGATCAGCAAGAGCAGGTTCTGATTTCTGAATATTTGTGGCTATTTTGCCTTCTTGCTTAACTGGAGTTGTTAGTGCAGAAGAACAGGGGGGTACTTATTAAAATGTTTTCTACATTCATAAGCACTTCCCATTGTAGGGATTTAAAAAGATTTTAATGAACATAACCTAAAGGCATCCCAGAGGAGGTAGGGTTAGCTGTTGGCTGCTTTCCATAATTAGGGAAGCCAGTGCTTCCAAAATACACAGATAAACATTTGGGTTGCTCTGAAAAAATTATACATTCTCTGAGAAGAGTCTGCAACCCCCTTCTTGTTCTCCATAAGTATGAATATCATGAAATTCAGAGATTTTTTCATATCATAGAAACCCAGATCAGTTTGGGTTGGAAAAGATCTTAAAGGTCATGTACTTCCGGCCCCCTGCCCTGGGCAGGGACATTTCCACTATCCCAAGTTCCTCCAAGCCCTGTCCAACCTGGCCTTGGACACTTCCAGGGATGAGGAGTCCACACACATCATCTCTGGACACCTCGTAATTAGTAATTATAAATAGCTTGTAACTTGTGCTTTTTGGGTATGCTTGGTTTTGCTCAGTTTGGGGCGGTTTTTAAAATTTTATTTATTTTTCCTAATTTTTTTTTTTGGCTGAGTACAGTTCCAGATGATCTGTAGAGATCTAAACAGGGATGTCTTGGGGTGTTGGTTTATAACACAAATCATGCTGACAGTTTTCTGGCATTTGTATAAACTGTATTTACTCAGCTGTGTGTCCCTGCCCTTGTGCATGTCATTTGTCCCTGTGGCAGCATGAATTATATCCACATGCACCAGCCCATATTTCATTTGCCATCAAGTTAATTGTTTCTGTCCAGGTGCCAACTGATGCATGACTCTGGAGTGTGGAGATCTGTGCATGACCCAAAACTCACCTCACAGCATGGGAAAATAAACCTAATTTCTGTAATAATTCAGAAATTTACCATTCCAAGTAATCTTGATACAGATTTTGGCTTTCTGTGCGTTTCCTAGAGGCAGAATTATCTCAGATAATTGTCACTATAGCTTTGCCAGCCATAATATTCTCTCACATTTGCCTTGCAAGAAAAGTGATAAGGTTTTATCACGAGCTGTCAGTAGATTCACATCTCCCCAGTCATGATGATAATTGTGCTCTCTGGGAGATCTTTGGGAAATGTTTCCTGTCATAGGAAAAAAGGAACTTGGTTACCCTTTATCTTCCTGAGCTGTGCCTTCCTACTGACTATTGGCCTGATTCATACAATTATCACCTTTTTGTTCTTCATTTATTAAAAAACAGTCAGATTTTTGGAAGAAACCTGGGTGAAATGCTAAAGGTTCTAGATGAAATGCTGGAGGTTCTAGAGGCTTATCATTATTTTTAAATCATCTTTAAATGTTTCTAATTATATTACTGTGTTAGAGCGCAGTTGCAATCAACAATTAAACCTACAAGCACAATTTATCACGTCCACATTTTTCCACCAGCTTCGCAGCAGTGGGAATCATCCAGTTCTCCAAGGCTTGCTAATATTCAGAGATACGTGGCCCAATAATTAATAATGTTCATTGTCCTTTTTTCTAGCCAAGAACAGCATTGTCCAGGGCTTGGAGAACGTGGAGGCCGTGGAAGGAGGGGAAGCCCTGTTCGAGTGTTATCTCTCCAAACCTGAGACCTACAATTACAACTGGCTGATTGATGATGAGCCTGCCAAAACCACAGAAAACACTGAGATGGTTTACTTTGAAAATGGACTCAGGCATATCCTGCTGCTGAAGAATTTAACTCCCCAGGACAGCTGCAGGGTGACTTTCATGTGCAGCGATGCAGTGACCTCAGCTTTCCTCACAGTGAAAGGTAACTCAGATGCTTGGGCAGGGGAAGTCTTCACTTTCTGGTTGGAAAGAAACCAGGAAAATTTGATGAGTAGCGGCAAGGAAAAGTTGCATTTGTTGTTTGTCTCTTACCTAAATGTTCTCCCCGCACAATAAATCACAGAATCATTCAGGTTGGAAAAGATCTCTGCGATCATCAAGTTCAGCCTTTAACCCAACTCTGCCAAGCCCACCATTAACCCACAGAATCACGGAATGGATTGGGTTGGAGGGGACCTTAAAGATCATCCAGTGCCACCCCCTGCCATGGGCAGGGACATCGTCCCCTATCCCAGGGTGCTCCAAGCCCTGTCCAGCCTGGCCTTGGACACTTCCAGGGATCCAGGGGCAGCCACAGCTTCTCTGGGCACCCTGTGCCAGGGCCTCCCTGCCCTCCCAGGGATCAATTTCTTCCTAATATCTCCTGTAAACCTACTCCCTCTCCATCTGGATCCACCCCCCCTTGTCCTGTCACTCCATGCTCTTGTAAAAAGTCCCTCTCCATATTTCTTGTCGGCTCCCTTTGCATAGTGGAAGGTACAAATGAGAGCATCCCAAACCCTTTTGTTTTCCAGGCTGAAAAAAATCCTATTCTCTGATCTCTAAATGGATGATGCTTTACAATTTCCTTATTTCCTTGTTCTGTAGGATGTGACACGGTTTATAAGCAGCGCCAGTCAGCACTGAGTTAGCAGCAAATGACTGTCTCAGAGTTGTCCTGATTCTGATGAGTTTGGTTGTGTTTATAGGCGCTTCAGGCCTTCAGAGAGGGGGGTTTTATCAGCATCAGTATTATCTCTGTATCCTTTTACTTTATGCTGTTACTGTAGACCCCTGTGGGGGGACTAGAACCCTTTCTGTACAAGAAAGTAAAAAAGTACAAGAGCAGAGATCCAGTTATGGATTAGATGGAGCTTGGAACAACCTGGTCTGGTGGAAATGTCCAACAAAATGAGCTTTAAAGTTCCTCCCAAACCAAACCATTCTGTGATTCTAAACCTTCTGTTCTGCCAATACACATAAACCTTTTAAAGATGTCCTTGGTCTCCAAGGCCTGGCTGTTGAGAGCTTCAGCACAAATATTCACGAAATCTCTTGATCGTTTCTGTAACTGAGGACTCTACCACTGATTTTAATCTACAGGGTGGCGCCTGCAGTTCTTGCAGCCCCTCACGGATGTGGAAGTGTCTCTGGGGGAAAAAGCAACATTTAGCTGTGTCCTGAGTGAAGCTGTGCCAATTAAAGAAGTGGCCTGGTACAGTAATGATGTAGAGATCCTGTCGGGTGAGGACTGGGAGGTGCAAGCAGATGGAAACAAATACAAACTTATTCTGAAAAAAGCCCAACTGCATCATTCTGGAGAGGTGACCTTTGCTTCCAGGGAAGCCATTTCATCTGCCAAGCTTTCGGTGATAGGTAAGTGTGTGTTGTTCCAGCCCAGGGGCACTCAAAATCTCAAACTTTGGTTTTGAGCCACAACGTTGAATTTCCCAATCTTTGTGCTGATTCTTTTCTCTTTGCCTCACATGTCCCAAAATAGTGTTCTTAGGCTGAGAAGATACTACTGGCAACTTGTTCTTTGACCAGAAGTAACCCACCTCATCAGAAGAAAAATGTCTTCAGGCTAGTGAGGGTAGAGATGCTCCCCAACTTTCTTTAGCTGAAGTCTTTTGTAAAATGTAATATAAACTCTAACAAAAAACAATATTCTCAGAGTTCAACTTCACCCTCAGCAAATATGGCCGTGGGAGGGAGCTAAGCTGGATTCCACGTGGAAAAATTGTCCAGGACAGCAGAGGAATCTTTGAAACCTGCTAATCAACTCAGGTGCAGGGCAACCAGTTATCCAGATTAATGAGTAGTGTATTAAAATCTTCAGGTGGGGGGCACACACCTCCTGCTTCAGAGACACAGGGGTTAATAGTGAAGTAGGGAAGGTGATAATTCCCTAATTCACTCACTGAGCAGGTTGGAGAACGACATGTCAGTGTCCATTTCAGCACCCAGGGTCTGGCTCCTTCCTGCAGTGGGACAGGTGGGTCACCCAGCTTTGGTCACACAGCACCATTGCAGTGATGGTTACAAGATAATTGAATATATTTTAGCTGTAGCTGAGGTGTTCAAGAGTAACTGATGGACCACTGATTCTTTAAATGATTACAGACAGTCTCTGTCTGATGATTTCTGAGACTTAAGAGATCTCTGCTATATATTCCAGTCATTTCCACCATAATAATAATAATAATAATAATAAAGTTTGATGGATTTAAATCAGCTTTTTCTAATTTTGGGTACTTATATTTAATGAACTGCAAAATAAAAATACAGTACTTCTCTTGTTGACAGATTTTTCTGTATGAAATTTGTCTGGCAACAGAGAAAATATTTTATGTTATTTTTATGATGTCCAGAGTTAAAGAACAGGCTGTTGACCATATTTGCCTTTAATTCTTTGGATTTGTACATCGTGGCAGGCCATTTACATGGGAAATGTCTTGAACATGAAAGCTGAAAGTTATTTCTGTCTTTAATGCCAAAGTGTAATTTAAGCAAGGAACATTTTCTAATGTACTGAGTGTAGAGGTTGGGATTAGATGATCTTCAGGGTCCCTTCCAACCCAAACCATGCTATGGTCATGGACAGTAGGACACCAGGTCATTCCCAGCACATATTTATTTGTTATTGCCTGATGCTGCAATATATCACAATTACACAGAAATGGAGTGACTCATTATTAAAATATTTGAGTTATTCCTTAGTCCAGTAATAACTTTATTTCGGTTAAGGACAGACCTAAAATAAAGCTAATCAAGGCCTGTATGTGCTTGAAGTTTTCAGCTAAATTCCTTGGTAATAAGGATAGTGTAGTGTTATCTTTATTGGTGGGACAAAGGCAGAACATGACCTTAATTACATGAAATGAGAGCTGGAAAATGAATATTTGTCGTTAGCAGCATAGACCAGGGCAGACAAGGTTAAATCAGCGGTGTACAGATACTCATGGTCATGACTCTACAATGAATTTATGATGACTTCACACTCAACTTTAAAACAAGGAAAATACTCAGTCCGTTGTGCTTCCTTCCTCACGGCTTGTAGAAGGCTCTTGGGTGTTTTAGGACGAAGTGCTGTTGCTCACATCCTACATCACAGGACCTCTGTTGTGCCCCCAGCCCTCCCTGAGCCACCCGAAGAACCACAAGTTCTGAGCCAGAGCAGCCACTCCGTCACCCTGTCTTGGCACAAACCCCTGGGCAACGGCAGCCGGGACCTCCTGGGCTACAAGGTGGAGAGGAAAATCCCAGGTGTTGGCTGGCAGTCCTGCAGCGAGGGCCTCCTCCAAAACACAGAGCTCACAGTGGACGGCCTGGCCCCGGGGGAGCCCTACAGATTCCGTGTGTCAGCCGTAAATAAAGCTGGGGCCAGCGAGGCAGTGCACTTCCCCCAGATGGTGCGGTTAGGTGAGGATGGACACAGCCCCAGGGAGGGCTGCAAGTCCTGCAGACCCCACATTTTGCATGGCATGCCTGCTTCACCCATTCCAGACATCTCCCAGTGCAACACCTTTCAGTGCTTGGCTGCCAGCACAACAGAGGAGGAAGAGCTTGGGATAAAAAAGCCGTTCTGAGCTGCTGGGAACAAAACCTGCTGCGTTTTTAGCGCTCAGCACTGATTTCCTCCAAACTGCATCCAGCTGTCTTGCCGCCTGCACTGCATCATCCGTGTGCTGGCCCACCACCATGGGTTTCTTGCACTGCATCATCCGTGTGCTGGCCCACCACTGTGGGTTTCTTGCACTGCATCCATGTGCTGGCCAGTCACCATGAGCGTTTCTTCTGGCGGAGTTAGGATGGAATGAATCAAAAGGGGCATGTTGGAATGTGTTTGGGGTAACCAAGACTGTGACCATGAGCGGGCAGTGTTGTCTTCTTCACCCACCTTTCTCTTTTTTTTTTAATGTTTTTTTAATGCATCTTTTTCAATAATCCCCACAAAGAAATGCTGGAGGACACAGTACCTTTGCTGTTTGATGGCGAAACTTTGGAAGCTACAGTGGGATGGGGAGTCGCTCTCTCAATCTTTCTTTTCTTGCAACTCTTTCTGTGGTAGCACTCATCTAAATTCCTCTAAATGAGAATAATAATAAAAAAATCCTCTTTTGCTTAAGGTTCAGGCACACAATGACATTTTTTTGCAACAATAATTGCTGCCAGTGCTGGACCCTGATGATTCTGAACATGCTGACTTTGTCCACTACAAACCCAAGGCATTTTGGGCAGCAGTCCCCTCACCCTGGTGAAATGTGTGCAGAGGAGAAGAGCACTTTGAGGGATGTGCGGCTTTTGGGAACTCAGCGCTGTGCTTGACATCCCAGTCAACATCTCTGAGTTTAGTGTGTTTTCCTTCGAGTGTCATGATTGTACAAACAGCATTCCATTGGCAAGCCTCCTTCCAAAATAAAGAAGATGCAGAGAATTTTAATTTTTAAATTAGATATACTCTTTGATAATTTTTACTCTTCCTAAGATACTATATATATTTTTTTTTTTTTTTAAATTTCAATGTGGAAATGAATACCTCTTTGAATAATCTCTTTTCATTCTATTTACTGTTTCTTGTTTGTCTCACATCACGACTCCTTCACTGTGAAACACTTAAGATCTAAAAATCTGTAGAACTTCTTTAATACTGGTGATGGGTAAATGAAGACCAGCAAACAAACACAGGAATGGGAAAAATGCAACCACTTCTGCATGCATGTGTTTAGATGGAGCTGGTTTAAGCGCTGGGAGAGCTTGGAAAGTTGTTTTGCTATTATGTCTGATATTATCTTTGGAAGTGCACACTTTGGATGGTGCCAGTCTTTTCATTTCTCTCCTTTGGTTGTTTACAACAGCTGAAAAACCTGTAAAAGATGGATGAGATGCTTGGATATTTTATGGAGTGGAGTGCCTTAAAGCCAGATGATGATTTGTTCTTTGGGTTAATTCACTTTATTTTTGTAATTGCAGAGCCTCCAGTTACAATCACCCAACCTTTGGTGGGAGGATCTGTCTCAGAAGGGGGTGTGGCTCGCTTGGAGTGCACCTTATCATGTAAAACTGAGGAGAGAGTGACTTGGTTCAAGGGAAAAGAACAAATAAAAGCTGGAGGGAGGTACGAGATCCTCTCGGAAGGAACGAAGCAGATACTCATTATCCATGGATTTAAACCTGAGGATCAGGACAGCTACACCTGCATGGCTTCTCCAGAAGTCAAATCTGTTGCCAGCCTGTGTCTTGAAGGTACAGAGTGTGCATGGCTGGGATGTTAAATCAGGTCTGGTGTGGACATCCAGGGGCATCTCCACAGCTTGGACTGGAACTCATTTTCTTTTGCAAGCTGCGATAGCAATCCACAAGGAATTGTTATTTTCCTGTTTGGCATTGCCCAGTATGTCCCTGCATCCCAAATAGCTTTGAGTTGCTCAGATAAGAGTTTCTAGAGCCAGATGTTAAGATATTGTTGTCTCTGCACCAGTTTTTGGTGCCTTTTGTGATGCTTTAGGGTATCCTGTGGGTGTCCCAGACAACCTGCAACATCTCGAAAGGGACTGGGCACCATGTAGAGTCACATAAATTTGTCCCAGACACCTTCAGACTTAGGCAGATCCAACCAAGCAAGTCTATATGAGATGAGACTTTCAGCTCCCAGCAGAGCCACTGGAGATCTATTCAGAACAGACGGGGAAGCCCTGTCTATCTGGGTGGTAGGATGAGCTTGGAAATCTTTCCAGGTTTCCCTGACAGTCTTAACAACCAGTTCATCAACTGCAAATTGAAAAGGGCAGAAAACTCTTTATTGGGTTCAAATGTGCAAGGAATTAAACAAAAAAAAGTTGTTTGGTTATGTTTTAAGTGTGTGCATATAATTAAAGGATTGTTGAGGTAGGACAGACCTCCTGAAGATGTTGTGGTCCATCCTCCTCCTCCAAGCATGGTCAGCTCGGACAAGTTCACCAGGACCAGATTCAATTATATCAACTTCCCAGAGAGGGTGGAAAGTCTCCTTCTCTGGAGATATTAAAAATCCATCTGGACACTTAATAATGCCATCTAGGGGACTGTGCTTTAGCAAGGAGGTTGGACTAGATGATAGCCAGTCGTCCCTTCCAACATTCCCCATGCTGTGATTGTGTAAATTCCCATTTTATTCTCAATATGATGCTTAGTTAAATGCCACTGACACTCTCCTGTAGAACATTTCCATGTGATTTCTCAAAACTCGCAGACATTTAACTTCTCATTCGTTTAATTCCCTGCAGTTCCCACAGTGTCGATGCTGAAGGAGATTGCCAGGGAAGCTCCCCCTGCCAGCCGGGCTGAAGAGCTGGTGGATGGACACGTCCAGCCCAGCCTGCCCCCTGAGGCTGCCCAGGAGGGAGATCTTCACCTCCTGTGGGAAGCCCTGGCCAAGAAACGCCGGATGAGCCGGGAGCCCACCTTGGATTCCATCAGCGAGGTGCCTGAGGAAGAGGAGAAGCTTCAGAAGCTGAGGAAGGAGGAAGCAGAGATGTCTCACTACTACTCGGAGGAGTACTCCACGTGCGATGAGCTGGCCAGGACAGGAGAGGCAGATTTCTCTTTCACCAGCTCCGATGATGAGTCTAGAGCTGGGACTCCTTCCCTGGTAAACTACCTCAAGAAAGCTGGGAAGAAGACCACCAGTGTTGCCAGCAAGGTTCAGTCCAGCTCCACAGGAAAATTATGGAAACAGTGGGAGACATCCACCGTGGAGTCCTCCGTGGCCACCACAGCTGCTCAGCCAGCTGAACCAGAGCTGCCGGATTTAGATGATCCCTCCATGAACAAGGCGGCCGTGAAGATCCAAGCTGCTTTCAAAGGCTACAAAGTCAGGAAAGAGATCAAGCAGCAAGAGTGCCCGGTGTTCACCGAGACCTTCAAAGACTTCTCTGGAGAGCCTGGGAGCACCCTGCACCTGGAGTGTGTGGCCCACAGCAAAAGCGACATGAACGTGCGGTGGCTGAAGGATGGGAAGGAGCTCTCGGACGGGCGTTACTACCACATAGACAACTACAGTGATGGCACCTGCTCCTTGATTATCGCCGGCCTGGACAGGAAGGATGCAGGGAAATACACCTGTGAGGCATCCAATAAGTTTGGCAAGGTCTCACACAGCGCTAAGGTGGTGGTTGGCGCTCAGGAAGGTCAAGCTCCTCACAAGGAGAAGCAGAGCAAACAGAGCACGGACAGTGAGACAGAGAGCTCGTCTGGCAGCGAGCTGGACGATGCTTTCCGAAAAGCAGGAAGGAGGCTCCACAGACTCTTCAGGGCCAAGATCTCCACGGAGATCTCTGATGTGGAGGAAGAGCTCTTTGTCAGCGCAGATGAAGGGGACATAGATGTGGTTGACCACCAGACGTACCGTGAGGACGACCAGTACATCTACATCAAGTTTGAAATCATGTCTGAGGCCAAAACAGCCGCCACGCGGTTCAGGGAGATGTTTGGTGCTCTGGGAATTCCCGTGGAGATCGACATCTTGGAACAAGGCCCCAAAAAAATCGAATTGCGCATTGGGAAGGCATCACCTCCAACCCTTGGGAAGTTTGCGCCTCCAGCAGCCAGACTCCCACCACCTTTGCTGACTTCTGATACAGGTAGGAGAAGCAAACCCTTGTTTATTCCTGGGAAAAGACAGTGGGAACAGGTCACAATATCATTTTTTCACTCTCAAGCAACTTAATTTTTTTTTTTAATTTGGTGCAGATATTTTTATGAAGGCTTTGTACTTTTAGAAAAAATAATGACTGTTTTTTCTTTTTCATTTCGAGGGAGAGGAGGGACGTTTGTGCTGAAGGAGAGGATTGTAATGTATTAGCTTATATATGAAGCCCCTTTTTATGCTAGAAATGCTACCCACTACAACATGACAATAAATACTATGATTATTGTACTTAAATGAATTATGTTGGGTTTAGAATGATTCTGAGGGAGACAAAACATTTTGGCAAGGAAAGGAGCAGGGACAATGCATAGTTGGCAGCTGTGATGTTGCTCTGCTGATGGAATATCTTCACAATGTTAGGGAGTTTCTTGACTCTTTTCTAGGGAAAAGATATTACTCTGCAATTAAAAAAACTGGAAACCAGAAGTCTGGGCAGCAGGGGCCTAAAATATGTCTTTTGATGAAACCAAACTTTTCTTTCTTCTCTCCAACCACCCCAACTTTAGCCCCCATGTTCATGACCGAGCTCCAAAACCAAGAGGTCCAGGATGGGTACCCAGTGAGCTTTGACTGCATCGTCATTGGCAAACCCCTGCCCACGGTGCGCTGGTTCAAGGATGGCAAAGCTATTGAAGAAGACGATCACTACATGATCAATGAGGATCAGGAAGGGTGTCACCAGCTGATCATCACTGCCGTGGTCCCCACAGACATGGGCGTCTACCGGTGCCTCGCTGAGAACAACGTGGGGGTGGCTTCAACCAAGGCTGAGCTTCGTGTGGACTGTAAGTATCCAAATCACTCTAGAAAAACCAAGGAAAGGAGTTCTGCTGAGAGCTGGTTAATTCCGCGCCCC
>WEKY01040926.1:114922-128327 GCA_013390045.1 Picathartes gymnocephalus
AAAAGAAAGGACTATTTACATTTTAAAGAAAAATGTTTCAACCATAAAATTTTCACTTGCACACCTCTTGGGTTCAGCTGGGTTTTGCCAACTCCAAGGCAAGGTTCAGAGCAAAGCTTTTTGGGTGAACAGAGGTGTTTTGCATAATCCAGGGATGTGTGGGATCCTGCTGCAGTACAATATATAATCCACCTGCCAGTCACTCAAATTATTGAGGGAACTGTAATCAGTAAGAACTATTTAAGCAATAAAAACAGTTTCAAAGCTCAGATTGTTCAAAACCTGCCTTTTTCCATTTAACAGTGACCAGCACTGACTATGAGACAGCAGCAGATGCAACAGAGACATCATCTTACTACAGTGCCAAGGAATATATTTCAAGGTAAAATATTGAACTCTGACTTGGTGAGATCAATCAGTGTATTTATGTCAGGGCTGGGTTTGCTGTGTCAAACAGAGACAGGTTAATGCCATAAAGGAGCATCCAGCCCAGCTGAGATGCAATAACTGCAACAGCTGCACATTTATCATGGGCAGACTTGCTCTGGAGCCTTCAGGCAAACCTGGGTATTTCCTCACAGAATCACTCCAATACTTTCAGTGTCAGATGGTGCTGAGTCCGTTCCCAGGATGACAAAACCCACAGACTGAATTAACCTATAATAGATCATTCTGATTCCTAACTCTTACTTGACATCCTGGTTTTCTTCTTTCTAATTCTAATTGCTGCTTAGCCGAGAACAGGAGGAATCCACCACTGAGGAGGAGCAGTTGCCCCAGATCTTTGATGAGCTTCATGATATTCATGTGGCACCTGGAGCATCGCTGGCTAAATTTCACCTGAAGGTGAAAGGTGAGTGGATCCCACAGTATTGTCAGTTTTCCAGGTCTGGTATCAGGTTGAAGTGCTGGACTTTCAAGGTGCTCTTCTGCAGCTGTGACCCCAGGCTGAGCACCTTGCACCATATTTGCACAAACCAGCTTGGGAATGTGTTCTTGCTGCTGAACAAGGACTTTTGGAGCAGACTCAGGCAGATTAAGTGCCTCATGTTGTGTCCATATCTCCAGGCATATGCTTCTGAACACTGAATTCTGGATTTCTCTGAGCACAGGAGCAATAAGGAACAATAATCTTAATATTGACCTCATTATTATCATTATCACTATTAATAACTGTAATTGCACAATGCATATATAGCATACTATAAATAATTATATATCTTATATTAATGATAATATTAATAAAATGAGAGTCTCCTTTATTCTCTTCAATGTATGAAGCAGTCGTGTGCTTGCCTTCCTCCATTAGAGGGTTGCTCCTACAGCCTAAAAACTGCAAAAGCACCCCTCTGGTGCTGACTCTGGTAGGGAGAGGTAGGGATTTTCCTGTTTTCTCCTGTTGCTGTCTATAAAAATTATGAGAACAGATTTGGCTTCAACTTTTCTCCTTGTGAACCTTTCAAATCAGACCTGAGTGTTGATTTTTCAACCTCCAAGGCATTTGCACATGCAGACGATATGGGGAGTGCCAGAAACTGAGGAGACAGGAAAGAATTTTAACAGATAAATCGAATTTAATGTATTTTTAGGCATTCCTAGTTGGTTAAACCCTTGAAACAGCAGTGGATCTGGCCCTTTGGAGATGCTCCCAAACCAGTGTTGCAAATGAGTTTTATTCTCTGTGTCTGTAACTGCTCCTCACAGGGTACCCTCAGCCTCGTCTCTATTGGTTCAAAAACGGGCAGCCCCTAAAGGCCTCAGATCGTGTCCTCAAGACTGACAGGCAGGAATTCCACTCCCTGGAAATCCGAGATGTCACCAAAGCAGATGCTGGCCAGTACTTGATATTTGTCATCAACTCTGCTGGCTCTGCCTATTCCTCAGCCAGACTGGTAGTCAAAGGTGGGTGTTGCTCCATTTTGGGTTATTCCAGTGGCTCTTTACATTCCGTAGAGTTATTTTTTTACTGAGGAAGCCTCCCAAGGTAACTCAGGTGAGGTGAGGAAGTCTGTAGGTAAAAGATGATGTGCTTTACTCTTGGTTCGCCTATAAATTTACTGTTTAAAAAGATGATGATGATGTCACTTCTCTGTGATCTGACTCTTGTCTCATAAGCAGGTATTTTATTCCTGCCCATCCTCATTAACCTTAAAAGTTAATTTCATAAAGCTTAGGGACTCTTACAAATCACACCAACATTTCTGTGTAATATCTCCACTGGAGTCACTTTGGGGGCTTTTTTTCTGCAACTCATGGATTGAAAATTATTTGTATTTGTCATTTTGTTTTTTCTCCTTGTGTTCCAGATCCTTATGAGAAAGAAGAACCACCCAAAACAGGTGAGAGAAGCCACAGCAGGTGAGAACAGAAGCCCCAGGAATTTTTCAGTCTGAACTCACTGTGCTTCATCAATAATATTGTTTCCAGATTCCCAGGAGCAGCTGATACCTCCAAGGTTCCTTGAAAGATTTACAAACAAGAAGGTGAAAAAGGGTGCAAGCATCACATTATCTGTGAAAGTTGAAGGTAAGTGAGCAGTACCTCATCTCTCTAAAATATACTTGAAACGTGTAACTTCGCAATGTCTTTTTTTCTCTTTGCCCCAAGTCATTGTAACCTCATTTCCTGCATCTGAAGTCTGGGATTCTACTCCCAACTTACATTTCTTACAAAGACACTTCACAGTAAATCATCTTATTCTTCCTTACCTCCACGTTGCTGTATGCAAAAATGGGGATAATGACTGTTGTATGATGTACATTGGCCATTAGTTGTATGATGATTGACAATTTTGGTTTAACAAAAAAATTTAATATCTTTATGAGCATGCTGTAAAATGGTTTATGCTCCTTTTTTTGGCATATTATGCCTGTTATTGGTGGGAAAGTATCCGAAAATGGATCAGAACAGCATTTATTCGCAGCAAGGCTCATATTTTTAAGGCAGGAACACAAATAGGAAGATTAAATCTTATTGCACCAATTTTCCTTCAGGACACCCACCACCAACTATCACTTGGATGAAAGAGGAGTCTCGGGAAGAAATCCTGTGGATCAAACCAGACACTCCTGGGTACAAACTTGCCAGTTCCAACATGCACCACAGCCTGATCCTGCTGGATGTCAAGAAGAAATACAGTGGAGCTTACACGTGCATTGCCACCAACAAGGCCGGCCAGTCCATCTGCACTGCCAACCTGGAAGTGGCAGATGGTAAACCTTTGCTAAAACACAAGCACTTTCTCTACATTTCTATATATTTCTCTATATATCTCTATGTTTCTCTCTATATTTCTCTCTATATTTCTATTTCTCTCTATATTTCTCTATATTTCTCTCTCTATTTCTCTATATTTCTCTATATTTCTCTCTATATTTCTCTATATTTCTCTCTATATTTCTCTACATTTCTCTATATTTCTCTCTATATTTCTCTCTATATTTCTCTCTATATTTCTCTCTATTTCTCTCTCTATTTCTCTCTCTATTTCTCTCTCTATTTCTCTCTCTATTTCTCTCTCTATTTCTCTCTCTATTTCTCTATTTCTCTCTATTTCTCTCTATTTCTCTCTATTTCTCTCTATTTCTCTCTATTTCTCTCTATTTCTCTCTATTTCTCTCTATTTCTCTCTATTTCTCTCTATTTCTCTCTATTTCTCTCTATTTCTCTCTATTTCTCTCTATTTCTCTCTATTTCTCTCTATTTCTCTCTATTTCTCTCTATTTCTCTCTATTTCTCTCTATTTCTCTCTATTTCTCTCTATTTCTCTCTATTTCTCTCTATTTCTCTCTATTTCTCTCTATTTCTCTCTATTTCTCTCTATTTCTCTCTATTTCTCTCTATTTCTCTCTATTTCTCTCTATTTCTCTCTATTTCTCTCTATTTCTCTCTATTTCTCTCTATTTCTCTCTATTTCTCTCTATTTCTCTCTATTTCTCTCTATTTCTCTCTATTTCTCTCTATTTCTCTCTATTTCTCTCTATTTCTCTCTATTTCTCTCTATTTCTCTCTATTTCTCTCTATTTCTCTCTATTTCTCTCTATTTCTCTCTATTTCTCTCTATTTCTCTCTATTTCTCTCTATTTCTCTCTATTTCTCTCTATTTCTCTCTATTTCTCTCTATTTCTCTCTATTTCTCTCTATTTCTCTCTATTTCTCTCTATTTCTCTCTATTTCTCTCTATATTTCTCTCTATATTTCTCTGTATTTCTCTCTAGATTTCTCTATATTTCTCTATATATTTCTCTCTATATTTATTTCTCTATATTTCTCTATAATTCTCTATATTATTTCCCTTTTATTCAGTGCCCAAGGGAAAAAAAATCGAGCATGACTACAAAGGAAGTTATCAAATCACACCCAAAAAAATGCATTTTCTCAAGAGCAGCCATGATTTTGCTTATCCTGCCAATGGTTATGGTCTTTACTTCTATAATAGTTTAGGTTTCTGATTCTGTCTTGTATTAACAGCACCATCTTTTCTGTGTAAACAGAAGACAAATCTAAGGAACAACCAAATTAAGCAAAAATTTAAAAAATAAAGAATGAAAGGCAATGTAAAGCAACTGGGAAAAGTCAACTGGGAAATTTTTGAAAAATTATTTTGAGTGCTTCACTCTGCTGAGGTACTTTGGATTGTATTAGTTATTTGATTTTTGCAGAGCTTTCCAGGGCTTCCTTTGACAAAATAAGATGGGGGAAAAACAAATATATCAAATATATACTGGGAGTAGGGGCAGAGCTGTGAAGGATTCCATTTCTCTGTTATCCTGCCTTGCATCCCACATTTTTATTGTACCAAGAGCTGCAGGAGCATGACTTGAGCAGTGTGGAGAAATTATATATTTCCATGAGCAGGGAGAGGAGGAAACTATTGGCATCACAGGATTGGGAATACATATCCCAGGTCAGGAGCTGCTGCAGTGCTCCCAGTAATCCACATCTAGAAAAAGGGCCTGCATATGAAATACCTAAAAAAGGACATTCTGTGCCTTCTGTCCTCTAATGACAAACCCCAATCTTGCAGTGAAAGAGGCTGAGGTCCTGACCCAGGAGCGTGTGATGGTGTCAGAAGCCATCATGACCACTCTGGGGTAAGTGATTGGATGTGTGGGAGAAGGGGGAACGTGTTCTTCATTGAGCTCTCCTCACTACCCATTTTATTGTCACTTTTAACTCTGCTTTATTTTCTTTTTCAGAGCTATTCAGTCCTCTGAAGGTAAGAGAAGTTATTTTCTCTCTCCTCTTCCTGTCCTCCGTATCTGCATCTGAGACTGTCAATGTATTTCATTTATCCATTTATTTTTGCCCACTTTTCTTGAAATTGTCTGAAATGTTGGAACCTTTCAGTATTGCTCTCTGTTCAAGGGTGAATTATTTGGATGAACTGAGAGCAAGCACAGTTATAAAAACAGGAGAAGGGAAGAAAATTAAACCTTCCTTCCACATAAGCTTTTACTACTCAAAAAGAGATGAATTTTCTATTGCCAACTTAATAACAATTTTTTTTTTCCAGGAGACCTTGAAGCTGGCAGAGAAGGTGTGCCCAAAAGCCCTATTTCATTAGGTGATGTTGGTTCAGAAGAGTTCTTCCAGAAACTCACCTCACGTATCTCAGAAATGGTATCTGCAAAAATAACTCAGGGTAAGGAACCTGAAAAATGCAGTTTAATTAGTGTTGAAAAAAAGCAGTCTCTTTTTTTAGGTGTTATTTAATTTTCAGTGAGATTTATGCAGCAGGTTTTGAGACAGTCATTCTATATAAGCAAAGGAACATTCGTCGATGCTTGGGGCTAAGGAATTTTAGTAGGAGTACATCCAACCTGCACATCTCAGTCTACAGTTTTGAACTAGGAGAAAAGCTATTACAGTAAACTGTAAAAATAGAAGCATATTTTGCATATCTTAGGTATTTTGAGTTGCTCAGATATTCATCACTCCTAAATCAGAAAGCAATCCTGTTTTCTGTACTTCCCACATATTCGAGTTTTAGCTCACAGTGGAATTTTAAAATCAAATTGAGGCTGAAAACTCTGTGCACAGCTGTGCAGTAATCCAACGATTTGTTGAGTTGAATGAAAAATTCTGGTTTGTGTCTGCCCTGATTACCTTGTAGAAAAGTTTTGACTTGAAGCAAAAATAGAGGCATTATCCCTCCAACAAATATTCTTGCAGTGCAGTGGCAATACGTGCAGTAGGCCCTCAACATCATGTATTAAAACATCCAAATTATTCGTTTAACCCTAAATATCAATAGGAAATCACATTAAATATTACTGTGTGTGCTCTTCCTACGAAGAAGAAAAATGGTGATAGATTTAGTTCATTTTAAATTGGAGGTCCTTCTTTCACACTTTGCTGTTGCTCTGCTTTTCAGCTAAACTTCGAGTGCCGGGTGCAGAAAGTGATGATGAGTCAAAAACTCCCTCTGCATCTCCGCGCCACGGACGGTCCAGACCTTCATCCATTGCTCAGGAATCCTCCTCTGAATCTGAAGATGGGGATTCCAGAGGGGAGGTACGATATCTTTAAGGACAAGTTGGACACAAGGAGAAAACTAAACTTAGAAGGACCAGCCTTCTGTAGTTTAGGGATCTCCATCCTCTTTAGGGATGTAATTCAATTTTGTAGGTGTTACTTAGTGGTTAAATTTTTTGTCTGTGGTAGAAAGCACAGAGAATCAAATTCTGATGCTCACTCTGTGATCCTGAACAAGTCGTTCAAGTCAACGTGGTCAAAACACACCCTTGACTTGGCACCTCTTGCTTTCATGGCTGAACTTCAGAAAGCCAGAGCTTAATTTTCTGTGGCCTTGGATAGAGCGGGCCAGAGGAATCTTGTTGGGAAGTGCTCCATGAGGGAAATGAAGAGCACAAAGTGACCGTGGTTTCGTGCCTGCAGATCTTTGATGTCTACATGGTCACTGCTGACTACGTGCCCGCGGCGCCGGACAGGGAGACCATCACCCTGAAGGAAGGACAATATGTGGAAGTCCTGGATTCAGCTCATCCTCTGAAATGGCTGGTCAGGACCAAACCCACGAAATCGAGTCCCTCGCGACAGGGTTGGGTGTCTCCAGCTTATCTGGACAAGAAATTAAAGGTGACTGATCACGTTGGGTGATTTCTCATTTAAAATTACTTGTTCCTCTTGCAGTTTAGAGCCATCCCTTTTGCAAGGAGTGATGGATGAGGTGGGGGGTCTGGAATAAGTTTGTAGTTTTCATGTTTTTATTAGACAAAATTTCTGGTCTGTGCAGGGGTTTCTGGGTTGAAAAGACCTAAAAACTCTCCAGCACAAAAGAAATTTCACACTTGTTTAGTAATTGTTGAACTAAACAGGACTGTGAACACATATTCCTCAGTATGTATTGATAAAAGCACTGTCCACTTCGAAGAATTATATCAGGTTTTTTTCCTAATATTGTAGTTGTCACCAGAGTGGGGAACAACAGAAATTCCAGAGTTTCCTGGAGAGTTTGTTTCTGAAGACGAATACAAGAGGAAGCTAAGGTGAGCTCGTGTCATTTGATATTTGCACCTTGGAGTTTTCCTGCCTTTTGAACCACTTGTATTTTGTGATTTACTTCAGCCTAGGAAAATTCCAGGCAATTAAGTTATAGAATCCTAGAATGGTTTGGGTTGAAAGGCACCTTAAATACCTTCTAGTGTCAACAAGTCCCAAGGCCAGGGACACCTTCCACTGGACACATCCATCCCTCCCTCCATCCCTCCATCCATCCCTCCATCCATCCCTCCATCCATCTCCAGAGGGGATCTTCCAACACACCCCAGGAGTCTGATCATAAATCTCTACTTTACAGCCCAAAAGCCTCTCAAAGACAATTGTGATGATTTTTCTGTGATTTCTTTCTGCCTCTCTGTCTCCCCTTCAGTGTTCTCATTCAGGAGCTGTTGATCTCAGAGGAAGATTACATTCAAGATTTGCAGTTCCTCCAGACTCATCACCTTAGGTACACTGAGACCTGCCCCACTGTCCCAGGAGCTGTTGCCAGTCAGAAATCCACCATCTTCAGGAATATTGATGACATTGGTCGCTTCCATTCCAGGTGGGCATTCCCAAGTGCCTTCATTGGAGACCAAAGAGTGGCATTATTACTATTACTACTATTATTATTATTATTATTATTGCTACTATTCTTACTATTATTCTTGATGCGGAGCATTGGCAATGCTGAGGTGCAAGGGAATTGATGCTCCTTTCAGGAGGATAAATGATGGCATGGCTTAAATCATAGCACAGTGTTGGGACTTCCATAACCCCCTTCAGAGCTTCAAGGCTTCCTGTGTCCAACTTATTTCTATCTCTTTTAAGTGAATTTAACTGAGAAACAGTGAATTATGTTAAAAAGGCAGCGAGATCTTACAGGCATTTCAGTGGCGTCTTCATAGAAATATTAATTCATGTAAAACTGATGTCAGCATCCATGAATTTCAGGACACCTCCCACTATTCCAGGTGGCTCCAAGCCCCATCCAGCCTGGCCTTGGACACTTCCAGGGTTGGGGCAGGCACAGCTTCTCTGGGAAATCTGTGCCACCCTCACAGGGAAGAATTTCTTCCTAATATCCCACCTAACCCTGCCCTCTGTCAGTGGAAAGCCACTCCCCCTTGTCCTGTCCTCCAGGCCCTTCTCCAAAGTCCTTACACTGGAATTCCAGCTAGGAGGGATGCCATTGTGCCGGGTGGCACTGAGAAGTTTGATGTTAATGTGGCAACATCCCTCATTTTTGCCCCCCTCATTTTTGCCCCCCTCTTTTCCCTTAGCCTGTGCTAACCTGGCATCTCCTGATTCACAGCCTGGCTGCTGGGGCTGTGCTTTAGCCTGATCCCAGCACCTTCTCCTCAGATGTCCTTTTCTCCTGTCCCCTCAGTGTCTTCCGCCGGAGCCTGCAGAGCTGTGACACTGATGATGACGTGGCCATGTGCTTCATCAAGCACGAGGCAGAGTTTAACAAGTACATCCAGTACCTGGTGGGAAGGGTCCAGGCTGAGTCAGTTGTGGTCAGCAAAGCTGTCCAGGATTTCTACAAGGTAAGGCAGGAGCCCAAGCACCTGTGGGAAATTCATCCGCTGCATCAAGAAATGTAGTTATTAATCTCACGTGAGATCCTGAAAAGGGTTATTAATATTTTTTTTAGGAAATCTTTGCTAAATATAATATTTTTTTGTTCATTGTCCAGCTTTTCCTGGTCGGTACAATCAATATGGGGACATATTTACATATCCTTATGCATTTATTAATATTATAAACTTTATACAGATGTGAATGTGGCTGTGTTTATAGAATTGTAATTAAGTGATGTTTTAAGGGTCACCACAATGTAAGACCAAGAGAACTCACACAAATCATAAACATGGATAAGCAAATCTTTTTTTCTCTGCTTCAGCTGCTCAGGATTTTTTCTATTGCTCTTTATAACAACCTTTTCTCGTTATTCCATGTATTTTTCCAGAGATACACAGATGAATTTGTAACTAATGAAGATCCCTCACAGCCACTTATCCCACCACTGCAGCACTACCTGGAAAAACCCATAAACAGGATCCAGCAGTACCAGACAATAATCAAGGTAAAGAGATGTTGTTACAGGTTTATGTTCTGCTCTGTGCAACTTGTGCAGAAAAATATTTTATTTCCTATTTCTTGGCTTCCTTCTGACGCAACAACAATTGAAAGCTGCTTGAGTGAAAAAGAGACTGATCATCACCAGTGATGGTGTTCTCTAAATACTTTTGTAGATGTAAATTCAGGTAGAATTTCACAATCTCCAACCCCATTAAAGTTCAGTGAGCTTTATCTTTAAATATATGTAAAAAATATATTAATAATATAATATGTGAACACATGGATGACAGGTATGAATTTGCTTCAAACTCAGCAACATTTAGGTTCTAAAAACAAGCACTTTCCAATGTCTGAGATACTGACTTAACACTTCTTTTCCTTATGTTTTATACTGACATTACAGTAAGATGAAATTCTTGTTTTCTGAAAAGCTTTGCCCCATTCTACCACCCTGAAATATTTTGTCTTTCAGGCTTGCATCTGTCCTACTGTTTTAGACCATAAACAGACATTTCAGAGCAGCATTTTAAGCAGTATTTTCATGGGAAGTAGCACTGGGACACTCAGGAAGAAAGTAATAATGGAAAAATATTTATGTATTCTAGTGTTGTAGAAATGAGCAGTTTGAATATTTTGAAGAACTTTCTGTTTATGAACACTTTCTTGCACACAAACACCAACATTTTTAAGGGTCTCTTGGAAGGGCAAAGGCATTTTCCATGCCTTCATTGCTGAAAGAGAGGAACAGGAACAAATGTGGGAAGAACAAATGTGGGAAAACTGCTATTTCACATTCTTTCCAACCTATTTTATTAATCTAATATTGGCTCAGTTCAGCATGGCCACATGAATTCCTTGTCCTCTGGTATTGTGAGGGTAAGAAGAAGAGAAATGCAATGGATACCTTTAGGATCACTTTGGAATTTTTGGTTTTCAACCACTGAAGTATATTTGGTGTTTGTTTCAACTTAATCTTTGTTTAATATCAACTGATATAAGGAAAAGCCAGAGTGGTTAGTGTTTAAGACTGCAGAATAGGTAGGAAAGAAAAGACTTTTTTATGTAAGCAGTCTGTGGTGAAAGAATGGGATAAAAGTTGCTCAGATAAAAGAACCAGAGCAGATATTGAGAAACTCTTTGTCTCTGAAGGAATTATTTTTTCTCTGACTGCCCAGTAATATTTTCTTCATTCACCTACAGGAACTAATCCGAAACAAAGCCAGAAACAGCCAGAACTGCACCTTGCTGGAGCAGGCCTATGCCATTGTGTCTGCCCTCACGCGGAGAGCAGAGAACAACCTCCACGTCTCGCTCATTGAGAATTACCCAGGCACCTTGGAAAGCCTTGGGGAGCCCATCCGCCAGGTAACTGCAATTTCCCAGTCCCTGAGTGCCTTCACTGCTTTCTAAGGAGCCTTAATTCCTAGAAGAAAATAATTTAGAAATTATATCTGTAAGAGACAATTTGCTTATTTCATTTACTGCTGCCCAGAATTGGATGTTCTGGCTCTGCCAAGGTTTGCATCCAGAGCATGGATGCTTATGGAGTAATTCACACAGAATTCAGTTTTTTTTGCCTTTGTGACCTGCTCATCAAACAGAAATAAAATTGTTCTGGCCTCCCACACGGTTTAAAAGGGTTTTAACTCCTCCTCTCTTATTATTGGGAAGCAACGCAGGGCAGCTCCTGAAGCTGCTGGCATCAACAGACCCGTGTGCTCCCCCAGGTTTATCCCATGAACCAGCTGTGTGGATTTTTAGATGACCCAGCTATTAGAACACTTTAGTCTAGGACTTCCCACACCCTCACCCAAATTCCTGTTTCTTTGCAGACTTTCTGTGTCATGCCAGGCAAGTCATTAACTGTGTCTGTTTGCATCCAGTGTTTTCCATGGGAATCACGGCGTACTGCCGAGTGGAGTTTTTAGGCTGAATTACAGTGATACTATGGTGGGCATTCATCTCTCCACACTGAGGCATCGAAAAAGTGTCCAGTCACAGCCCTTGAGTGTTCATTTCTTCCTAGAGGTGCCAGGGGAAACCCATGTCACTAATTGAGCTGTGTCTGAAGCCGTGTGAAATTAATGTCCCGCTCTGGTGAAGGTGACCAAATCTCATATATAAAGTGTCACACAAAATATGATTTTACTTTAATATTTCCAAGAGTGTTTCTGCCTGACAAAGGCTGTCTATTTTTCTGGCACCAAATAATATCATTTAAATGAGAATATAATAACAGCCCCTGGCTGTGCCCTTGTCTGATGAGTCACCTTTCGCATTAGAAACCATCTGCTGTGCTTGAATAAATCAGAAATACATCAGGGGATGATGCAACAGGAAACATTTGTATCTGGGCACTGAAAAATGATGGTGAGAAAATAACTGTGATAGTTATTCCAGACGTATCACTACGTGCTCTTCCTTCTTTTTCCTTTCAGGGCCACTTCATTGTGTGGGAGGGAGCTCCAGGAGCTCGAATGGCATGGAAAGGACATAAAAGACATGTTTTCCTCTTCAAAAATTATATTGTGATCTGCAAACCAAAGCGAGACACAAAGACAGACACCTATAGCTACATCTTCAAGAACATCATGAAGGTCTGATCACTTTATCCTCACATAAAGAATTTCCCTGCCAGTTACAGCTTCACTACTATATCCAGCTTGGACATTCCTCTAATCCTTCTGAACTATTCCTTTGCTTCCAAAAAGTCTTTGAAGCACAAGTAGAATCTACATTTATCCCAAAATTTCTTTTTTAAACATGTCAGAAACCATCACGGTGGATTTTTACAATGCAGCAAGGAGATTACAAGTATAAGCATTTATCCCTGTTGCCTCATTTAATTAACAGCATAAATATATGATATTGATGTGGATTTTGCTGGTTACAATATTTTCTTCCATTTTTAAATCTCTGGGTTTGGCAGTCTGTAGTATTGGGAGTAAATCAGAAGGAATCTTATTTGCTAAATTCCATCGGGTTCTCTCTGCTGGTTATGTCCTTTCCAGACACCAATTCCTGTTCAGAAACAGAAAAATTCAGAAGGTTTGAGCAACTCATCTTCTGACTTTCAGGGTTAAAACTACCAGAAATCAAGGAAAGAGTTTTCACAAGGCAGGAGATGCTCAACTCCAACAAAAGCCAGCCAACCAACCAAAAAACCCGTGGAGTTCTTAACCAAGTTCAGTCAGGACCTTCTGAAAGTCCGTATCTCTGTCCTCATTGATATTCATAGGCAGATTTTACTTTCCAAGAAAAATAAAATGGAAACATTTCCATGCTTTGTCCAGAGACTGCCCGTCCTCTATTTTTTTTCCTTGTTGCCTGGGCCCAACCCTTCAGGGACAGTGTGTTCCACCCTTGGGATAACTTTCAATGCTGGACATTGTTTTCCTGAAAAATTAATCCTAGGAAAATGTTGGTTTTGTAACCAGAAAGTCAAGTACAGCAGGGAAAATAACTCTCAAATTAGCTCCGATTGCTCTTCAGCCAAAGCCATCTTGCATTGCTGACGCAATCTGAAAAACCTTTGAAAGAAGCGCAAATTACCCCTTTTTGCTGTTGGGAATTCTGAAAAATGCAGGGCTTGTGGTGACTTTCTTGCCCCTTCTGTCACTCAGCTGAACAACATCGATGTGAATGAGCTGGTGGAAGGGGATGACCGGGCCTTTGAGATCTGGCACGAGAGGGAGGACTTGGTGCGCAAGTACCTCCTGCAGGCGCGAACCGTGAACATCAAGAACTCCTGGGTGAAGGAGATCTTGGGCATCCAGCAGCGGATCAGCCAGCCCATCTGGAGTAAGTGAGGCACAAG
>WEKY01040928.1:0-19568 GCA_013390045.1 Picathartes gymnocephalus
GTGGACAGCAAGCTGTCCATGAGAAAGCAGTGTGCCCTTGGGGCCAAGAAGGTCAATGGTGTCNAGAAAGAGCAAGAGAGGGGAAAAACACCCAATGAAACGAAACAAAACAAAACAGAACAAACAAACAAAACCACAAAAAACCTCAAGCACCCCCCCAAACCACAAAAACAAACAAAAAACCATAAAACAAAAAACCGAAAACAACAACAAAACAACAAAAAACCCCCAATCCAACCAACTGTAACACCCCAAAAACCACAACCAAAAAACAGAAAAAAACCCCCCAACAAACCCAAACCACAAAATCCCCAACAAAACAAAAAACACAAACAAATCCAAACCCCATCACTTTATGACCTGAAATAGAGATGAACCAGACACACATAACATTTGCTAAAGATTTTATGCTGCTGTTGATTACAGACCAATGGCATTAACATATTCTCCCTCATACAGTTAATGAGAGAGGGACCACACACAAGACAAAGGGATAAAAATACTGAAACAATGTTTGTAATCAGAAGTTTTGGTCAAGTTTGGGTTATGACAAAATGTCTAGGGAACTATCTGATCTATCTGTCTCTAATACTTATCCACTCCACAGACTAACATAGCACTAATTAAAGTTAGTGTATACTGGTCAAAACAACCCAGGAATCAAAACAACCAGTGTACTGACGGCACTGTCCTCGCTGTGTGTGACAGGATTTCAGACAACCTGCTCTGGAATCACTGAGCTTCACCTGTGCAACAGGACTGCACCTCAGAAACACCGTCGAAACTTTATTTTCTTGACACTACACTTTCCCACATGGAAGGAATGACCCATTAGGTCACAGGCACACCAAAAAAAATCTCCCAAGCACTCTTCATTTCCACATGGCATTGTTCTGGCTCACTGTGACTCTTACACTTACTGTTTTAAATGTTTATATAAATGAAAAATACACAACAGCATCCAAAGACAAACTAGCAATGCACTAATTCTTTCTCTAACATATATGTTTTCAACAAGATATAACTAATTGACTCAGGATTTGAAAGAGTGTCAAGTGTTTAGAAAATTAAAAATAAAGGTTAGTGTAGGAGTAGTATTCCACAAAGGTTATTACTAAGATTTAGGCAGAACAGCAAAACTGGAGTCTTAAGCTACTAATGCAAATCTGCCGATGCATATTTCTCCATCAACACTTGTTTTGTACTCCTGAACTGTGTTTTGTGCATGTATTTCTGATTAATGTAAATTTTTTTCCTACAGAGTATACCCCTACACTACGCCTAATGGGTACAATACTGGATATCTTTGTAAATGGTTTTTTTTCTGTTGTTCCAGTATCTGATTCCTTTGTGCTGCTTTCATTTCTTCTTCCTGGAAAAAAACAATTATTTGTTTGCTTACACTGACCTTTCTAAATCAATGGGAGAGAGGGTTGCTGCAGGCCAAGATCCTGACTGCATGGCTCTTTCCTGCATTTCTTTCTGGAGTCATGTGAACAAGTGGTGGGATGCTGGCAGTTTGGAAGCATAAGCATCTAACTCCACAGAGGCCAACAACAGTCTTTGCTTCCCACCACTGTTCCTATTGCAACGCCCTGGTGGAACAGCTGTCCCAGTGAAAGGAATCCTTTTTAATACCAGGACTGCCCTGTGGGTAAACAGTAAGATCACCCTGTAACATACAATGGAGGGGGTGTGCTGCTTTGGTTTCCTGCCAATTTCTCAAAATAGTTTCCTTGACGAGTTACAGGAGGCCTGTCACTAGTGGTGTCCCCAAGGTTCAATACTGGGCCCACTGCTGTGTAACTGATTCATAAGGACTTGGATGAAGGGGCAGATGCCTCCTCAGCAAGTTCTGGTGACACAAAGCTGGGACAAGTGGCTGATACCACAGAGGGCTGTGCAGCCCTTTGGAAAGATCTCGACAGTTTGGAGAGACGGGATGAGAAGAACCATCTGAAATTCAACAAAAGCAAGTGCACAGCCCTGCACCTGGTGATGAACAAACCCAGGCACCAGCAGAGGTTGGGGGCTGACCTGCTGAAAAGCAGGTCTGAAGAGAAGGATCAGGGGGTCCTGGTGGACAGCAAGCTGTCCATGAGAAAGCAGTGTGCCCTTGGGGCCAAGAAGGTCAATGGTGTCCTGTGCACCATCAGGAAGAGCACTGGCTGTAAGTCGAGGGAGGTGATCATGCCTCTGCTCAGTATCTAAGATCAACACTTGTCTATTAGAATACCATTTTCAACAATTGTTCCCTACTTGTGAAAATTCCTGTGAGATTTCCCAGTTTTGACTATGAGCCTTACCAAAATGCTATATTCATTGTTGAGGTGTGATTGAGCAAAAGAGCTATTACAGAAAATAAATGTCTTGTAGTGGATATTATCATGTTAGCTTTGAGACAGAAATGACAAAAAGTAAAGTTTGATAAGAGTAACAAAAGGTATTTCAACTGCTCTGACAGTTTTCATGTGCAAAATGAGCAAACATGTAAACACCGTAGGATAAATAAAAATGTTGCGGGTACTTATTTCAAAGGTTCATGTCTCCTCTCACCAACATATTACAGGTTAAAACGCTCCATTCAGACACAGAGGTAGCAAGTACTCGTGTAGCTGCAGTATGTGTTGTGCAACACTTTATTCCATTATAACATTATTTTCTTTCAGTCAGAGCTACTAATAGACCAGACGTAATAAATATTTCAGTTCAAAATTCCAAGAATTTGAAGAAAATTATGACTCCTATGACTCCTATAGGGTACGGCCATGGATTTCTGAGTACAGGATTTTTAAAAACAATTTTCAAGTAACTGTAACCACAGTCTACTCGTTTGTTTTCAGCAGCTGGTACTGATCAATCTTTAGAACTGATGAAGTTTAGTGGTCTTCAAAAATTTATTTAAAAAAATAACAACTGCAGGGATGATAGCAATAATCACAAAAAACTATATAAATGGTATGCAAAGACAAGGGATGTATATTAATGCTGAGTTGCTTGCAGCACTCAGTGCTCAAAAATATGAACTTAAATGTCAAAGTTTTGTCAATTCCCCGAGCACTTACATGACTTCTAAAACTGGTATGTTACTACAGGCCCAGTTTACCTGAATCTCACTTTTTTTAAAAGCAAATTTTGCACGAATACAAAAAAGCCTGAAAATGTGAAGGATGTATCCCAAATTACTTTCCTACGTTCATGACTAACTCACTCTCATGACTGATACATTGCATGTTAAGGCAAGCCACAGTGATGCTGACTTTTGCTAACTTCTGTTGCCTCCCACCACACTTTATCAGAAATTCATAAGCATGCTGCCTACCTCAGCAGTCAAACCTCCACAGCAAGGCAGCAGAAATGATCGTTTTGCCCACAGCTACCTGTCTTGCTCTTCAAGCCCACATGAGAGCAGGTAGCTGCATTTCAGCCACACTGCATTTACAGTCCATCACCTCATTAAAGGAACTTTCAGCAACAGGTTAAACTAAGACACTGAACTGCATCACAGTGTGGGCACGTTCCTACATCCACTGTTTCTGCTGGAGAGGCAGTACCTTCCAGTCAAAGGGTGGGACCAAAAGCTGGATATAAAGACTGAGTCAGAGCAAAAGCTTAATCAAGCCTGGAGTCTTCTCTAAGAGTAGGCAATGCTAGAGACTGAGAAAAACAGTATAATGAGCAGCACTGGTACTCTGTGTGGTATCTCCATGTTTGCACTCCCATATTCACCTGACAAACATCCTGAGAACTTCTGAGCTGGGCACCACACCCAGACCTACGTATTTAAGGTCTGGAGGTAACAGGACAGACAACGAGTTCCCAGTGTCCCTCGCAGACCCTCACAGCTCTGTTATGCTGCAGCCCTGTAGATACCACACTGCCATCACCAGTGACTGGCCAGAAGCCTTGCAGCAGGGCTTGCAAATGCTGAGCATTGAGGCTTTTCAGGCTTGCTTTGTTTGAACTTTTGTTGACCTGCCTACAATCTTGTTTTAGCCTGCAATTAAACTTGGTTCAGCTGTGACAATTTTTCCAACTGCACAGATGTCTCTGGCTGATTTGTTTTTACTTTTGTTTATATTTGCATGGTACCATCATAATTTTACAATTCAACACCATGATGTAGTATAGAAAAATACAGGCCTGGTATGACAGCAGAGGCCTTCAGACTTGGAGACATGGGATGGAATAGAAAAGCATGGGATAAAATGAGACAGGGTACAGAGCTGGCACTTGGAGGGACTATGGCTATAGCTCACCCATGGTCACTTGAAGAAATGGAGACTTAAGGCTGGACAAAACTGGTTCTAGAGTGACCAAGTGTATGTATGGTATCACATACAGTAAATCTGGATGTAACCTGGAGCTGCAGACCAATGAATAAAACAGCCAAGTTTAAAAGCTTGTCAGCAAACATAAAAATGACCCCAAGTAGATCCTACAGTGAAGAAGAAACCACCAACATAAACATCATATTCCTCAGCTATTCAGATCCTTCAGTATCTGAAGTCCTTTGGATGCTGACAACTGCTGAAATGCCTCCACATACCCACCATCAGAATGAAACCACCTTACAGTCCAGAGGAGGAGGAAAAAGGTGAGCATTACAGCATGATAGAGGTAGACACGTTATGTGTTCAATGAATTTAACTGGATTGTTACTTATTGAGACTTTCCCCTATACAGTAGCATTATTTCTTTTCCAGTAATTATTGGATCCAGCCAAGTAATGATTCCTGGATCAAGCTGTAATGACTTTTAGTTATAATAACAACTACTTGTCTTTAGATATAACGTGGCTTTCATCTTTGCACTTATATAAAAAAAGATTCTGAGTATAACAGCATATATGTGGAATTTTGTGCCATTCTTCACTGTTTACATGTACCAGCAGATGCTGCGGTCCCGTGCTTTATGAGATAATTTCTTCAACAGTTAGGAGCACTAATTTTACTGTTTCCAGCCTTTTCAGGTCCTGCAGATCTCATCACTACTCTACAGCTTCATCTACAGAGTTTTTATAGACTACAAATGCAAGAATGAGAGCTAGCCATAAGAGGCTAGTTAGGACAGTTTGTGATCATTTGGATAACGTCCATGTTACAAGCACAATATACTTGCTTCCAGTGAAAACATAACATGATTGTCTGCCCACAGAGGTATCACTGTGAATCATGGACATCACTATAATACATCTTTGTCAAATATTTTTTTTTAAAACACCAAATGTCACAAAACTCAACTTTTTAACTTAGAAATGAAATAAGCTAGAACTGCTTAACAAAATGAAACGGGACATTATTAAACTCAGTTTTCAATAGCTTTCAATCTTTTCTGATTTGAAAACGCCCTGAAAATTTTCCAGTGGAGGAACAAGCTAATTTAAAGCTACTGATCGTGGGTTGTATTCCTCAGTCACTTCCCACCAACTTTATTTGCATAGTTCATGCACAATTTAAAACCATCAACTTAAACATTCTGAGAACTAAACAGCTGTTTCCATCTGCTCAGAACTACACAAAATATTCACCTAACATTCTAAATTTTTCCATGTTTAGTCTCAATTTATAAGCAAATGTGTATTTGGAAAGTGTGAGCAAATGTCTTTCTGGGTATTTTCCAGTTCTGAAAAGGGAAAGTCTATTAATAACTTTCTTTATGCGATTAAGAAAAAAAAGAAAGCAATCTTTTTTCAAGAATGCAATCTTTTTTCAACAAAGAAAACAAAAACAAAGTGTAACTGAAATCCTACAGGGAAAACAGTTCTTTATGAAGTATACAGTTACAAACAATTTGTACATTTTCTACTTCAAATAAAAGTAAGGTAGAAAAAAACTCAGAGCCTGGCATGACCTGTGTGGTGGAAGTCAGGGACCACTGGCTGAAATGCAGGAGAGTAGCCTTGACCTTTTGATGCTGAAGCAACAACAGTGCCAAAGCCCTGTGAAAACCGAGCTACTAAGGGATGATGCAGAAAAAGTGGTATTAGAGTGCATCCAACAAGCACTTTGTTAATTCTTCCATTCTGAATGTCTCTTAGCTAAGTACCTTAGGAAGGATGGCTCTGGGGTAAAACAGACGAGATTTTTAAGGAGAATTCTACAGGCAACAAGCTACGAAATCGCATCCTTATTTTGGCTATGAAATTATCTGAGTGCTAGAAAACGTCAGGTGTGCACCCTCAGTTCACAATAAAGACTGTGAAAGTCACAAAAATACTGTCCTCTATACTTCATTTACACTCTACAAGTTATTATATGACCTAAGCCCCATAAATTGTTTACCTAATTTAAATCACTGCTAAACTACAATCTTACAAATGGATGAGTTTTTTCAGAGATCCAGAGGGGGTGAGAAGGTATAGAACTTTGACTGTACAGTCAGGTAGAAGATGCAAAAATTAGAATATTTATTAATATTTGCATAAAAGCATATGTCATGAAACTGCAGCTGTATCTGCCTTCTACAACTGCAGATAAAATTAGATCACTTGGGAGTGGACAACAGCAGCATCCAAATAATTAAGAGTTAAAACATATTCAATTTTTCTCCCCAGCGACAGTCCCCAGGCCCATCCTGCATAAGTAAGAATAGAATTTGCAAGCACTTATCCAAATGGATTTTCCTAATGCATTCTGTCATGTTATAGAAGGACTCCTTAACCTGCCAAGATTACAACTCACAATGCAGAATTCAACAGGGCAAAATAAACCGTGAGTTTCCCCCCAGTTCTAGGAAACCAGTGACTATGTAGTAATTGCTCTGTTTTCCAGGCACTTTTACAAACCAAAATCCTTTCAGTTCTCATGTTCAGATTTTCCTTTTTGATCACTAATATGGAAACAGACCTCAGGACAAGAGATATCTCACTTCTTTTGTGCTAATGACTTCAAAGCCAAAACATTAAGTTACAATATGCCAGTGCCATCTCTGTAGTGATGGATGCAGCTGGAAAGAGATCTTTCCTATTCTGTGAGGCTCCTATTTAGCAAACTGGTTTAGTCTAGTTTAATGACAGATGTTTTGTAATGGATGCCAAGTACTTATTGGTGCTCCTGGGAAGGGGAAGAAGGACAGTTTTCAAACAAGACCACAAGAGTGGCACCAGATGACTGGAGCTGTGGTGGGGCAGTTACAAGCTGCTTTAAGACTTGAAGAAAAATCATGAGACATTTTCTGTCTGCACTTGCCTTTTCCCTTCAGGGCATAGCAAGATATACAAACTCTCAATTACAGACAAGCTGGAGTACAACCAAGTGCATTTGTCCAACCCCTAAAGTTGAATAAACATCAACAAACTCATAGTAAAACACAATCAACTGAACCCACTCATTCCCAGTGCTCTAGGTATGTGTACTGTTCTTGGTATTCACAACCACTGCCCCTCAGCTTGATTTTTACTCCCAGTAGAGCTTCATTAAAAAAACAGTCCTCAATAACTTTTTCTTTCAATTTTTTCCTCTCTCCACATCAAATACTATCTGAAAATATTTATCTCCCAGCTTTCCTTCCCAAAGAAACAGAAGAGTTTGTGTGGCAGGATTGACTTCATAACTATTACTTAACCCATCAAAGAAGATGGGTTAACACATATAACCCATTGTTTGAGGATAAAATGCACCAACAGGCACCACACAGAACAATGCTGATTTGTCATACTTTGAATTCAAAATAGAAAAAGCTTGTCTTCTGCTAGTATATGTTTTTCAAAGCTTATTCATGGAGAAATATCAAGAAATTAATACAATTTCTTATTATTAAAGTAATTCAGAAACTAAATGCTACTTTTCAAGCTATTGATAAGTGCCTCGTCTTACATTTTCACAAGACTTTTTTTCAGAATTTATCTTCAACAGCCATTTAATTACACTGCTAAAAAACTCATCCTTGAGCTAGCAGAGAGCTCATCTGTTGGATAGTGCATGAGTGTTGACTTTGAAGATTTTGTATTATCCTCTACCTTATTGTTAAAAATATTTAAAACACCCTTAAACTCTAATTTCTGTTTTTACCTACTTCGTATTTCTATGGCCTATGGACAACAAAACAACAACAAAATAAAGCAGTGATAGCGTTTTTTTCAGTAACCATGGAAACATCAAAATCACTATGTTGACAAATAATTGCAATTCTATGCCAAGTTGAAACCTAGTTAGACTGGCATGTGAAGATACTCATAACTACTCTTCTAAAATGCAGCTAAGTAAAGTATTTATACATTTATATAAACAATTAGAAAGTAAGACTTTTTTTCCCAAAAACAGTGGATAGTGGATTTTTCTAAAAATATGGTATTGCACAAAACAGATTGCAGTCTGATTGTTTACCATCTTTTCTGTATTTCCACTACCAACAGATTACTACCATGACATTTCAATCACTAATTTGACATCCTTCAATCTTCTTTCCTAAAGCTGTTACTTTATTTCTGTAAGGAAGCTGTTAACATTTTTTTCCTTTCTTAAAGGTTATTAAATCTTCATAGTATTAACCTGGCCTCATGTATTAAAAAAACCCAACAGAATACATGGAGACTCCTAGTTATTTAAGAAATAAAGCAGTTGAAAAATATTTTAAAGGAGTGTTTTTCTTTAGTTTCTGTGGCAGTTTATCTAGGGAGAAAGTTTCCCTTCTCTCTATACTAAAGACCAAGTCTGCTCTGCACCTCAAACCAAAATGAAAGCCTTAAAAAAAAGGAAAATCAAAGGTAGCTCACATTGGCCACTTTGCCTCCCACCACCCATAAAAATCATAGTTGGTGCCTTACAGGTTTCATTTAAAGCGTCAGGTCTTGTTGATCTAGTACTAACAGTCTTCACTGAAGACTAAGGCATCTGTCATGTTTATTAGGTAGAGTATGAGTCACCTTACAGGATGGGATTAACAAACATTTAGAGTGCCAGCTGAATAACATGAAAAATACCTCAAGGTAAAGATCTACAAGTTTCTGAAAAATCACTGCATCATTGGAACAGGTTGGAAACGACTACTTAGATCCAGTCCAAATAGCAACCCAGCAGTGTCAAGACCACCAGTAAACCATGTCCCCCCAACTGCCACATCTCCACATCTATTAAATACTTCCAGGGATGGTAACTCAACCACTTCTCTGGGCTGTTTGTTCCAGTGCTTGACAACCCTTCTAGTTAAGAAATTTTTCCTAATATCCAATCTAAAACTCCCCTGGCACAACTTGAGGCTGTTTCCTCTTGTGCTGTCACGTATTACTCGGGAGGAGAGGCCAACCCCTACCTGGCCACAACCTCTTTTCAGGTGGTTGTAGACGGTGATAAGGTCTCCCCTGAGCCTCCTTCTCTCCAGGCTAAACACCCCCAGCTCCCTCAGCTGGTTTTCATGGGACTTGTTCTTCAGACCCTTCACCAGCTCCATTGCCCTTCTCTGGACCCACTCCAGCACCTCAGTGTTCCTCCTGAATTGAGGAGCCCAGAATTAGACACTGGATTTGAGGTGTGGCCTCACCAGGGCTGAGTACAGGGGACAATCCCTGCCCTGGTCCTGCTGGCCACACTATTGCTGATCCAGGCCAGGATGCCCTTGGCCTTCTTGGCCCCCTGGGCACACCCTGGCTCATCTTCAGCTCCTGTCGACCAGCACCTTCAGGTCCTCTTCCACCATGCAGCTTCCCAGCCACTCTGTCCCCAACCTGTGGCACTGCCTGGGGTTGTTGTGACCCAAGGGCAGGACCCAGCACTTCACCTTGCTGATTCTCAGAGTTTTGGCCTTGGCCCATCAATCCCACTATCCCAAGATACTTCCAGGACACTATATCAAACCTATATACGTACACAACTGGAGTTTCCTCCACACAACTCTTTTTCTCTACATGTCCACTTTGAATGTTTGACAGTATTTGACAGCTGCCTGGGATAGCTCTGAAAACCATATTATCTCAGATAACAGCGGATTTGACTGAAGGAAAGTCCTCAAAGTGAACATGCACACCCACAAGTGAAAATGCCTCCACTTAGAAACACCAGATCAATGTTCCAAAGTGCTACTAATGATAGCTCAGTGTTAATAGCCGAGCAGCACTTTTAAAATTCTTTTTCTTTCTTTGCTCATGTTAAAATGGAGAAAAGGCAAAAGTATTATTTCAGAAAGCTTACTATTAAAATGTTTTGAAAGACAGTATGCTCTTACAAGGGCCTGCGCTATAATACATCTTTCAGACTACCTTATCTTAGCATTCTAGACATTTCTGGGGTTAAAATTTAGCAGAAACTGCATTAAGTGTAAGGTTTTTTTTACTATAGAAATTACAGAGGGGTCTTGAACATAAATATTCCGCAAGGAATATATTCTTGTTTCAAAACAAAATCAACACAAACACATTTCAAGAATAAATTATCTCTGTCATGCTTGACTACAAACCCCCAAAATACCTTGGCAAAGTTTATTTTAGTTTTTATAGAATGTATTCTATCCTAACAGCAAACATATTATTAAAAATATTATGACAGAATACACAAGTAAGTTGGAACAAAATTCTTTCTTGTACTGTGCACAGTTCAGCAGAGATAGAGATCACGTAGATCTCATTTTATGGTATAAAAATATTTAGGGTTTTATTACTGCTTAAGAATCTGTGTGAACAACATATGAGAACTGTTTACGTTGATTAAACACCATGCTATGAAAAGGTTAAGCAAGGTGCACTGTCTTTGGATGGGATTCACTTCACTGAATTGTACTGAAGTTAAGCAAAATAGGCAACTAGATAGAATTGAGTAGGGAGGGTTAGGAATCTTCAAAAGGTCATTTTTTCTGACTTTCAAACAGCTATCTTAAGAGACTATGAAAAAAATTTAAATTTGCATTTCAACATCTCATGTTTAGTAATGATCTACAACAGTAGATTGTGCTTATTTGATCCACCACCATCGCCCTCAGCCCCCATTCCCTCCCCACACACAAAGAATCTGGGTTTGCTGGAAATTCTGTTTCTTTTTCTTCCTAAATAAGACTGTGAGATATCTTTCTCCTGAAATTTAGAGGTGGGTTCCCTCAGACCTTATAATCTTTTCTTTTCCAGAAACATTTCAAGTGATGTTCTTCTAGTTTTTCTGGGCATCCTTGTAAGAGACAGCCATGCAGGCCTGAGATGCTCCAAGTGTTGTCTCTCAGGAAGAGGCTTAGACACATTTTCAAAATAAACCCCCAGTTTACTAGCCAGAAAAACATGACTTGGAGCTAAATAAAACCTAGAATACAGGAAAAAAAAAAAAAGCCATATATAAACTGGGACAGATTCTAAATCTAAGGTAGTTGACCATGACTCTAATAAAAAATAAACCTGAAAGAGCCCTGACACATTTTCACACTTATCTTCTCAATCCTCCCCTCCTTGTCATCCCTCCTTTTGGACTATCATTCAAAGCACTCTGTTTCCAACAGAACAACCCCCTTCCAAACTACTGACAATTCAGGGCATAAACAGAGTTTTTCTTCACTGTGGCGCCTTTCCAAGTAAGGACTGTGAGATCATTATACAATTGTTTTTACCACAGAACAATAACAACTTAGTATCATTATACAATAATTAATTAGAAAGCAGAAGGAAAAAAAAAAAAAGAGAAGCTATACTACTCTCTCGTGATATTCTTCTTGGCACTTTAAAACCTCAGAATCCCAGGCTGAGCCCTTACTAATGAACAAATAACTAGAGAACTAAACATTGTGCTGCCAGAAGCACATTAAAAATGTTTCTTGCTGTGGTATTTTCCTCCTGCTATTTTATGAAGATTTCTGGTAAAGAGCAACCTGATCAGTATCTTAACAGTTGACAAAGCCAATTAGAGCAACTCAGGATTTGCAACAGAGCAGAAAGCACATTACTCACCCTTGCTCAAAGGATTCAACTCCTTTTCAAACCCAGAGTTGGGATGAATCAACATCCAGGCAAAGGGCAGCTCTTCACTAACATACAGTTTTAAGTTTCCGAGTTTGGCAAACTAAGGAGGTATCTGGGGCAGGGGCTGTCACTGACTGTAAGTGCTGCACCCATCATTTGTCACTACAGGCACATCATGGATCTACAACCACAGTTTTCACTTCAGAGCAAGATTTTCTCTCAGTAGTCATGAGTTTGCTATCAAGTAGGCAGCTTCTAAACGTATCTTTGTCACAGGCTAAGCTTAACACGCCTTTGTCCAGCCCCACAAATTCACTCAAAGCCTGATTTATCACACAGCTTCCCCTGTGCAGTGCAGGGGAACTGCAGGGCAATACAGCAGACAGTAAGCATCACACTCCGTAGGAGTTATCAAAAAGCACAAGCTGTCAAACAACCTAAGTCCAAAGAATCCAAGCACTCACTGCCCTTCATAAATCTTTTAAGCTTGCCCCTAACTGCACATCAAGCATTCTCCTACTGACTACTGTCATGTAATATGCAATTATCACTATGCATTCTACACTGGTTAAATATTTTATCCACGCACTAGGTGCACACACAAACTCAAATCAGTAAGACGTGCCATATATTCAGTTCACATCACCTCTAAATCACACAAGTAGACACTTCTGTTTTGGTATCATTATCTTCCTACAATGCCACACTGTTACACATAGACCTGCATTAGTGCTCTGATGGTCTGCAGACATCCTGCTTGTTGGCTATCACCTAGCTGATATCAGCCACATTTCAAAGCAACCCATGACTTCAGCAGCAGAGCTGTGGCAATTACACTTCCCATTTTACCAGTCTTCCTGGCATATCCAACACAGCTGTCTCAGACTCCTCTTGTAACAGAAGTACTTTCATCATCCCTGCAGCTTTTCACAGAATGGGTTGGAAGGGACCTTAAAGATCAACTAGTTACAACCCCCCCTGCCATGGACCAGAGCCCCATCCAACCTGGCTTTGAACACTTCCAGGGATGGAGCATCCACAGCTTCTTTGGGCAAAGTCTCACCACTCACACTGTAAAAAATTACTTCTTCATATATAATCTAAATCTACTCTCTTTCAGTTTTCTCCGCTTCTATTACATACTGAGGTGAAGTTTCTCAGATACTGCAAGAAGTGCTACACACTTATTCTAGATCAGGTCCCAGCCCAGATGCACCCAGCTGAGATGCCCTCCCTCAAATGGAAATACCTCTTTTGACACTTGCCTGTACCCCATATATCATTTTCATGACGGTGTCAAATTGACAGACTAAAGACAAACTTGAACCCACTTACCCTCATATAGGCCTTTCTCCTTCAAAATCTTCCACTGCTGAACTCCCTCTTCACAGGAAAAGCTGTTGCATTACTTCCTAAGCTGAGGCTGTAGCACTATCCAGTTTCAGGCATCCAGCACTGATGCCAGAGTCAGGTGCCCAGGCTCTGTTAACAGTCAAGACAGAAAGCAGGAGTTGGGCGCCTAATTAAAAATCTGCCTCTTTCTACTGATTATATAGAGCTCAGACGGTCATACTGCTAATTTTGACATCAAGGTTAAACTGGGTAAGTGAATTCATGACAATGTGTGGCCTGACACTTAGCTGGGTTGAATTCCATCCCTTTAGTATTACCTAATTGTCTAATTAATTGTATAGTCATTCCATCTAAAAGTGCGCACTAGAAATGAATGTCCTCCCACCTGCAAGTTTCAACAGCCTGTTTTCAATACAGCATGCCAACAATATCAACTCCAGAAAAAAACAAAACAAAACAAACAAGAAAAGCCTCAAGAAAATTAAACAAGTCAACTGCCCAGAGAATAAGTAATCACATATACCTACCTCCTTCTGTCTCTCCTGTGTCAGTTCTTTGTGTGCGTTTGCAGTTCTTATACTAACCTAATCTTCCTCCACCTTGAACAGTATTTTTGATGCAGCACCATGTTAAATGGCTCAGTAGAATCCAGAGAGACCAGATCTAGCCCATTTATTTTTCTAGAAAACCTACTTTCTTATTAAAAAAAGATACTAGGCCAGTTTGACATGACCTATCTTAGCAAAATAGGTTGTATTTCGTCCTGCCTCCACTCAACTCCCATGTCTTTAATTATTTATTCCTTTAAAAAAATTTCTAAGGTTATTAGGGTCAAATTAACAAGTCTGAAGTTGCCTAGATCACATTTTCCATATATATAAAATTCAATACTATGACTAATAAAAATCCTCTAAAAAATCTGAGTAACAGATCTATATTTCAATTACACATACCTTTAAGAAATTCCCAATTTGGAAACTCCCAATCGAGCAACTTAAAAAGTTATTCTGACAGCCAGAAAGCCTGACTGATTTTAAAATATGAGAGATGCAAAAACTGGATGCTTCTTCACAGAAATGTAAAATCATTAAGTAAAACACCCAAGACTTCCTGAAACCTCCTGAGACCACAAAAACACAGGCTATAGCTAAAGTCCTTGTACAATTTATATGTGTTGGACTCAATGATCTTGGGGGTCTTTTCCAGTCTTAATGATTCTGTGGGAAAACCCAGTGCAAATCCGAAAAGTTTGTGGGATTTAGTTACACAAGCCTCTAAGAGTCACACAGTACCTTGAATTCTCATTATTCAGTACAATTTCTTATATTCCCAAACTGTTGGATATGTTCATGTAGACTTTTCAACTACTTTGGTCACTCAAGCATGCAACATCTGGAAAAGTTTCTGTTATAAGGCATGATGATTTTCATGATAATATTCAAAAGCTTTTTAAAAAAATAAATACACTATTCATTTCAAGAAAACTGTTAACATGCTGTAAGAATTTTTTTTTTGTTGTTTTTCTTCCTCTTCTTGTTGTTTAGCATTTTGGTATCTCTACCAGCTTGACATATAAATGCAAAAAAAAAAAAACAAAACACAAAAAACCCCCAAACCCTTAAAAGCACAAAACATTTCCTTAGTCTGCAATTTTAAGCTCTTAGTTTCTGACCCACATCTGCATTTCTCTGCCTTGAGTTGAAAGTAATCATCTTGCTAAAAGGGGTTATTTGTATATGTTGCCTTCTTCAGACAAATTTGCCCTGAATTTTAATACACTTACTTATCGATTCATTCTTCAAACAGCAGAAGTGTGAGTTGTACATCTTGGTGCTTTATAAGTATGTTTGTAGCTGCCTGCACATATCACACAGTAGTCAAAATAGGCAAGCAGTTAAGATTTCTTCTGAATATCATAGCTAAAAATGTCTAGTTGTGTTAAATTAATAGCTATGGGGCATCCAATAGGAGGGGTAGAAGTGGGAGGGCAGGCACCAATCTCTTCTCTTTGATGACCAGTGACAGGATTCCAAGGGAATGGCCTGAAGCTGTGTTGGTTAAGGTTAGGTTGGATATTAGGAAAAGGTTCTTCACCCAGAGGGAGGTTGGGCGCTGGAACAGGCTCCCCAGTGAAGCGGTCACAGCACACGCCTGACAGAGTTCAAGAGGTGTTTGGACAATATACTCAGGCACATGGTGGGATTCTCAGGGCTGTCCTGTGCAGGACCAAGCACTGGACTTGATGATCCTTGTGGGTTCCTTCCAACTCAGGAGATACTATGATCAAATAATTCTGGTTCAGCAAGGCAACTCAGCTTAGGGGCAGCACATGAGCAGATGCATAACTATAAGCTTCAGTTGCAGTGAAGCAAGCAGAAAAGTTAAGACTTCTCCTGATGTAGATTTAAAGATTGACCTGACTCTTTGGGAGACCTCAGATCACTGACAATTGCTCCTGACTTTGCCAAGGGCTGCAGATCCTCAGTGTCTACAAAGGACTTTTATTGAGATGTCTGACTTCAGATTAAAGATATGAATTTGAAAATTTTCCCTGCCCTCCCCAAAGTGATGAAAAATCCCGCACTAAGGTTAAAAATAACTATGAGCCTATTCTGCTATTTATTCTTCAAAGAGTAGCATGCCAGCAATGCCTCAGTCTGAAGCAAATTGCAGATTTTTTGTCTTTTATTGCAGTGCTTCAACCTATTGCAGCCCATATGTATGCAGACCATACGGAGTTTTTGCAAGTGTTTGCACTGCACAGTTCAGACCTTTTGATGTGTGGAAGTCTGTACCTGAGGACCTACACCGTCACTTTCTATCTTATCTTCCTAGCTAAAAGGAAAATACTAATGGAAGTAGGAAATTATCCATATGCAGAGTTTCCAAGAATGAAAGTAGCATGGTAGGCAGCTGGTTTTGAAGGTTGGTTTAGATGGTTAAGATTAATTCTCTCAGTATGTTTTAGTGAAACAATTATTACTGAAATCTTCATTATTATTCTGTGGTAGTTTATCTATGTATCACCCAAGGATAATTCTGAGATAATTAACCATTAGGTACTGGACATTAATAACTAAAATGCAAACACAGGAGTAAAATTAATATTATTGAACTGAATGCAAGCTTAGACAGGATAAAGTTCTGAACACTTTAAAGGGCTTAATGTAAGAGTAGCATTTAATTCCATAAAATGCTTAATTTTTGTGCTTGCATAGAACATAATATAAATAAAATATTTGTAAAAGAAGACAGAAGTCATAAGAAAGAACCAAAGTAATAGCTCACAGATCATTGTCATTACCAGACACTTAAAACATTTGAAATTCTGCCTCTGCCTTCTCCCTGACTATGTGCCCTCTTCAGCTGTTCTCATTAGTTATGTGACATCATGTCCTCTTACTCTTCTTTTTTTCCCTCTCCCTGCATTCAGGCTCCATTCAATATCATTATGCTTTTGTTTAATATATTATTCGAGCTCAATTCTTCATCTCTCTCTTCACTGTTAAAAGTCATGGTTAGCTCTGTATACTAAAGCCAGGAGTCAGAAAACCCTCAAATGGAATACAGAATATCACAGAAAGGCCAAGTGCCATATACTATGCAATAACTGCACATGCAGTTACAGCAATTATACATGCCACGTTGGCATGGGGCATGGCTTGATCTAGCATCAAAATGAGGATAATGAACATTATGCTCTAAGAAACAGGATCACTGCATGGTTAACACAGCCACACAGTCCCACACGGCCTGCTCTGAATATATACATTACAAACTGGCAAGAAGGAAAAAGGAACAAACTAGCAAATGTTGGTGCTTTTTGTTAAAAAAAAAACCCCAAACTGTAAAAGCAGATAGCAAACTTGCAGTAAATGCTAACAACAACAATCATAAAGCAGCTTGCTCTGCTACTATTAACGATCACCTCTGCTTAGTCAATGACCTGTGTTGTTTGTCCACTTCTCATCTACACCAGTATATATTTTAGCAGGGCACATTTTCTAGAGATGTCATCCAGAGAAGAGAAAGCTGTGACTGTTACTTAAAAATGGTGACATAACCTGTCTTATACACACATTAAGAAGTCTCAATCAAAAAAATTATGTGGAGCTTTACATATGCAACACAGAGTTTGACTCCTAATAAAGAAGTCAGTAATCTGCATCAGTGAAAAGAAAGTATGCACCAAAATACCAAGCAACCAGGCAAACAGAAGTGGTGGCATTCTCATGTCCTTCTCTCCTATTTTCTCTCCAGACCTACTCTAACACAAAGCTTCAAGCAGGTAGTGCGATCTGACAAAATATGGAGTGGGTTACACAGCCAGGGCCATGTTTGAGAAACACTTAATTAGGATGATATGCTGTCTCTGCAGGGGAGCCCCAAATGCTGGTTTTTAGCTCTATTGTTATGGATTTCTTTGCAAGTGTGGAGAGACCCCACAGGGGAGAAGTCATAGCTGTCTTGGGGCAGAATGACAATTCTTTTTCAATTTCTTCAGCATGAAGCAGCACTGAATTGTATGGAGATGCAGGATTGCCTCAGGCATTTCTTTTCCAATGCAGACAATGATTAACAAAAGAAAGAAGGATGGTATGAATGACTAGCGTTACTGCAATTCCTTTTAAGTCACAATATAGCTACAGGGTCTGGCAATGCTAATTTGCTGCTGGCAACTTTATCCTGGCCTTCTTGGGATGAAGAAAAATCTCTAAGTGCATGCCTGATTCTCAGGTTGTTCTTCACTGAACAGCTGAAGATGGTGAAAGGAAAAAAATTACACATAAGCCCCTAGAGCATCCTGTTGTGTGCTCTATTCCATTCTCCCCCAATTAAATAACCAAGTCCATGGTATCGACCATTTGCTTTAATTTCATATGTAGGCACAATCATGGCAACACACCTCTCTAGACTTTTCAGTAATCGATTCTCAGTCTGCATTAAAACACACATTTTACACATTTGACACAAGCAAAGCAATGCTGCAGGAGAAAGTGCATCTGCTGACTTTGTCTGCTTGATCTTACAAATGAATTTGATCTCCCTTAGCAGAAGCAAGGGAATAACATCTCTGAGAAGTCAATACTGTTCACCATTGACTCTACTCCACCATTCATTACTTGCTGAACTCTTTAAAAGGGCACTGAGGGCACTCCATCAGAGACAAGGACACTGAGGTCCACCCTCAATTTCTGCATGAAACCATAAGCATCCCATTTGACCAAGAGCATCCTGTTTTACCTCTCACTACCTCCTATGCCCAGACCAGCAAAACCTCCTGCCTCTACCAGAAGACTCATTTAATTAGTTGCTTCACATGGCCCTGCAGTTCAGGCCACATCCCCCATCTCATCAGCATATGTGCCCCAACCTCTCTTACTCTCCAGAATACCAGAGACAGCTGCTCAGCTCAACACACAGCTGCTCTGCACACAGGAAGCAAGAGGAGTCCTGTGACTGAACTTTGCTTGGAAACAAGCAGCCAAAGTCTTCTCACTTCTGCTAACAGGAGCCCTACCAGGACAGAGACTTCTCTTTCAGGTCCTAGTAACGTGACCATCAGCCTCTGTACCCTGCCACACCACAGGACATGAAGTACCTCTTTCACTGGGGAGAAGCAAATAACTGACAAAGGTTTGTGAAGTGCCCAACAGGGTTCAGTTCCCATCCTGAAGGATACTGCTCTATGCTACAGCAATGTTCAATGACAGGCAGACCTGCCTTCTTCTGTCTCAGGATGTTTAAGGAGAAAAACTAAAGAATAACTGGTTTGTTCCTATGGTAGAAACAGGCAACAAATCTTGGTCTTTCAGTAGAGGCTGTACTTTTAATCTCACAGACTTCCAGAAACACATGATTTGTCCAAATACAAACATATCATACTGTCACTAGCTATTGAACTACCTCATCTTCTGTGGACAATGCACCCAAGTAAGAAAAGCAAACCATTGGCCAATATAATGAACTAACCACAATACAAACAATAGCGTAAAAAGCACTCCACTGGTACCAGAACATCAGATCCTGTCACTGCTTCACTCTTTCCAAGGCTGAAGTTCCTTTAGATTTGTCTGCCTCTAATTTATGATGAATACTTGAACCCTTGCCTTCAGTGTCAACAGATCATCACATATTACAGTAGTAATCACTAAAATTATCTTACCTCAGTCCACCTTTCACAAATTAAGTTCAGCATGTGTATCCAGTTCTTTTTTCAATGAAGTCTGAAAGACACAAAAAGGACAAATTATTTCTGACTGAATCAACCCAAAGAAACAGGCTAGTAGTATATGATTTTTTTTTTTTTGGGGGGGGGGGGGGGGGGGGGGGGGGAAAGAGA